>OX155951.1:29120946-29583446 GCA_944548615.1 Micropterix aruncella
CAATATATATATATATATATATATATATATATACATATATATATATATATATATATACATATATACATATATATATATACATATATATATATATACATATATACATATATATATATACATATATATATTGCACTCACATATTTGGCATTTTTGTACCTAATATACAAAATACCAAAAGAGACCTACAACGGGTGTTACACGTTCAATCTGGCATCAGTTCAAGACTGATAGAAATTATCAAAATGTTTGAAAATTTATCAGTTAGGTCCATCAATCAACGCGATAAACGATCAGTTTCCCGTCAGTCTGAAAAACGTCACGGACTGAACTGATGCCAGATTGAACGTGCAACACTCGTCTAAACCACATGTGAAAGGTCAATTCGAAAAACGCGATGTTATAAACCACTTAAGGCTGATTTACATTGATCCAGTAGCTAGATCCAACGTCACTGGGTTCCCTCGTTGAATCAACATGGGCACTGGGCCGCGTCGTTTATACGCGTGCAGTAGTAATCGGCAAATCATTGAGGTGACTACACGTTCATGTAAAAAAGCGAAGCCAATTAAAGGCATTGTAAAGAAAAATTGGCGCGTTATTACCAGACTCAATGTTTTTATTTTACTTTTAACGTCGTCTATGGTTTGGTCCTCTACATTCATTCCTACGCAAATATTCCGCAATACTGCAAACCGCATATTTTTGACGCGGTGAACTTGGGATTTTATATTCCAGAGGCATTTTTTTTTTAGGTAAAAAACAGTCATAAACAATTGTTTTAACAAATACACTTAAACAATTTTTACATACACTTTTTGTGCTACACACTACACTTTTACATACACTATACACTAGCAATACACTTAACCTTCGGCATACAAGGTGAAAATAACTCCTCACCTAAACAACGTGGGGTTAAAATAACCCCACAACGAATTGCATCTATGTCATACCTGCATGGAAGACAATATGTTTTAATGAGTTATGTTTATTAAATGAATACTAAACTAAAAGAAAAAATACAACAGTATATAAAAATACGTTTTTTTTATTAAAACAAACTAAAAATTACATTACGTAAGAATTCAAATTAACAATTTACTGTGAGTAACATAAAGTAATAATAATAATACTTTTTTAAATGGAAACAAAAAAAAAACTCGCTACTGTGAACTACACTAATAGTAGGTTATAGAAAAATCACAAATGACTATAGTTATACATGTTTTACTGAAATTATTCGTTATCTAAATCAGTGCAATTCTGGCACATGAAAATTGCATGTTCCCTGCAAATTGCGACATCATCTTTGAAACAACCATTTATAGTCTTTCTGTCTTTATTACTTGGACAAAACGAACATCTCTGAGACCTTCTTGCTTGCTTTTGTGGTGGTCCAGGGATTTCTTCATGCAAAATTTCATGTATACGTCCTCTCATGTCTCGTGGAATTCGTGGATTGTCTTTTCTTTTTCTGAGATGGTCTTCGAGCAATGAAAGTCCCAATTTTTTGAGGAAGTTTTTTCTGAGATTCGTTTTTTTTCTTTCGATTCCGTTATTCAACATATATATAACAAAAGCATTTATGCCAGCATGGTTCAGAATAGAAAAAAATACTGTAAGAGGCCAGCGTCTAGAATTGCGGGAGACATCGTATGTTCTTGCAAGTTTGTCTACAACATCAACCCCGCTTTTTGTCGCATTGTAAAACGTTATAATCGAAGGTTTTAGACGTATAATAGAACGTTATAATCGAAGTACCTAAAATAAAAATAAAACCATATAAAAAATATGAAATGTAACTATAAACAACAAGAAAATACAAGGGAGGGCACTTACTTTTTTA
This sequence comes from Micropterix aruncella, assembly GCA_944548615.1. NCBI lineage: Eukaryota > Metazoa > Arthropoda > Insecta > Lepidoptera > Micropterigidae > Micropterix > Micropterix aruncella. The sequence continues at coordinate 29,122,793 of OX155951.1, forward strand.
ACGACGTCCTATACAACGTGGGGTTAAAAACGCCCGAGACCACTTTGCGCACGTGCAGACACGACGGCGGCGCGCGCGGCACTGAATCAACGTTGTCACGCGATGCGGCAATGTTCAAACTCCAGCTACTGAGAAAAGCAACTTACTAAGTTGCATTTTAAAAAGAAATCTGTGTATTTTAAATGGATTGGGGTTAAAATAACCCCACCTTGTATGCCGAAGGTTAAACACTTTTTGTCTATATAATTGGACAACGTTTATAAACTCTTCATCAGGCCCTTTTTCCATGTCATTTTCGAAATGTCAAACAAAACGCGTGGTCACTGTTTGAGTCGGTGCTAGCAACTGTCCATATACTGGAACGTAGTGTTTATACGAATCCAGCGCCACTGGCACAGGCTGCGCGGTGTGTGGGGGGCGGTCACTGGACCGAAAAATAGACGGTCGGTCTATTGCGATCCAGCACTGGATACTGGACGCTAAACTGGATAGAAACGTGTTTACTTTGATACAGTGGTAAGCCAGCGAAGAAACCCAGTGACGCTGGACTCAGCTACTGGATCAATGTAAATCAGCCTTTATAAGCGGGCAACACTGCTTATATAATTGTAGGCTGACAGCGCTACCAGTAGGCACCTATTACTAGGTACTTGACAAATTGTAATTCTCATTTTCTCGCTCGTCGAAAAGACGCCCCCTGTAGTCATGCTTTCTGTGCATTTCGCGATATTCAAAAATGTAAGTAGAATAATAAATTTATATGATCTTAAGAATCTCATTTCTCTCACACCACGAATCCACGTACGACAATTGGTGGCCCCTCCAATGTCTATCGTCCCGCTTGGGACGCGCGCTTACCTACGGCAAAATGTCTAACATCCCGCACGGGACGCACCGCTCACCGTTTGCGCGAATTCCATTTAACCCTTCCTATTTGAGTTAACCATTTTTGGTTAGACGCTTACAAATGCTAAAATTGTATCTAACCAATATTGGTTAGGGCGCTCCGCGCTGCGTAAAATGCCAACTTTTTAAATATTTATTCATTATTATCTTAATTGTTTGACGAGATAAGATTATATTATAAATTTGAAATTTCAATGCGATCATTTTACAGTTATTCTTTTTACGATCCGTATAGTAGTTTAAAAGTTATGGTCGTTTTTCTCAAGGCCATCGACTTCACGCGCAAAACTGTCCCGGGCAGAAGTGACGACTAAATTTTTACCCTGCGATAGGAGGGGTTAAACATCGGAATGCGCTTCTCTCTTCTTTCGTATTACGCCAGAATATAGCCAAATCCCCCTCGCTATTAAAATTATCGATTGCCGCCCGCGACGTCCTAATATCCATTTATTACGTCTATTGCAAAGTGAGTGAGTGTCAGTGACAGTCCGCGGTGTGTCAGTGCTCGCGACCTTGGACAAAAATTGTGATTTTGAAGTGTTTTCAGTTGGATTTCCTGCAGAAAGGTAAGTAATTTGCTTTCTAAAAGAGTTTATGAATGAGCATTAGTCATTGGAGATAGCCCATTTGCTTTTTTCCACGTATTTTTGAGCAAAAAGGTTTGGTCCAAACATGTGCGTCGCAAAAAATGGCCGTTTTTTTTTCGTAATTTTTATGAAACGACCTAAATATTGCGAAATATGACGCAATCTTGGTTTAATTCGCTGATAAAATAGTTATTATTTCATTTACATCGTAAATAATCACAGAATTAGCCGTATTTTGATCGTTACAAGTTGTTCCATAATTTGAGCCGTTTTTTTGTATTTATATTTCGGCGGCAAAAACCGAGATTTCTCAATGTGTATAGTAAATTTTTCTATGAAATGTTACTCTTTGGAGTATAATAATTAGTTATTGGACATATAATAAGCATATAATGAGACAATATATTTGAAAAACTTTAACCACTTTTGTATTATGAGCCGTCAAAGTTAATACCAAGTTTCCGTCGCTAACTCTCAAAAGTTTAGATTTTTCTGTAATATCAGACAAAGCTGATAGTTCTGATGTGATTTTCTAAGAAGTGTGATGTAGTGGTAAAGTTATTATGAAAGAATTTCATATAAATAAAAACCCTAAGTAGTCACAAATATAAAATTAACATTTTTTTTACGAGAATACATCAAATTTTTCTTGGTTATTATGACTGAATAACTAAATATTTTTGTATGCAAATAAGTAAAACAAAATAATAGTTTTGGTAAAGCATTTAATAAAGAACATAACCGTATTTATAATTTCTGCATATAGTTCCGTATTTTGTGATGAAAACATAGACATGATTGAATAAGCGAGTTTTTTCAGTTCGCCAACTTTCAAATATTTATTCATTATTATCTTAATTGTTTTACGAGATAATGTTGTAATGTTTTATATTTCAAATTTCAATGCTATCATTTTACAGTTCTTCTTTTTATGATCCGTATAGTGGTTTATAACTTATGGTCGTTTTTCTCAAGGCCGTCGATTCACGCCGATTTCACGCTCGACAGTTTCACGTTCGAAACGGTACGAGCGAGTTTTTACTTCGCATGTAAGGTATTGTTTTAGTTAGGGAATGTTTGGTCGCAATACGAACCCCTGGACCCAAGAAATAAAAAAGTTGGACACGGTGACACTGGTAATATAGCAAGCAGAGTTTAACAAAAATCGCCTTTTTCTGGGCGGTCGCGTCATTTGTTCCCTTAGAGCCGTAATTTCGTGGTTTTTCATTGTTTTTTTAATTCCTGGCGTTGTTTGGGCGTGTTTGCAAACATTTCTCCAATATTTAATATAAATAAAAAGATCACGAATGTCTATTAGGACATTTTAACAAATGACATTTAACAGCTAGAGCTGTGCGAAGCGTTTCACACTGACGTGAATCGGTTTATTTTATAGAGGAAAATGACTTTGGGTGTCAGAATGACGAACCCTATGTTTTTTTAATGTAAATGCTCGCTTGGCGGAGTTTTTTTATGTAGGCTGTGCTTTTAATTTTGGTAAGCCATTTTCTTCCATTAGGGGTTAATTTCCGACGCGGATCATTGTGATTCTGACAGATTTCTTTCGTTGGATTCAGCTGGTGGCACCGCTGCTTTATCTCTGTTCTACCTCGGATTTACCTCTGTTTAACCCCTTGAGTTTGATACGACCAAATCTGGTTCTGAAACAATTATCCGTTGAGTATGATACGACCAGATCTGGTTCCGCGTTTTTTTCACTTCTTTGACGTTCTCATATTTATTCATAATTATCTCATTGTTTTACAAAATGATATTTCAATATTCTATATTCGAAATTTCAATGCAATCATTGTGCAGTTGTTCTTTTTATGATTGGTGTAGTAGTTTCGTAGTTATAGTACTTTAAGGTCGATGTCGCCGAAAATCCTGCAAAAGAGACAGATGCATCCATGAAAATACCCATTTACTCCAAGGGTTAACTCAAATTTGCTGCTATTGGGTTAATGACCCTTATGTAATGGGATAAATTACACCCTGATGCCAAGGGAATATCTGTCTCCATCCATGGAATAATCCGTTTTTTTTGTCGTTTGGTTGCCTGATTGTGACAGCAGAAGTGGCTCGGCTGCCATCGTAAAGGAGTGAAAAGTGCGCCTTAACCCTTTAATTTGCGAAGTAAAAACTGAATCGACGGCCTTGAGAAAAACGACCATAAGTTATAAACCACTATACGGATCATAAAAAGAAGAACTGTAAAATGATCGCATTGAAATTTGAAATATAAAACATTTTAACCTTATCTCGTAAAACTATAGAAAATCACACTCAAAATATGGTAATTCTCCCATACTAATTACCAAAACAAATTGGTATGCGCTGGTCAAATTACGGAACAAGTTGTAATGATCAAAATACGGCTAATTCTGTGATTATTTACGATGTAAATGAAATAATAACTATGTTATCAGCGAATTAAACCAATATTCCGTCATATTTCGCAATATTTCGGTCGTTTCATAAAAATTAAGAAAAAAAAAACGGCCATTTTTTGCGACGCATATGTTTTGGCCGAAGCTTCTTGCTCAAAAATACGTGAAAAAAAGCAAATGGGCTATCTCCAATCAGTAATGCTCATAAACTCTTTTAGAATGCAAATTACTCACGTTTCTGCAGGAAATCACACTGAAAACGCTTCAAAATCACAATTTTTGTCCAAGTTCCGGAGCACTGACACACACTGACAGCCGCGAGGTCATTCACTCACTTTGCAAGAGACGTAATAAATCAATATTTAGACGTTGCGGGCGGCAATCGAAAATTTTAATAGCGAGGGGGATTTGGCTATATTCTAACGCATTCAGAAGCGCACAGAAGCGCATTCCGATTTTTAAATGGAATTCGCGCAACGGTGAGCGGTGCGTCCCGTGTGGGACGATAGACATTTTGCCGTAGGTAGGCGATCGTCCCGAGCGGGTCATTAGACATTGGAATTATACAACATTCTCCAGAAACGTGTTTTTTTTTTCCTTTTTTTGCGTATTTGTAAAAGAGTTTCCTGGTGGCTACATCCAGTGACATACAACTAGTCCACGACCTGAGATAATTGCTGCTTAGTGTGCAGCTGTTATTAGTTTTTTTGTTTGAGTAAAGTTTCCATTTTTCGCTTTAAAAAAACGGTGGCGTCCATCAAAATTTAGTTTGTTTTTAATTCCGTTTTTCGTCTTTTAGTGTTCCGATTCGTGTTTTTTTGTAGCCCCTGTGGACGTGAGCCGTGAGCACAGACGTGAGCCGAGCTAAGGGATATAAGTGGACCACTACCCTTGACCTCGAATGCAAAACCGGTCGTATTAGGGGACGTGGCAAGTCTCGCCAAGATTTTCAAGCGATAGCCAGACCCTCCTCGGGAAGCACCCGCTCAATAGAAACCCAGAGTAGAAACAATGTTATATTACCTACCGTCGAAGGAAATGCGAAGTGGTGTGATATCATCCATGTCGTGAAAGGGGGGTAGTCATCGCGGTCTATTGCTGGGCTCCCAGGGCAGCCGTGTATCTCACAAGGGTATCGGTGCTAACAGAGCAGCAAGTACAGAATATTCGAAGAATGGGAGACGGCATAATAGTCAAAGGTATTTCTGTGCAAGTATAATAGGACAGATAAAAATAGGCATATGTGCCTATAAAATGGAGAAATTTAATGTAAGATTCATAGTGTGCACAGAGGAAGTTTTTGCTAGTAGATTATTGGAAATGGATTTTCTGACGAAATTTGGAGCCATCGTAGATTTTAATGGAGCATAATAAAGGAAGGAATATATTTTATATTCTAGCGTTAATAATTGGACATTATAGCTAGATAGTTTTATGGAATGTTGAAAAACTCCAGGTCCAAGAAAAAAGATTTTAAAAAAAGGAGGAGAAAAATGAACAAGCTGTAGACGAATCTTGCTAACTTGGGCGGTAACAATTGCACGATGCGATGAAACGGTCTGTGAAGTCAGGGTAAAAGAGCACGGCTGACCGAGGGTCTAAGGCTATCGGTAAGCGTCCTAGAGAGAGATGTCCTTTTAAGGCGAGGTCTGGTCAATGCTCAATCCATGGGCTGAAGGGTGACATGAAAATTACTGTTGCATCATTAAACGTCTCCGATATCCACTTAATGATCTGATCACTCACAAGAGTGATCAGATTTTTTGATCAGCTCATTGAGCCGCAACAAGAGTCATAAGACGATAGACGCACCAATCCGAGATATATTAAAGATCATTTTCTAAAAGCAACGGATACCGATCGCTAACGGTTTCCGAAGACCATCGGTTTGCTAGCGTCCTGGTTTTAATCTGGTGCCAGCATCCAGGAGCCGGCCTGGCACCAGAATCCTAGTGCCGAACTGGTACCAGCATCATGGTGGAAACCAGGACCGGCATCGTGGTATCAGCCCGATGCCAGCATCCTGGTGCCAGCATATTGGAGCCGGCCGGCCTGGCACCAGCATGCTGGTGCCAAATTGGTGCCAGCATCATGGTGGAAACCAGGACCGACATCGTGGTGTCAGCTTGGTGCCAACGTCCTGGTTTTAATCTGGTGTCAGCATCCAGGAGCCGGCCTGGCACTAAGATGCTGGTAGCTGGTTCCAGCATTCTGATCCTAACCTGCTGACAGCTTCCTGGTGCCAGCATCAAGGTGTCAGCATGGTTCCGCCATCCTGTTTTCTGCCTTTTACAAATATTGTGATGGCTAACTGGTGTCAAGCCCGTTGCCGGCATTCTGGTGTCAGCATGGTACGTTATCTGGAGGTAGCCTAATTCCAGCATGGTGCCTAATGCCAGCATCCTAATGACAGCTAAAAATCCCCCTGGTGACCCTCGATAACCCCCCCCCCCCGTTATCGCGACTATTGTTTATTCGTGAATAAACAATAGTCGCAATATTTTACATACTGCTCGATGGCTCATTGTGCTCAATGGTTGTTACACTTTTTTCAAAAGAATAAATTAACCAAATTTTATAAAAAATAAAAATTCACAATTATACCAAAAAACAAAAGTATTTCTCTCAATTTTTATCAAAACTTGCTTATTTGCTCATACTGATTCACCCACTTCAGGGATGCCTTATGGTTAATTAAACACCTGTATATAATTCAATAGCAATAAATTAACTATACACCATAAACAGTTTCAACTTTGACAAATATTGGCATATTTGATTTTTATGAAAGCTTTTTTGGTGTTTTCGAAAGTTCAAGCCAATTTGACTTTCTTTAGTTGATATATCAGGTACACTTTCTGTGTATTTTGGTGATATTCAAAAATATTAGAATAATAAAATTTATCTGATCGTAAAAAAAATATTTATCTCACCCCACGAGCTTGCGTAAAACAGTATCTTTTCCTTTTATAAAAAAAACATACCGTCTTTCTGATGGCACACTGCGGATTGGACGCACCAATTGCAAAAATGTAATCCCAGCTTGGACGTGACGGATGGCAGAGACCTGGGAGGATCGAAACTCCTCGTTTGACTGCCGTGTATCAGGCAGGAGTGACAGTCTCCCATCGCCGGACAGATTCCTCCACATCGCACCGATTGTAGATTAGTCGTGCAGTTCGAACCGACCGTGCGACCGTAACAAATCTAAAAATTAAGATTCGGAATCATTATATGTATATTTATCGTATTTACTTAAGACTTTTAGGCTTCAGCGTTGGAGAATTTTACCTCGTCGGCCGAGCACCATCCGCATTCGGGATCAGCGAGACACTCTGAATGAGAGCGACGGCGAGGGCAGGCCGCTTCGGGATCTCCTCCGTTTATTCCTCCCAGCCACGGTGGGACAACATATGCTATCAAATCGCCTGAAACATAAAAATATTTCACAACATTAGAGGAGATCTGCTCAAGAGGACAACATTTTCTTTAAAGTCAACTCGAACAATATCATGACAAAGAGAGTAGTTTTTTAAAACACAAGATCGCCATAAGTCTGGCAAATATCTAGCTCCGGGACAGTGTACAAGGGGACACGGGGGTTAAAAATGTTAATTTTTTTCACTTCATATTAACCTCGTAAGCGCTGGGTCTTGCAAATTTCAAGGTGGGATTTGTTTGTTAATAAATTGGTAATAAAACATTGATAAAGCTGGAACATGTTGATTATATTTTGTGGATCAATAACGAAGCTTAATTTTATTAGACTTAAGAAGACCTAAGAATTTTATATTTATATGCCTGTGTTATTAAATTGTTTCAAATTTTTACCCAAATTGTTCAATAACAAATGCACATCTTTTTATTTATCGTGGTACATGTTGTTTTATGTTTTATAAAATCTATTATAAGAATAAATTTCCGTGATATACTACGATACCTTTTCACTATAAAAAAATGAGCTTTACCACTTCAAATATTTAGAATTTTTAGGTGAAATTGTACGACCTATCATGTATGTTTGATTTTTTTTTAGCCGTTATTTATTCAATTAGGATCCTATGGAATTTATTATAATTTGTATGAAATTTATTCTAAACTAGTTTCATACCAAAATATCACTAAATACAATCATTAGCGGAATATATGCTAGAAATTGGAAAACCATAGAAAAGAGTGTCATAGGATAATATTTTACTAATTATTAGAAGCTTTCAAATGACATATTTAGTTTATAGGCTCACAATACAAAAATCAACAATAACCCCACATTATTTCAAGTTCAAAACATGTACACATACTGAGCATCACTGATCGGAAATCGAGCATTGTTATACACAGACGACTTATGAAATATCCCACGAGATAATGCAATTTGCAAATATTACTTCAAAACATAACATAAACAAATCCGACATTAGGTAAAGTGCGCTGTTTCAATGACCACCATTGCCATTCATTGCTCGTCCGACATGCGCTTGTCTTCGTATTTTACAGGAATTATTATGTATTCTTTTAAAAAATCCATGTAAAATATGAATTAGTAACAGCTTTAGATACTTTTCTAATAAAAAAAGGCAGCAAAAACGGAGAAAAAATAGCACCTATAACTGCTACGGCAAATGGTGCTTTGCCACTGGCAAGTGCTGCATTCAGGTAACTATTTAAAAATAAATATAATAAAACTAGAGTGAGTGTTTTAGTGGCAATGTTGGCTGCGTTTACTGACCTAAAAACCCCCATTCCTAAGGAAATAATTCCTTTTATTTCCATTTTAGAAAGCGGGGTATGAAAACTCTCCGGAGAGTCGACCGCCGTTAGTTGGTACTTCGGTATATTTAAAACAATTTTGCTAAAGATGTCAGGTACATCTTCCCTCACCACGGTGTGCTCTCTAGTATTTTTTAAATATCTTCTTCTCTGTCGTTCCCTCATTACTGAGGATCGTGGCCACTAGACAACAGTTTGCCTTCGAGGCTCCTCCACTTCGAACTGTCTTCTGCATGGCGGGTCGCAGATTGTATTGACCCTTTTGTAACTTCTTTGATGAGGTCGTTCCATCTGGCCGGTGATCTGCCTCTGCTTCTTCTTCCCTCCCCTTGACCCCGGAAAGCATTTTCTCCAGATTCTCCAGGTTTCTCCTGGCAACATGACCAAAGTACTGCAGGACCCTTCTCATGCATATGTAGAGAGCCTCACTTGGATGCCGAGTTCTTCCAGGACAGATTTGTTGGTGCGGCCTGCTGTCCATGGGATTCCTAGCATTTTACGCCAACACCACATCTCCAGTGAATCGATTTTGGTGCGTATCTGAGCCTTCAGGGTCCATGTCTCCGATGCATAGAGAAAGATCGAGAAAACCAGAGCTCGAACCAGCCTGACCTTAGTGCGCTTACTTATACCCCGATTCTTCCACAGCCTTTCTAGCTTGCTCATGGCCAATTTGCCATCTGGCTTCTGCGTGAGACCTCCTTTTCGCAGTTTCCGTCGTTGCATATCATGGAGCCCAGATAGACAAAGTCTTTCACAGCTTGAAGATCACTCAGCTCGTTGGTGCGTTGCATGGTTCCAGCCCGGTCCACAAACATGACTTTGGTCTTGTTGCGGTTCATGTGCAGTCCATACTCCTTGCTTTCCTTCTCCACCCTGCGTAATAAGGTCGCCAACTCATTTTCATCGGCACCTATGATGGTCGTGTCGTCGGCGAATCTTAGGTTATGATCCTGAGACCTCCAAAATGAATTCCACCTTCTCATTCGCCTAGGACTTTTCTCATTATATGTTCGCCGATCAGATTAAAGAGTTTCGGAGATAAGATGCACCCTTGTCTGACGCCTCTCTCTGTTTTCTGTTTTTTTTTTTTTAAATATATGTCTAATCTATTTTTAAGTATGTATGTCTAATCTATTTTTAAGTATTGACAATACTTGCTTCAATCACAAGTGATGCCTCAAATGAATGCCAAAAGCGGAAAAACTTAAATCCTCGGCAGGAAACTATTACAATAACAACAATTATTACCGTTGACATTTCCATGATATCCTCCAATCAATAGCAAAGTTGAAGGTGGCCTCAGAGCAGCAGCATGCGCAAATATTCCTTGTTTTTTGGGATATTTGCTAAAGTAGCCTTTTGATTCTACTGGGAGACCGAGCACGCTAAGCGGTACCCAAGAGTGACAGCCTAGGTGGTAAAGGTATAGTCCGGAATCATAGCAAATTTCTTCACGATTGTGCCGATGCGAGTATCCGCCGAAAACCATTATGTAATTTCCTATAACAAAATGTTTACATTAATTCCGATACGGTTTTTTTTATTATTATCGACTGTCGTTTCATAAATGTATCCCAACGGCTATAGAATGAGAGGTGTTGACTATCACCGAAAATGTAAGATAATAACCAAATAAATAGCACCTGCCCCTCATTCCATAGTCTACAGCCATGATGAAAGAAATATCTGAATATATTTACCAATTATGGTCGCGGTGTGAAATGCTCGTTCCCTTGGAACGAATGTATCACGATTATTTCCTCGAGGATAATGTATCTCAGCCCAATGGCGATTTTGTAAATCGAACTCAAACATTCTATCGCTTAATTTTGAAAATCTAAAAAAAAATTGCATCATTTTAGACTTGAATATTGACAATAAACTAAGTATTACTCCAGACAAAATTTATGAAATACCTTGCAACACCCGCCGCTATTCCTCCATAGACTAAAAGCGAATGTGAATAATGGTGATAAACTGTGGTGTGTGACACCACTCGTACGTCTAATTGTTTTCCGCCTCTAACAGGTACTTCTTCCCAGTAGTTGTTATCGTTTTCCCCGAATTTGATTCGAAACATCCTGTAAACAAATAATTAAAGTGTAACATTTATTTTTAATATTAGAAAATAACGTTTAATGATTTATTACCGAGATGAAAAGTCACCATCTTCAGTGCTCCCACCGAATAAGTATAGTTCATCGTTGACGGCGGTCAACGAATGTCGAGTTAAAGCAGGCGGTTTGAAAGCTGACTCGAGACCTCTCAGCGACCATTTCTTCTGCAGTACATCGTACACCCACAATTCAGATGACAGACTCCCGTTAGCCAACTGACCGCCGTACATTGCAAAGCCTTCAAAAACTCGACACGCAGAGTGCCCATATCTAGCGTTGGGTTTGGGCGATTTACGTTCGTAAGTCTCATTTTTCTCCGCACTTCCTTCAAACTTCTCGCTGCTTATTAGCTTCTCAGCAAATGGAGTGGAACGTCCCGGGCTCAAAACGCCCATATTGTCATGTTTGTGAAGCGATGAAAAGAGCACTTGCTCGAATATTGAGCCCTGCTTCTTCAGTCCCCATCTTCGGGTATCTAAATTATCCTGAAATATCAACATTCAACATTCATTATTTATGTAAGTAATTGACGAAACAATTATGAAATGTAAAGGTTATCGGTAGCATTGATATTAGATTGCCCAAGGGCTTACTACGATATGGAAACCAGTATTTTACCACGAATTACATTTAGACGGCGTTAATATTCCTAAAATATATTATTATGTTCAATTTGGTACCTTTTATGATATAACATTATAGATCCGGACTATAGATGCCGCTCTAAATACGCCTATACGATATAAAATAATAAAATCTTATTATTTTAATATTATTCACATAAGGATGTCAATTTTTAAATTGGTACACGGGTTTCAATACGTAATAATTATGCACTTTATTGTTCAGATAGACTCATTAGTCTATCTGTATAAAAAATGCAATAGATGGCACTAATAATGGATGTTATTGTTGTTATTGCTGGTTAAATTATTGGGTGTTTTTAATCAATCGGTCCTTTATAAAAACCATTCATTATCAATGTTATTATAGATGGCCAAATAAATTGCTATTACTTTCGACGTCAATGCTAACAGCGCCACCTGCATTCAGACATCAAAACATGGTTGCCAAAATGTCCTATACGGGTGAGCGATCTAAAACACTATATAATCAATGTCGGTAGATTAGTCACCTGGCTTAACACAGCTCGTAGAATCGATTGATCCACTTCGTCATTTGACAGAAATCCTTGGATAACATTACCATCTTCATCTTCCCATTGACTAGATGCAAACCTAAAGATATCACAAAACTTTTAGACCTCTGGACTCATTTATAGCCTTTTTAATATTAGGTAAAATAACCTGTAAATTTGTAGAGATTCCAGTACATTATTTAAATTGTATCCACCAAATACATAGAGAGAATCGGTTATATTAACATAAACAGCTGAATGAGCAGTACGGGGAGTCAGTCCACTTTCAGAGCGAGATAACCAATGCCATGAATTGCCAGTCTTATCCGTCACGTCAAGCGTGCAAGCATCTCCCGAAAAACTAAATAGAAACAGTTGATATTATTGTATATTATTTAATGAAATGTCACATAAACTCTTGGATATACCATCATACCCGTAATTGCAGTGGCATTTTCCTCCGCGGCATTGACCGTTGTGATTGCATGCCTGTGGGCACAGTTCCAAGCTGCAGTCCTGGCCTCCGAACTCACCGTCACAGACGCACGTGTGAGATACGCAAACACCTCTACCTCCGCACGCATCCCAGCAATTATTGACCGTATACTCGGCTTGGAAACCTTCTAATACATAATTCGTGTCACTATAAAGTAATATCAGCATCTGAAAAATTAAAATGAAATAGTTTAATTCTCCTCATTAGCCTAAACAATGGCGGTAAGTTAGGTTCGTATCTATAGGTATGATCAAGACTGACTAAACATAAACAAATGAGATTGAAATTAAACCAGCTGAAACTGGTTTATGTCAGATTTTTGTTTAGTTTTTATATCTTTGACCGGCGGCAACGCCGACTTGTTTAACCAGATATTATTTCTGAATGATTAGCAAATATTTTGCTGTAAGTTATTGGGTCTTCTTCCAGTCGCTCTCGTGTCATTTATATTATCGATAGATGAATTACAAGTTTCACTGAATTTACCTAATAGTACTGTTTTGATTGTTTCATGTTGGTTTAAACAAGCAATAGTTCAACGTGAGATGATAAAATTAACGAGAACATCTTATTCATTGAAATACGGGTTTTTAAAAAAATGTTGATAAGTACCTACAATAAATGTTTAAATTTGATGGTATAAATACAATGGTTTTTATTTGAATTTGATACGATTTACATATAATAATTAAAAACGGAGCTGCCATGGAATGTACCAACTGGAGTCTATTCTATTATTATTCTATACATTCTATACATCTATTAATCATAATACTAATATTAGACTTCTGGAAGTGTGCGGTGGATTCCGGACTAATGAACGGTTGTGATAGGTTTAGCCTACCACTCATTCACTCCCCCTTCGAAGCCATAGAATTTGGGATGCGGTAAAAGAGGTTTTAGATATGTTTTCCTATGAATGAGTTGATTGTTTTCCTAGAGAGACCAAGATCTTTAACCCTTCAGGCCCCGGGACTCGCGGTTAACCTACGTGAGGGTGAACAGTTAAGCCGTTCCGGGTGACAGCGTTTGCGAGATCATAGTATTTATTTATTTTGTACTCGTGGTATTTTGATACATTTAATTACTTCGGAATTTTATCCTATCTTCCGAGATAGGGAGTAAAGACACTCAAGAATTTCAGGGTAATGACACTGCTTAGAGACCGAATCCGGAATTTATTAGGTACTGCTACCTCACCTATCAAAAAAATCAAACACACACCACTAAAATCGATCACTTTAATCAGGGGTCTTCAACCTTTTTGAGGTCAAGGGCCGACAATATTTTGATTTTGGTTCAGCGGGCCGCAACACAAACAAAATATTCCAATATAAACGTAATTGGAGAACAATAATCGTTGAAGTTATTTATTATACAATTTTACCAACCAAAAAATATTTTATTAAAATTTAATCAATGATACGTTTGACATTGTTTAGTCTTAACTATTTTATCAACATCTGCCCCTATAGCGGTCGTTGCAATTCTCAAACTGGTCTCAAGGTTGCAAGTTGTAACGTGTTTTCTATTCAACCACGCACTGAGCGAGCGAACGAAACGAGTGTGTCCGCCGCAACCCGTCGTAGTAGTAAAACTGCAGGCGGGCGCGAGCGGGCCGCCAAGAACGCCACCGCGGGCCGTGGGTTGAAGACCCATGACTTTAATGTTAAATATAATAAAAAAATGTGTCAATTTTGAATTTTTATTTTTTTTAAATTTTTAAATTAGTTTTTATGATGGTTTAAAAAAACTAACCTAACGTATTGACATATAGGTGTTAATTAAATTATTTAAAAACAAAAACTAACTTAACCTACCGAAATGTAGGTGTTTGACACTTCTTTAAATGCCTATCACCTCCGATCAAATAGAGTTAAAAGTTGAAAATTTTCAGTTATGGTGTTTCTTTCTAAAAAATATTGCCATTTCTCATTTTACAGTTCGAAAAAGAGTTATAACTGTTACTTCACTAATTCGTCAATGGCACTGGTGAAGTAACAGTTAAGACTCTTTTTGGGAGTGTAAAATGAAAAATAGCGATAATTTTTATAAAGAAACGAAATATTTATAATTTATCAAGTTATTACTCTATTTAATCGGAGGTGCGACATCTCTATTATTTATTGAGTCTAACAAAAGATTTTTGCAGCTTCGGAATCAGTGTGGTGAATATAGTTGGGTGACGTTAAACAATCAGTAAGGTAGAACTGGTAGTAACACTTAACCGCTCTGAAGCCAGCCTTCACGCGCAAAAAACTGCACTGCAACTTTTTGGCCGATTTTGTCAATAAATACTAACAATACCGTTTATTCATTAATTCTCTCTTGTTACCTAGTCACTAATATTGTTAGTCATGTATATTATATATAACAATGCAAAATTTCTATAGGCACTGTCGGCGTCGGACGGGTTAATAAATACCCAGAAACCAATCTGAAGTTTTTGAGTTCGTTTAATGATTTGAAGTGGCTGCTTGATATCACTTTCACAAATTATAAACTCTCTATAAATTGAATGTTACTTACATATCCACTCGTGGCGGTAATTTTTTGTGGTTCCGTTTTACCGCTGAAGCTACCCAATAATGGAGCATCAAAAGAATATCCATCGTATACAAAGACATAGTCGTAGGAGCACTCCGTTCCCATGCTAAGAAATCGTAAAGTAATAAACTGACTGGCATTTTGTGCTTTAATGAGCCACTCGCAGTGAGAATCCTGAAGAAAAAGAGATAAATCAAAACAATAACAATGCGTTTGATGTTGTTTAGATGAGTGAATCCAATGGGCGATTACCTGTGTGTAATTTGTTCCTGGAGGGCCATTGGTGATATTGCCGGAAGCATCCGTGAGAATTAATCTGGTTTTGTCGCACGGGGAAGGATGAGCGGACGCACACAGCCTAACGACAAAACACGTCCATACGAAGATCAAGAGCCTCGTATATTCCCCGCGGGCCTTCGGGCAATTCATCCCACTGAAAGGCAACATTTTGTCATTTTGCAGGTCTGTGAAAACACGCGATAAAATTGATACACAAATCAATTTACACAGGAGGGCAATTGATTGAAATCCAAGGTTAGCGAGTTTATAATGCGACGACCGCCATTATACTATCTGGAAAGCCTTAAATTGCTCAAAAGGACACGATTATCAGAATTTGCAACGCATATCCGCGGAAATCACACGCGAAAAATAACTTTTATCACGTAAATTGACAGCAATCAACGACTTGACACTTTCGGCCGGACATGAAACTTTTTTTTTATGGAGGTTACCTAGGTAAGTATTTAATTTTAATGAATACATTAAAATAATTACGAATTAGTAAATAATTAATGATTTAGGAATTTTAGACCTGCTACATAAATGTCAATGGTATTGATATTAAAATTAATAGGCAGAATAGTTGTTATCTCCATATCCCGTCGCTTCAATAAAGAAAAGAACTAAGTGATTAACTTGCCGTGTTTATATACAAAAAATAAAAGTATAGTACGGCAGAATTTCAATTGCCGTTTCGAAATCTATGGTCGATAGTAATTGATTCGCTCAAAACAAAATCAACCAATGTGACTTTTTTGCCGAATATGAGATGAATGCAAAGTTGTTCGATTTTAGGTTATCCATCAACCTACTGCATAACCATCTTTTAACGTTAACAAAATTGTATTGAAAATATGTGACAGAATGCGTATCATTCATTGTTTGGAAGACATTTTGTTTATTAAACCCCAGAATTAATGTCAAAAACATGATATTGATAGATAAAATCATTTACAGGGAACCATTCAGTATTAATATATAACAGGAAACTGTATCAATCAACATGAATGAAAATGAAATGGAATACTTTGATTGATTTTATTAAGTCTGAAGAAAATCAGGAAACTGCAACGTCTGAAACTGACGAGGACGAATGGAGTAAGCTGGAGGAGAGAAGTTTTAGTATAATGTTGGCAATAAATGTATCATTTTTTTAAATAAAAAATATTAGCAATTTGTTTCATTTTAAAATTCTCAAGACAAAAACAGACCATATATTTTTTTCCAATAAAAAACAGTACCTATTCCAAAATATATATTTAATATAACTGAACAAAATCATATGTATAAAAGATAAAATAATTAAAAAATATTCATGACGATAGTACATTTTTTTACATTGAGATGTTTTTATTTATTTCTCTAAAGTGTGATCAAAGTCACATGGTCTGTTTTTGTTTTGAGCGAATCAATTAAACAGCTCAAGTATATTTTCATAACCATTCTGCGCGTCAGCATAGGTTAGTCACTTCTGTTTAGGTCGACCGGAGATTTTGTCGGAATTTTATACTAACGAAACTTGCACTTTGTAATTTCTAGCGTTCATTTGACCGTTCAATAGGAAAATCAGCGTACATACAATCTCCTGAGAAAAAGCATGGGATGGTATGTAGGGCTCATGGAATTGTATACATGGGATTGTACAGAATGGCTTCAGCACCCTGCGGAACGATCGCGGTTCTTTTCAGCAGCTAGGAACATACTAATTACCGCTTGTAAGCTCGCTGACTAAGTAGACTGTAAACTCGCTCAATGTCATCGAGCCTTTACCTGTTTTTTTTTTGTATTGTGTTTCATTTTTTCAAATGTACTTATTTCTCTTTTTCAAAATTTTAATTCCACGAATAGACAGCAATAAGAAGTCCAAATGATATTTCTATTAATGGTCAACTCCGATGCCGATTATCAAAAAATATCGATTAGCTTGGTAGGAATAGTGTCTTACGATGGAGATGTCGAGGGCAAGTGTAATGCAATTTTGTGATCATGTATTATTTTGATGTGCAAAGACAGTGCAATTAAGGAGATATACAAATAAAATGAGAGGTGAATAGATACATTTATCGATAAGGCAAGATATATGCAGTTCATTGCTTTGATTTAGTTCGAGTTATTTTAGTTGAACATGATGCTAACTGGCATGGTCCCGGGGCTTCAACATACAGCAGACTCTTAAGCGCAGTTCAGACAGAGGAGACGTGGCGCAGGCGTCCGGCGAGGACGTTGCGCGGACGGGGCGCGTTTTCAAGGCACCCCCATGGTATCGTACGTCAATGTAGATAAAGGACTTGGCGCGGGCGCGTCTTTTCGGTGCCCGCGCCACGTCGCTTGGCAGTCGCAAACGACACACCCAAGCGGCCAGTGGCATCGGATGCGATTTTCATCATATCTCCTTCAGAATATGATGATACGCTGGCTCTAGTAAATCTGGTCAATTTTGGGAGGCAAGTGAGATAGAGACTTTGTCGTTAAGATACGGGAGACCGTAAGGTATTTTTAATGTAACGGAAGATGTAAATATGTATCCAGACCGATTCCATTTTTTTAAAGAATAACAACATCGTTTTCATATTGTAATAAACAAAATAAAAAACACGGCAATATTTTTAGTGTGCCAGGGCTTGTTTGGTATGGCCGAAGCATTTTTACATGTTGCTGGCATATTGCTAGACGATCGCTTCGCAATCGGAAATATTGCCTGGCCAGCTTTATTGTTTTTTCGTTTTGCAGCACAAGTGCGTCCCTTTCTGATGCGAGGCACGACGTACGGCAAACGTTAGATCTTCCTTTTGTATTCATATCATCTGATGATCAATTTTTTCGATCTATAAAATATTGTTATCTATTCTGATACGTCGTCCAATTCAATTGCGTGAAGTAGGTAATTGATATTACTTATTAGTGTGTTGAAATGTTAATATACACACCAATAATAGATATTTGTATTATACAATGATTATTAATAGTACAGATTTATCTATTTAGTATAATAGGTAGGTACCTAAGTAAACAATACTCTAATAATACATTGGTTATCGCTAAGATTTTTCGCGATGCAGCCAGAACACCATCACCGTCACCTCGTTTAACGTAAGCTAAATGTGAACCCGCCTTTAATGTTTATTAATTAGAAAATGTCTTGCCCATTGTCACCATCGCTTATTTAACTACGGCATTTTCGAGCCCAGTACCGAGAGAGAACACGGCAACAAGTCTCAGTATCCAACCCTGCTTAGAGTTGGCTTGATTTTACGGATGACAGTTCTTATAATTTGTTGCAAAGTTTCTTTGATTGATTTGTGTTTTCGCGATTTGTCGTGTGTAGAAAAGCGACAAAAAATGATAATCGTTTCGTTATAGAGTTTATACTTGATACTGCGACATTCTAACCTCAAATCTCATTTGCTGGGTATGTTCCACCGGGACCTTCCGAGAAAATGTCTCAAAACTTCGCCAGTTCTACGTCGGATGATTGTGCGAATAACGTCACCTCGTGTTCAAGCTCAGAAAACAAGACACAAGGTCGAATAGTTAAAAAAAATGACATCGACGGCATTCAGTTTGATACCCGTTTGAATGATGAAGAAATTGTCAGATACAAGTACATCAAGCACGCTTGGGATTCCTGGAAGAAGGGGCAGCCTTGCAACGATGTCATCATTTCCATTTACGATCAATCTCCAAACCCATTCAAATATTGTATGAAACTTGTCGCTAATTGCATCGAGTACAACGACTGTAAGCCAAAGTCTCTAGCTTACCATTTGATGGAACGGCTTAAGATATGGAGTGACTCAAACTCTGCTTTGATCGCTAACCACCTCGATTCAAATCTCAAACACGTAGCCTTCCATTTTGCAATTTCTCAGAAGAACTTCTCATTTCTAAAGTTGTCCATCGACACATACGATATTGTGTCAGAAAATAAGTACAATATAGACTACATAGAAGAGCTACTCTCGAAGCACCGCTACAGAGAAGTGTACCTGGCAATAATGGCACTAAACATACAAAAACAGTTTACAGTGGATAGGCTACTCGTACCCCTCATTTTACAAGACAAACTTAATTTAGTCAACGAATATTTATCAAGTTGCCCGGATCAAGTGGAGCCGCTCATTGAATACTTAGATAATTTGCTTGTAAGGAATTCGAGCGTCAGAATTTCATTAGATTGTTTTATTACAGAAACTGGCGTACCTGATATTAAATGGGAAAAACTCCATCACAAACCGCTCGGGAAATTCGTGGCTAAACTCTGTTCCACCTGGAAAGTGCCGATTGAATTCTGTAAGAATCTTTATCGGAACCGCACGAGCGGTGGGTTGAGGTTTCTCGTACACCAGAGGTATTCGGAGAACTCGGTGAGCGAGAGCGCTTGGGAAGACATGGTTAAGGACAACCTCGACAGATGTCCGGAGGTGCAGCAAGAGCTCATCGAGTTGATCGATCAGTACGATCCCAAAGAAGCTTTGAAATGGGCCAAACTTTATGATTTCTCAATAGATGATTATCCGAGCGGTGCTAAATATTTACTTTCCGCTGACGATTCGCAGGATACTCGTCCAGTGGAGATTTGGGGAGAAGAACCAAGCACTTCTCATTCCCATTACCAGTTATCTTTACCATTGTCTCGCGTTATTTTTGTAGATACACACCGGCGATTTTATGATTTCTTAGAAATCGTGAAAAGTTATGAATTCGTAGGAGTAGATTCCGAGTGGAAACCATCTTTCGGGGCGACTCAAAATAATGTCGCATTAATCCAGATTGCGACTACGGAGCATGTCTACTTACTCGATACTCTCACTCTCAACGGAGTCGAAGATGAACCGCTCTGGAAGATGTTACGCTCGCACATTTTCGAAAATGTCAACATTACCAAAATTGGCTTCGGATTGGAAAACGATCTGCGCGAAATAAGAAATTCCCTTCCCGGATTATCCACGTTGAAAGTTAGAGGATTGGGGCTTTTGGAATTGGGAAATTTGTGGAAGTCGCTCAAGGAATATAAATTATCGTTTCCTTTTAATGCGGACGGTGGCGGAGAGGGATTGAGCTCTCTGGTGGAACACTGCTTCGGAGTAACCTTGAAAAAACACGAACAGTGCTCGAATTGGGAGAACCGGCCGCTGCGAGACGCTCAGCTGGAGTATGCGGCGCTAGATTCATACGTTTTGGTTGAAATATTTTTAGTTTTCAAAAGGCTGTGCATGCAAAATAATATTAATTTCGATGAGCTTTGTTACGCAGTTATGGTGGAAAACAAACCTTTAAAATCATTGAAAGTTAAGAAAAACATGGAAAAAGAAAACAATCATGTTACTCCACTACTTGCTCCTGCGAATGCAAAGTTTTTTATTGATGTAGTTTACGAACCGTTAATAACTGCATTGCGACGATGCGGTATCGACACACTGCCATTGCCTACAGATAATACATGGACAGAAATAGTAAATTTAGCTCTCGACAATAATAGATTCATCGTAATCAGCAGTAACAAAGGACAAAATCTAAATCTCCTATCCGAATCCCATTATCTCATAATCAGAAAGAACGATAACGATTATCTGAATATGGTATTCAAATATTTCAATATCGATTCAAGCTCGGTAAAGAAATTCGGACGGTGTTTAGCATGCAACAGTGATGAAATCGGACCTGTGAATCGGCACATTTTAAAAGAACACTACGATCGATATCAGTTTAATAGTCGTCCAAGAAATGAGACTGTCGATGAAAATATAAAACTGCCATTTATAAACACATCAAACGCGGTTGAATATCGTGACTTTGATCCTGACGCGTTTTTAAGCGATGACGACGATGAGGATTTCCAAATTCACAGCGCAGCCACTGCATCCTTCCATTGTGCACCAACTCATAATGCAACTGTACTCAATGAAAATGACCTCCAAAAACTTTCAATGGCACCTTTAGATTTTAGGGGCTTTACAGATTCAATCATAACTACTGCCAAGGAGTTTATTGTGTGCAATCAATGTGGTAAATGTTTTTGGCAAGATTAAGCTTTATTTTTTTAAATATTGAAGCGTGATTCGGATAAGCTGTTTAGGTTGATTTATATTATATACGTTTATCTTAATCAATAATTAGATTTTTGTTTTCTAAATATTAGATATTTTTTTTAGAAATGGATTCACTGCCATTAGTATTAGGAAACTTATTGTATTTTCCAGTAAACACCAAAGTGTTTGCCTATATGTTTTTTGTTTATTATGTTAGTTATGTCGGTTTCTTAATTTCCAGTTTAGTCGAGTTTTTATATGACTGTCCAGCCAAAATTAACCCCTATTTGTTGTTTTTTTAAATATATTTTATATAGTACACATATGTGTAAGTTTTTCAATATATTTTATTCTATATATTTGTAAAATCTCTCAAATTTTGTTCAAAAATTGTGCGCGATGTTCAGTTTAACATTGATTATTTGATACTGCAAAGTCTGACTCTTTGACGAAGATCTAGCTGGATATTTAGAAATCGGCCATTACTCTTCTAAATTTATAAATGGCAAATGATGGGGTTATAACAGCATACTAAAATAAACTGCGGGAGTATGTAGGTGAATACGATAGTGGAATAGAAAGAGATAGCTTTATATGGGCCCCCTATATCCTTGTGTAGTTGCGCATGCGCGTTTATCATTTTTTAATTCAGTATAATAATTCAGAATTCTTTCATTCTAAATTATTTTACATAAAATTTTGAATTGAAACGCTGAAACAAAATCTTAAAAATACAAATGCTCAAACTAAGAAAGCAGACATATTATGGCGTCGAAGCTTTGCACTCAGTATATATTTACAGGTGTACCGCTCATGCACGACTAAACAAGGATAGAGGGGGCCCCATATGCAGCTTTCTCTCTATTCATCTATCGATTTCTCAGGCTGGTCGTGTGGTATTTCTAGTATATCTGTGGGTTAAAAGCAATTAACTGGCAATAGAGGTTCACATTTAATATAGTAAAGCCATAGTAAAACATAAGATTATTTAAAACTGATTTTTCAATATGCAGATGTACAAATACACTTCTGGGATATTCACCTGAAAATTTATTATAAATGAATGACCTTTAACCAGCATAGTGGATATTTGTTGCATACATTATAATTATTATTTCTCAGTATACCTATATGTATACCTAATCATCGGCCCTAAAAAACTGTTGAATCATATATTTTCATTTATGCCAAATTTTATTACCACCTAATATTTGAAATGCATACTGTTACGATTGTCTGTTTTTAAGACTCATTATTATCTAATTTAAGAAATCCATGTTACTAATTAAGAGTACGTCTGATGACACTTACAACTAAATAAGTACAAGCTTTAAAAAGTATTTTTTATTCGAAAGTTGCTTTTATGCACTGCGGTGCGATGGTGAAGAAAACTGACGAAATACTAAAATAACGGACTGGGCCCTTGTGTCACAATGACACCTGGCTCGAAATTGCCAGAGGACATTGCGATAAAATAAAGAAACACCGAATTACAAAAATGATCTGAAACGCTCAAATAGCGCAAACGTTTGGACATGATTCAAATTTGCCGCCGCTTTTTAATGACAGTTTCAATATATGATACCAGGAGGCGCTAAATCCGAAATCTCAAATCACCTGACCGTTCGTGCATACTAGCAATGCTCACAGGTAAATGCAACGCTAATGCAATAGTCAGTGCTGATCAGGTTAACGTTTAGTGCATAGACAGTTATAATTAATATTAAACGTCTTCATAACGGTGAGCCACTGCTTATCTGAACGCATGTACAGCAAATTCGGTGGCTGCAAAATGCTATTAAGGAAAATCATCCTCATGGGTATTGCACCCGCCGGAGTTGCACCCACCGCGATTTCGAGGACGCCCACCCACTGTGCAACTTTGGTTTTTCTAGCAAATTACAGTACAGATAGCCATTTGATGACTGTGACCTTAGTGCTGTGAGTGAGTGCGTTCACCGAATAGAAAGAGATAGGGACATAATATGATACTCCCTCTATCCTTGTCTGTGCGCGTTTACCGACGCCGCGCCATAAGTCTGCACTTATGGCGTCAAAGCGTTGCCATAGTGATATAAACGCGTTGCCATAGTAATATATGTACGTGCTCCGTGAATGCACGACTAGACAAGGATGGAGGGGGTACTATAGGCAATTGTCTCTTTCTTTTCGGCTGACGCATTCTCAGGCTGGTCACGGGGTCTATAGTTATGCGGTCATTGGTAGGCGCCCTGCCGACCATGCATCCGCCAAATGGCAGGGTGAAGATCTACGGAGCAACTCGGTGCCTGTACGCCCGGCGGGATGCAAACTCGTGGCGGGTGAAGGTACGGACACACTAGTCCCATGTACGCAACGTATGCAGCGCATTAGGACATCTAGACCATTGATTTGCATGCTAGTAGACACACTTATTATACGCAACGCTGTCACATACATCCCACGCAACGTCGACCAGGATGGACACACTGGTCCGACGTCCGCAACGTATGCTACGCATTATGACATCTGGACCATGGATTTGCATGAAAACAGATATACCAATTTATCATACGCAACGCTGTCACAAGCACCCCATGCAATGGGGTGAACGCACGAAGGTGTGGTCACTGACCATGGTGAGGTGTGTTTCTAGAATATACGTTCGCAATGCGTTTTACATAAGAACGTCGGCGCATGCGCAGAGAGAAGACATGCGGAAATACGTTGTCTATTTATCTCACAAACCTAATATCTTTTTTTTTTGTTTTTACCGATATGCTTTTTATCTCAAAAATTGATCAAAGCCATAATAGTAGGACTATATATGTACCTACTACGTTGTGTTATTCTTAAATTATCCCCAAACAGCGCCTGAAATAGGGCAAGGAGTGAGTATATTGTATACAAGAATCACGAAACAATTGCGCTTTTAACCTTACTGCGCACTGCGGTAAAATTCCGTGCGTTTTATTTTCGGAAAATATGTGAACGGCGCATCTTGCTCAGCGCTTTCTATACTATTTTTTGTAAAAATTAATTTAAAAAAAAATAAAATGTTTTTTTTTTTAATGGGAAAAAATGTTTTTTATTTCACATTTTTTAAACAAAAATTGCTTTGTTGGTCGTACTGATTCACCCCCTTGAAGGATGCCGGGTAATTAAAACTCAACCTATATAATGATGATGGCAAAATTGTCAGTTATAACTTAAATGTGAACAATTACGAATAAAAACATTCTTTTATTACTCACTAGTTTTCCTCCTACGGCTACATCCGCGTGGATTTCGTTTATATGTTTGTTTACCCCCCGCCAATACTTTGTGTATACGTGATTAATAAATATGCAAACATTTCCAATAAACAAATATCCAAATATCGCATTTCTAATATATATTATGGAGATTTGATATACTATCAGTGAATTAAATAAAAAATACATGCCGTAGAAAAATATTATGAATCTCATCAAACTGTACTTTAGACATGCGGAAGAACACATAGAATCTTTCTTCGCCGTATTCCAATTTCTGCATTATTGTGTGGAATTCTCCAAACTTTTCTCTTTGTCTATTTATCTCATGAATCCAATGTCTTCTTTACCTTTTTTTAATGTATGTGTTGCGCTTTTAAATTTCATTAATTTAAAAATAACAAACCGAGTAAATCGTTCTAAAACTCACTCTCAGAATCAACAAAACATATTGTGCAGCGGTTGTACACAGTACTCAGTGGCGGTTCCTTCATACAAGCCGAAAAGCCCGGCTTGCCTTTTTTTAAAAAAGATCGCTTAACTAAAGATCGCTAAAATATATGAATTTGCGAGCGCCTATTGCTATCTAGCGAGCACAGGTCGCTCCACTCGACAAAACAGGTTATCGACATTGCAACATTTCGCTGCAATCTTACCGAGTTGAGTTTACCTAGTCATATCGCTCGCACACATGGGCTTGCAATGGGACTTTTAAAATCAGTGGTCCTTTTATTCTAACCTGTGGCAAATTACGCAAAATAATATATGTATCTAAACGACTTTTGTATTGACGTTTAAGCCAGTCTTGCATTAGCATGAAGTAAAATGCGAGCGTGTTCCCTATTTAGTTCCGTTTGTTTTGAGCAAGTGACAGATCAGATTTTTATTGTATAATTTATATTGATTTGTGGTTTTTATTGCCTGATAAACAATGGAAAAAATTGACCATTGTGGTGAGTTCTGTCTTAACTTGATTTCACTCGCCCAAGCAAATAAAACGGCTGGTAAGTATATGTTAAATTCTGTCTAGCAGTAACATGCCTACAGTGTGCTTTATTGAATCTATAACACAAGCAGTAAAATTCAAACTGAAGATCGAAGAGTAAAGAGGTACCACTTTTTTACTATAAAAAGCGTAAAAAACACAAAAAGATATGTCGGGCTTGTCCCATTTACCAACCCTGGGTACGCCACTGACAGTACTAGTGCACCGTCTAAGTGACAGCAGCTTTTGATGCCACATACACGTTGCGTACGAGGGACAAGTGTGCACACCAACGCTCCACGTGTGTCCAAACGTTCTTCTTCTTTTTTCTTTTCCTTGTGGCAATTCCACGCAGCTAGGGTACTGGTGATTTTGTGCCAGTTTGTATGTATTGTTGACGGGAGGATGACTACTGTTAATGTTAGTACCTACAAAAAAAAAACAAAAAGGAAGGGACATCACAATTGCATACACAGAAGACAACATAGAGACTAAAAACATAACAGAATATTAGGGGAATATTTTGGAGGAAGAAAAAGGAGAAGGGTCAGGGTAATAGAGAAGTGCTTCTGGGGGCAGCGCCGCTCCCCACCGCCCCCCGAGAGCAGCCCCCCCCCCCCCGGCATCGGCCGCACCGGGAATGTGTCGTCCATTGACCGCAAGCTACTGCCAAAAACTCGCCCTATTCAGCGACTTTTTCCACAGCCAACCTCGACAACGGGGCCACATTTCCATCGGCCTGTCGTCACAAGGCGGGTCCGATCCCGGAGCAGCGAACGGAAGCGGCCACCCCCAGAAGGCATTTCGGAATATGGGTTAAATGGCTAAATGATTTAGGTTAACGAATTTAGCGATGACTCGATAAATTTTAATGGAATTGGACGCCAGAAGGATATCGATTTTGGTAGGGAGTTCGATTTTCAATTGAATGAGATTAGGAATGAACGAAGGAAAGTTGTTAAGGAGAGGGCAATTAAAGAAGAGGTGATCCACGGTGCAGATATCAAATCCACAATCACACTGTGGGGACGGAATTACTTTTATACGATATAGGTGTGCGGGCGTTGAGCAGTGGCCTATGCGCATTCTGCAAATTGTGGAGATCTCTTTCCGCCTGAAAGGTTTTTTAAAATACCAAGGTTTGTTGTGAAGGTGGGGATTTATAAGAAAATAATGTTGACCTTTAGACTTGCAAGAAGAAAGATAACTCTTCTTCCAGCAGTCCTTCGTTTCTTCTTCTATTTGGGGGAGGATGTCCGACGCAGGGATTTTGATACGGAGGAGGGCTCCCCTGGAGCGGGCCTCATTAGCCAACATATCCGCCGATTCGTTACCGGCTATTCCTGAGTGGCCTGGAATCCACGTGAGTACTACTTCATCCCCTCTCTCTCTGACAGTGCGGAACAGGGATCGGATCTGGTTTTCCAGGTGAGAAGGGCGATGTGAGATGGCCGGATTGTTTAATTTCTCTACCAGACTTAGGGAGTCGCTAAAAATGGCACATGGGGAAATATGGTTAGTCAGGATGTACTCGAGGGCTTTCAGGAGGGCAACACTTTCAGCGGTGAAGATTGATGCTTTGCTGTGTAATTTATAAGCGATGGGAACTCTGCGGTTGTGGTGAAAAATTCCCACCCCCACGTACCCCCCAGCTTCTGTCTTGGAGCCGTCTGTAAATATGAGGTCCCAGCCAGGGAACCTGGATGCTACGAGGTCCAAAAATACGGCATTGTTTAGAGGTGATGGGGGCTGCCCTACTGGACATTTCGACAAGACGGTTTGAGAGAAGATGTCCGGGGTGGTAAGTCTATCTTCGAAGGGGAGATGGAAGTCTGGGAGGAGAGCATTCCTGTGAATGATGTCCTTGAGGCGGTATAGTTTCCTATGACTAACGCAGAGGGCGGGGGCTTTGTTATTTGGAGTGTTTCTCAGCAATTCGGAGAGAAGGGTGATTTTAGGAATAAGAGGGTGATTGACGAGCTGAAGGCGTTTAATATAAAATCTATCTGCTAGTAGTTGACATGGGAGGTTGACTGGAGGTTCACAAGACTCGGCTAGTAGGGCATTAGTGGGAGAGCTTCCCATGGCGCCAATGGTGCATCGGAGGCCTTTAAATTGAAGGGTGCTTAGTTTCCTTTGCATTTTCAAGCTCATAGGGTAGCAGATAAAGGCAGCATAGTCGATGTGAGAACGAATGAGACAGTTGTGGAGGAGCTTAACTGTGAAGGGATGTGACCCCCACCACACTCCACTGACTGCCCGAAGAACATTCAGTGACTTTTCCCCGCTGGAAACGACCTGCTCGATGTATCCCCTCCATAGTAGTTTGGTGTCTAGGATAACCCCAAGGAATTTGGCTTGCGCCTTGATGGGAATTAGGGAATTATTGAATGTTATATTCACTACTGGGGGAATATTTCTCCGAGTGAAGATAACGGCGCTACTCTTGGAGGGGGAGATAGCTAGTCCTGAGTTGTGAAGGTATATGTTTAGTGCCTCAAGCGCTTCTGATATCCTCTGCAAGGAGGCCGAGAGGTTGGGTGAGGAGTGGTATAATACAACGTCATCTGCGTATTGCAATATCCTGCAGTGATCCAGAACAGCATTCTCCAACCCCCTCGTATAAAGATTGTATAGGATGGGGGACAGCACGCTACCCTGGGGCAGACCCTTAAAGACTGACCTTGAAATGCAATCAGACAGGGAGGGAATGTTTATAGTACGGTCCGATAGGAGACGGCAGATGAAGGAGCAAAGTTTTTGAGGAACCCCTAGACTGACAAGTCTCCTCCCGAGGAGGGGGATCAAGACATTGTCATACGCCGCCTGGACATCCAGGAATGCTGCGACAAGAAATTCCCTCCTGTGGAAGGAGAGCCGTATGTCCGTTGTGAGGATGGAGATGTTGTCGAGGGTACCAAGGCCCCTACGGAAACCGAACTGAGTCTTGGACAGCTGGAATCTTGATTCGAAGAACCATTCTAGCCTGTTTTTTATTAAATGTTCCGCAATTTTACAAAGGGATGAGGATAATGCAATGGGGCGAAAATTTTTAGGGTTATCATTGTCTCGACCGGATTTTGGGATCGGTATGACAATCTGCGATCTCCAAGCGGTGGGAGGAGTTCCTGTCTCAAAGAACCCGTTTAGTAAATTTAGGAAGTAGGATTGGATCGGGGGAGGAGAAGAAGTGATAAAGGAGTAAGGGATAAAGTCCTCCCCTGGTGAGGAATCCTTCAAGCGGTGGAGAACCGCTAATAGTTCTGCCGAGCTGAATGGTGAGATTAGGGACTGGTGGGCACTTGGGGAACGAAGCTGATCGAACTGCGTGATATTGATTTCATCACGGTTGGGACAGGTGGAAGGTGCCAAGTTGTCAGCGAATTGTTCTAGTACCGCCTCCTTAAGTGTGGTAGAAATAGGCGGATTCAATCCGCGACGGAACCTTTTCACCATGGTCCAAACTGTGGAACTGGGTGTATCCGGGGAGAGGTTAGCGCAGAACTGTTTCCAGCCATTTCTTTTTTTAAACTTGAGGAGCTTCTTGCAGTCTTTTGCGACTTTGTGGTAAATATCCCAGTTCTTGGTGGACATTTCCTTGAGGTAGGACGAGAGGGCTGATTTACGCTTTGAAACGATCAGGGTACAGTCATCGTCCCACCATGGAGGCGAGGAGCGCACCAAGGAGTTTTCTGCCTGTCTTCTGAAACTCTTATCGGCGGCGGTAGTCAGACAAGATACTAAGGCGGAGTAGCACTCTTCCAAAGAGGAGGGGGTTATTGGGGGAAGTTCTGAAGCCGCAGTGTCTAGGGCCGAAGTATATTTGGCCCGACTGCCCGGAGAACGATCAGGCTTGAACAGGGGACGACGCTTGTCAGTGGCCCTATCCAGCTGGGTGCCACAAACCTCGATCAGGATGGGAAGGTGGTCGCTGCCCATTGAGTCCTCGAGGACACACCAGGTGCTGTCAAGTAGAAGAGAAGGAGAGCATAGGGATACATCCGGGGCTGATGGGCGATCTGAAGGGAGGGAGACTAGAGTGGGGGAGCCATTGTTCATGATGCCAAGAGACATTCTGTCCGCGCAGTTAAGAAGTGCTTCTCCCTGGCGATCAGAGTAGGCACAGCCCCATACGGGCGAATGCGCATTAAAATCACCTAGGAGAAAGACTTTTCCTGACAGTCTACCAAGAGAATGTGACCATTGGACATCTGAGATGACGGTTCTAGGAGGGATATAGGTGGAGATGAAAACGAGATCTTTAATCTGGCCACCCACGATCTGAGAGTTGTCGGAAGGGGGAAGGAGGGGGAGGGGAGAAATACTCAGCGACCTGCTGACTAGGAGGAGAGCTCCTCCTTTGCCGTCTGCGCGATCGTCGCGAAGACATGAGTAACCTGGAATACGGAATGAACTATGTGGGAAGAGCCAGGATTCTGAGATCGCTGCAACGTCAATACTGTGATGTTGCAGCAGATGGATCAGTTCCGCTTTTTTAGGAATGATACTCCTACAGTTCCACTGCAATATATTGAGCATGTTGTTGTTTAGGTTTTTTTTTTTTAATTAATGTGTAATGTATATATATATATATATGTATATATAAATATATATATATATATATATATATATGTATATGTATGTATAACAAAAGAAGGCAAATGAGAAAAGAGGGGAAGAATGGCTTGAAAAGAAGTGACTGTTACGTTTAATGAGGAAAAGCGCCGAATGAATTTCCGCCAAGGAGGGAGTTCACCGACTGCAAATCTGTCACCGTCTTCAATGACGTTGTGTCACTGCAGGATGAGGCTGCAGAATTGGTATTGACCTTCTGTTTTCCAAAGAGTTGACGTAAGAGCCTAACGATTTCCTCGAGGGTAGAGTCGTTCGGTTGCCTATTGGCATTGAGGCTGGTACCATTTACCTTCGTATGGGGAAAATAATCCCATCTGAGATCCCGCGTTGGATCATGATCGGGCTGCGAAAAGAGGGCAGAAGGAGAAGAAATTTTCCTTTTTTTGGTAATTTTACCCTTTGATTTTCCCGAGCGAGGTGGGTCGTTGACCACTACCACTCTGGGGCGGCGGGTTGGCGTATCCAAGACTGGATAGAGTGACTTCGGGGGGTCGGTTGCCGTGACGGTCGCGTAGGAGCTACGTTTGATGATGGGGAATTTGGAGGATGCATCGTGAAAGGAGATTCCGTCCTTGGCCATTATCTGTTTAATGGCCTTCTGTCTCATGTACTCGGGACAGGAAAAATCACTGGCCCTATGGTCGCCTCGGCAGTTAATGCAAGAAATAATTTGGCTTTTGCAGCTATTTTCCGTGTGGTCTTCACCGCAACGGAAACATCGTGGGGATTTAGCTCTGCAGGTTTTGCTCGAGTGTCCAAATCGACAACACGTGCGGCACTGCATGACCGGAAGTGAGTATACCTCGACTGGTAAGGAGTTATAAAAGATAAGCACTCGTTCAGGAAGTTTCTGGCCCTCGAAGGTTATTACAACGGTTCTGGATGGCTTCCATACTACCGTGCCATTGGGATCCGTCGAGCGGAAATTCAATCTTCTAATATTTTTGGCCACACAAGAATTTGAGGCGTTGATGGCCTGCAATATTTCATCGTCCGATAAGTCGTTGTCTAGCCCTCTAACGAGGCCAAGACGCACTGTCGCAAAGGAGGGGATGAACGCATGGTAAGATTTCTCTTTCAGGAACTCAGCGTTCACCAAAAAGTTGGCTGAACTGCCTGACTTCAGTGAAACTTCTATACGGTTTCGACCGGTTTTTTTGATGGATGTTACATTTGGCACTTTGTTTTTTGAGATAAGTTTTCCTACCGAGAGGGGGAAAATATTAAGGTTAGGAGAAATGTCTCCCTCAACCATTTGAATTGGCTGATATTGGATGTATACAAGGAAGGGCCCCAGCGAACCCTCCCCGTATAGGTTAGAGACCTTATTGATGTTATGTTGAGTTGGTTTAGGATCGAGGGCGCCTGAAGAGCGAACCTCCACGTTTGCCGCCACAGATGATTCCAGCTGGTAGGTACTTAAAAGGGTTGGAGCCAGCGGCTGTACTGCCGCTGACTCCCCCCCGCCTAGCTCCATTCCGGTTCAACTACGGCAATAACATTTGGAATGAAATAACAAACACACAAACACGCACAAAAAAAAATAGAAAAAAGAAAATAAAACGAACTAACTACCCTATCGAGTTCCGGCCTCGGTAAAAATGGCGAAAAACTTACGATATGTGTAGAAAGTTGTTTCGGCAGAACCCAGAGGTTGCGGCCACACGTAATCACAGACAAAACAAAGAACGATTATCACATAAGACAATTCACAGAGCAGGAAACACACGGAGACACGAGGACACCCGTAATAACGGAAACACAACCGCCCCCGTTAGTGAATCCTAATAGAATCGATATCTGTCCAAACGTTGCGTACGCGGGGCTAGTGTGACCGTACCCTGATAGAGGTAGTAATTATACTTTTCTGAAACTAGCAATATCTTTCAGCAAATTCCATATTATGCGGTTGTGATTGGATCTCGGCCGGCCAATAAGCGATTGTGACGCAGATTGTGCAACATACGATAGTTTCTCAGGAAAACAACATTACTGCCCAAATTTTATTATGATGTAGTAGAAAATGGCAGCGTTACTGCAGCGACTGTAGACACAATGATTTTTCAGTTTTAACAATTTAGAGTCTGAAGTGTTATCCGTTATGTAGTTTTCTTGTTATTTGTAATTCCCGCTTTTAGTTTTGAAATCTCATAATTTTTACAGCAACTGCCAATTATTCGAAACATTTGTGTTGCTATATTTCGTTCGACAATTAACTCCAATGACATGTAACTTGTTGATTTTGAGTTTTATATAGTCCGTAATAAGTCTGCGATTTTGTTACAAAAGAATCTATTTTGTGTGACGCGGAAGATCGAAATAGGTACCTACACTTGTGATCGAAAGTGAAAAGAATCCATTACAATTTATTAGTGTCAAGTCTGTTAGAGGTTATATTCTTGTAAAAGCAACGTTTCATTATGGTTAGTGGCTATCTAATCTTTTTGATTTTCTTAGTAAATAAATCATCAGTTAATTACCCTGCAATTGTATTTTAGCACGGCCGAGTTAAAGTACGCACTACTGAAGAAGAGAAAAAAAGGAAAGAAAAAGAACGTGCACAAAAAGTGGTGGTTTATCAATCATGCATGAAGAAAATATTGCAAATGGTATTAAAAAAATCCGGATTTGTATTCTGATGTAGATTTCTTCGAAGAAATTATCGCGATGTTGTATTTTTTTAGAGAAAAGATTGCAAAAATGATCAGGAATTGTTGCAGATAATATCGGAGGTTCTCGTGCGGAATCCAGATATTTATACACTGTGGAATATTCGTCGGGAGACATTGCTTGTTTTATCTAAAAGGTATGAATGGGTTTATTCGCACTTGAATATTGGTATTTATGTAGTTTAGCAAACATCTACATTGAAGATGTTTTAATGTCACCCCACTATATTCATCACACTGATTCCTAACAATCTGCTCTATCTCTATAAATAAGCGAGATATAGGCATTTAAAGATGCTTCAAACAACTATATATATGTATATGGCTGTGGGTTAAGTTCGTAAAAGGAACACACTAAAAATCCAGGAGCTCATAAAGAAAAATCAAAGTGTTCCAGCGAAATAACGGAGGAAACGATTGAAACACCCTGAGAGTTAACAGCGGCAACCCGACAAGTAACATCTGTGAGATCAAGGAAATCACAGAAAAATTCTACAGTGATCTATACTCAACCACCACACCACAGCCTACTGCCTTTGATTTAAGTGATAAGCTTGCGCCTATCAAGCGACACTACACGGAAGATATTCCTGAAATTAGTATGTATGAAGTGAAGCAAGCACTGAAGCGCACCAAGAAGTTCAAGGCTCCGGGCGAGGACAGCATTACTGTGGAATTACTAAAAGCTGGAGGCAGAGCTATCGTAAAGGAGCTGAGTCTGCTGTTCAACGTGGTCTTGTTCACTGGTGAAGTACCCAAGGATTGAACTAACAACATCGTTGTGCTCTTCCATAAGAAAGGCGATAAGACCCTTCTGAAAAATTATCGTCCTATCTCACTTTTAAGCCAGGTGTATAAAGTATTCTCCAAAATATTGACTACACGCTTGACACAAAGACTGGATGAATATCAACCCACGGAACAGGCAGGATTTCGGAAGGGTTTTGGAACGATCGACCACATCTTCACACTTCAGCAGGTTATCCAAAAGTTCGAAGAACACAATAGGCCCCTTTATCCAGCCTACGTCGATTATGAAAAAGCATTCGACTCCATAGAACACTGGGCAGTCACCGAATCGCTACATCGATGTCACATAGACTACCGGTATATACAGATCATGAAGAGCTTGTACATAGCGGCAACAATGACCTCACAGCTGAAAGAGCTAACAGACTCCATGCCAGAGGAGTCCGACGGTGACGTTATATCCCCTAAGCTGTTCACCAACAGTAAATTTGAAATTAGTAATTAGTATTATATAGCACCTTACCTTTTATTATTATCGAAAAAAACTTTTAAATTTTGTATAGTTTTTTTCTTGAAAAGGGGCTATGTAACTGCTTAGAAATATGCAAAATTAAACTGCTACGTTTAATATAACACGTGTAACATTTTTTTCACACGAATTTTGTCTGACCTCATTAACAACATAATTAACAAGAAATTGAAGTATATCTTTTGCTATCAGTGATAAATTATTTTCTATCATTCCACGAATCGTATATTCTTAGGTACTTTCGAGCATGTTGACATCAGAATATTGGGTATATCGATATTTCCTGTATTAAAATCACTCTTTTCACTCGGTCCAACTCGATGGTAAACGTCTCTGTGTACATTAATTAATAGCTAATAAATTGTTTAAATACTAATATTTGTGTTTATCTACTCTCTGTCCGGCTGAGGTAAAATTGACTTAAGATTGAGAACCTGGTCTTCGCACAGCATCATAAACGGGAGACCAGGCTACTCTCAACAGAATTAATAAAAAAACGATGTCGATGATTCCGAAAGGTTAATCAGTGTTTAACCGCTGGAATGCCAATACCACCGACCGGTGGTTTTCATGTTATGACAATTCGCAGGCAGCCGATCTCCGTATTCATGCTATGCGTTAAAAGTCGCCTTTATTGAATAAGTCACTATTATACGAGTATAACGGTATGCATGCACTAACACCCTCTACAAACAAATTTTCGAGTGTTGAAAACATGCCGTCGTGAGTTTTATTCCCATGGCTGGCTTTCTAAGGGTTAATCATGTATGTTTGCAAAATAGCAACAAAGCTCGACTTTGTAGCTGCGACAGGTGTACTCTGCGTCCGAGCTAAAAATGCCTCTTCTTCCGACGACTATTTTCTTGTCTTGTAATGCTGATATTATGAAAACTTGTATCTGCTATTTTCAGTATCGAAGACGAGGCTGACTTATCGAAATTGTTTGACGCCGAACTAAACCTGACTGAGCACTGCCTGAAACTAAATCCAAAATCTTATTGTGCCTGGCATCATAGGGTCTGGGTGTTAGAAGAGCGGAAAGATGCAGACTGGAAGAAGGAGATAGATTTGTGCAATTATTATCTCAAGATGGACGAGCGTAATTGTATGATTATCTTTTCAATATTTTTAATTAACATATTTGCCACAGCGCCATATTTGGGTATATCGTATTAGTACTGCCGGCTATCTGTCTATTGAAATAAAAATGTAAATGTTTGTTTAAAATGCCAGCCAAATCTCTGTTTCACCTCTTTAAATCTTGGTTTTTCCAGAAAAATAATCAACCCTCCTAGAAAAAATATCGAAAACTGCGATTTCCACATCTCAAATTCTATGGCTTTGAATGGGGAGTGAACATGCGGCAAGTCAGCTGTACTAAACCTACCACAGCCGGTCGTTAGTCCGGAATCCACTGCTCACCCCCAGAAGTTAAAAAAAATAATGTTTTATTATGGGCTTGACTTTGGTCGGTGAATTCCATGGCAGCTAGCTCCGTTTGTATTTTATTTTATTTTCTTTTATTTATTATATATGTCACACCTGTGACAGGTGAAATCATGCTTTTTTTTTGAAAAATGCGTATTCTGAGTCAAAGCAACGCGAGGTATAAAATAATAAATACAGCTAGTATAAAATAATAATTGGTGTCATGAGTCAGCTTGATTATTTCATTCTAACAGAATAGTTGATTGATTTTGGCGTGTTTATTGTTTATTTTGAAGTCTCTTTATATAACTTATATGGGTCAGGACCAAATTCTTTGCAGAACTTGATGTCCCTCTTGTTTGAAAGCAAAAATTAAATATTAAAATATCCCAAATTACTTGTTTGTGTTTAATTTATAAAACTTCAGTGTATTTTACATTTAAAAGTCGATTAACATTTTAATTACTTAGCATTAAAAACATTTTTAAATTAAAAACAAAATTACGATCGTTTTTTCTCCCATACAACTTTTAAGTGTCCCCATTCCGATTTTTCACACATCTTGGTTAGTTTGAAATAAAAGAAAACATTGCAGCATTTGCGGTCTACTTTAATAATATACTTTGTTATGCATTTAACAGTATTTCGACATATACGTTTGCTAAAACATTATATTTTATTATTTAGAACACAAATTGTGCTTGTCCCAAATTTCGTTCCGTTGTGCGACATCAGTTGTGCGACGCGATATTGTCGCAATTAGCGGTGAGCGACGGCCGATTCATTGTTTATTTGTTGTGGGAACATTAGTCCTCAAGCTGGTAACAGATTTTAAATCCCCCAGGAATCCCCCTGCCATTTCATTTATCTGTCAATGGAGGGAGCGTGTTGAAGGTCGTCACGTGTCATTGCAAAATTCGGATGTTTTTCTTTGTTTTGAAGCAATAAGTGGTGTTATCTTGTTGTTCATCTTGGCATACTGTGAGTATGCCTTTATGAGTTCCGTTGTGCTATATATTTTTCCAGTGTGACACATTCCGATGTGATCTCCTTTGTGACACGATGCAAAGAATTTGGTCCTGACCCATATACCTACTAAAACTACCATTGACCCACGGGTAACAAAAAATATCACATCTGGTGGCGTCGTCATCCACCAGATCGAGCCAGACTGATTCCGAACTTCAAAAAATGTAAAGCTGCTACAACTCTGTATGGAATACAAGATCCAAACAAATTACTAAAATGGATTTCCGGATGCGATAATAAACGAATGTCTTCTTGCCCCTCTTGTACTCATTCTTCCAAATTGTGCCATTGTACTCATTTTTCCAAATTCTTTATTAATTTTTTTAAATAGTAGCAGTTGTCAGTACCTTAATACAGTTTTCCAGTATTTTGAAGAAATGCAAATTTGACAACTGTTTCTGGCAGACAATTCAGTCTTTCGTTCTATATCTACCTTAGCCGTCAACAAAGTGTTCATCGCATTTCTAGCCGTATGTTGTTTTCATCCTTGACGCCTTTCTATATATTGTCAAAGTTTGAAACCTTTCTCGGGTGCATCATCAACCAACCTCTCTCTTTCATTAGAAAAATAATTTCGGAGGGTTTTTATATCTAAGGCAGCATTATGAAAATTCATACTAGGATCCTGAAGCCGCTTTTGAACACGGTCAATAGTTTGAAACCTAGGGTTGGAAACAGTGCCGACCACTTATAAGGCAGTTGTGCTTGCTTGCTTCCCATCGGCACGGTATTGGTTGTTTTTGTTGATGTTTGTTTTTGATCCATAGTTTTAGTAATTTGTGAGTTTTCCATCTACCTTTTAACGGTGCCTAGGCCACATGTCCTACCTACCCCTCCATAGGTACACCACTGAAGCCTATCTGTTTTCATTAATATTTTTGCGAAACATGACCTCATGGCACTTCCAGACTAATTTGGATCTCTGCCCTTGCCTCTCAAGCCTTAAAAGTATCAATCAGCTGTCTGGAAAATAGTATAATAATGATGATAATATGTCAGTCACACACAATTATAAAATCTCACAAAATCGACGAGAAAAAATAAAATTTCATAGAAATTATCATAATAATTTTCAAACTGTTTTTTCCAGTCCACTGTTGGGATTACAGGAGACAAGTCGTCCAAAGAGCGGACATACCGTCTGAAGAAGAGTTTACTTTTACCACTAAAAAGATAAAGGATAACTTTTCCAACTATTCATCATGGCACTATCGTAGCAAACTGCTTGTGAAATTGTTTCCGGATATTCAGGGTAAAATATTACCTGTACTGAACTGTAATGTAATAACATTACAGTTTTCCGATGACAGTATTTTAATTATTCAATATTCTAATTAAATGTGTTTTTTTTAGGTGAAAGACCGATTCGAGAAAACAATCACAGGGACGAATTAGAAATGGTTTTAAATGCGGCATTCACAGATCCCAACGACACAAGCGCGTGGTTTTATCAGCGCTGGCTTCTGGGTAACCAAATGCAGTTTTTAATACTGAAATCATTTGTTCATTTTATTATAAAAGCTTGATTAATATGGTTTTAATAGGTGGAATCAAAAAGGATGTTCGGCTAGCAACGTGTCGGATTTCGCCTGTTGAATCTTTGATTTCTTTCTCCCATAATGTAAATTTGAATTTCGTCAAAAACAACCTGAAAATTTTGCTGAATGATTTGGAAGTCGAAGGAGAATGGTCTGCAGTTCAGGGGCTGTCATCTGACATCGCTTGGATTTTAAAACACAATCAGAAACTGAATTTAACTGGTGGAAATTCATTATTGGTATGATATTCTTAATTTTTAAGTAATATAATTAGTTACATTTCTTCTTGATCTCGATATGTCTTTTTAGGTGAATTTGAAGTTAAGTTCTTCTGAGGGGCAGACTTTGCAGTGCCATCCGAGTGGAACGTATTGCATTGGCATTCCAGATCCGGCATTTCGACAACAGTATGGTCCATTTATAATCGAAGAGCTGAAAAAACAATTAGAAAGCTGTAATCAATTGATGGAATTTGAACCCGATAGCAAATGTAGGCTTTTGCTGATACCAACAGCCTTGGTCAAAAGTATTAGGCATCTATTAAAAAATCTAGTTATTTTAGAATATACCTAGCCGAATTAATTAAAATTTTAGAATATAGCCGAGTCATTTAAAATAATGTATTTTTTATTGATATTTTAATATTTTGTTGTGCCACCTTTAGCCTTAAACCTTAGAAAGCTAGCCCTGGGAATGAAACTCACGACGGCATGTTTTCAACCCTCGAAAATTTCTTTGTAAGGGTTTTAGTGCACGCATACTAATGTATAATGGTCGGTTATTAAATGAAGGTGACTTTTTTCGCATATAACTACATAATTGCATAAATACAGAGATTGGCCGCCCGCAAATTGTCGCAACGGAAAAACCACTGATCGGTGGTATTAACACTCCAGCCGTTAATTACAGAAACAATTCTTTTCGGCAAACTCATAAGCTTGCCACACTATCTATACCTTAGAAATCTCCTGCCATTCTTGTTTTAATATTTTTACAGTGGTTTTTCGACGTTATTGGGTAATTCGGTGATCATAAGGTTAACTAGGATTTTGCGAAATAAACAATGATTTAAGGACTTCTGGTGGCATGTGGTTTACAGCCCAATAGAATCTTGACTGTTATCTAAATTATACTCAAAAAATACCATCAAATTTTACAAAAAAAAAATAATTGGTTCTAAGGGATAGTTGCCGAAATTTAGAAAAAATATAAGGGTGCCTAGTACTTTTGGCCAATGCTGTATATTTTTATGTTTGACAGTTTTTAAAAATGTTTTGATTTTTGCAGGGACGCTCCTAGCAACTGCAGTCATAATGTACGCTCTCGATTCGATTGAGCATCATGAGGAAATTCTAAAAATTTTGAAGCAGTTAATTTCTGTCGATGGTCTGAGAGCTGGTTACTATAAAGATCTGGCGTCGAAAATGATCCTTGAAAATTATCTGGAAAATAACATTGGTGATTTGAGGACGTGTGATGCATTTTCTGGATTTGCTCAAACAGATTTTTCTTTGTGCTCTTTATATCATTTTCAATATTGGATTGGATGTCGAATCGTTAATTTGAGTAAGCAGGAGTTGACGGAGAGGTCATTACCGGTTTTATCCGTATTAAGATATTGCGAGGTCAGTAATTTTAATATGCCTGTAAATGTGGGTAAGAGTATCTATCTTGTGATTTCGATTCTTTTGCAGGAATTGGATTTGAGTATGAATAACATACGAACGTTGAAAGGATTCCCGATGCTACCCAATTTACGGGAGATTATTGTAGATGGATTCGGCGCTGATGAGCTGCAGTATTTAGCGAAATGCGAAAATCTTCAGAAGATTACTGTTCGTTGCCGAGAGGATAGTAAAGTGAATATTAATATTGAAGAAGTGCGATTAATTATTCCCGGTTTGTCTGCTTTGAATATTATGTAATTTAATTACATTCCATTACATGAATTAAATTGTGCCTATTTTTGTATTTTGGTATTGTGATATTTTGATATTTAGTCGCTTCTTTATAATTATTTATTAAATGAAATATTAAGCCATAGATTTGTTTTTTTAAAAAAATATTAATCGAGTTATAATTAATTCCCCAAAGAATACATTAAGTTACACAAAGTATATAAATAGAGAATCTCTGGTTTTGGGACCAAATTTAGGATTCGAGATTGCACCGGATCTCGTCGTTTTTAGATCTTGGGGAATCCAAAAAAGTGATTTCTGAAAAATGTGTGTGTACCCACTGTATCTCAGAAATTACATGACCAATTACGACCAAATTACGTACAAAAATAATTCATCCTAATGCCGAGTTGTTAAAAGCAGATGGGAGCTATATAGCCACAGATCGGTTTCAAAATAGTGGCATTTTCAAAGTAAAAAAAACATAGGTTAATATCGGTCCTAGAAAAATAAATAAATGTGACTTAGAATTCTGAGGACATTCAGCGGGTTTCAAATTAAAAATGTTGTAATCTGAAAATTGAGTAGGTACTTTATAGCTCCGTTAATATTAACGCTAGAATGGAAAACATAAGTGTCTGAAACCTGAGAATTTCTCTTACATTGTTGTAAGTATATTTTTTTGTTTACGAGGTTAATAATCAAATTTTAAAATAATGGTTAAATAATGGAGAATTGAAAGTCGAACCTGAAAATTGCAGTTATCATAGCCGATGAAAAATAAATAGCAGAGAATAAAACAAAAGGGTTTGAAAATGGAATGCCTATAAATTATCGCTTTTATACCAATATCCAGAAAAGCAATGTATTGTGACTACCACTGAAATTTCATATAGATTACATAAAGATATTAAAATTTCATATAGATTTAAATATATTTTCAATTTTTTTTTCAATTTCAATTTATTTCCAAAAAAATCTTAACAGATTGTAGAAACTTAATATTTAGGTACATTTAAATTACAGTATATTAGTTCGTTTTTACAATATTTAAATTTATCACCACGTACATACAGTTACTTCTTTATTGCTTTTAGGGCATCCAAATTATTTTTACGATTTATTTACTAAAACCACAAATTAAAATAATTGATAAAAATAATCAAGAAATTAAAATCAGAAAAAGTCAGAATAATTAAAAAATGCTACTTAAAATTGTCAAAAAAAATGACCAAAAAATTTGAAAAATTATTTAAAATTAACAAACTCATCGATCGAGTAAAAAGCTTTGTCTAATAAGAATTCTTTAAGTAACTTTTTGAATAAGCTTTCCACTTGAATAGTTTTTAAACTTTCTGGTAGCCTGTTAAAGTAATATGGCCCTGAGTATTTTGTGTCTTGCCTTGCTGTGTTTAGTTTAATACATGGTATAAAAATGTTTAATTTATTTCTCGTATTTTTAGTATGTGTATCTGAAAACTTTTTATAATGTGTTTCTTTATTTTAAAAAAACTCAGTAACTTAAAGAGATAGAGTGAGGTTAAGGTGAGGATTCTTAGCCTTTTAAAAATGGGTCGACACGACTCTTCCCTTTTCACCTTTGCAATTATTCGCACTGCTCTCTTTTGGAGTATAAATATGGGTTCCCTATGACAAGCATAACAATTTCCCCAGATCGTAATGGCATAACTTAGGATAGCTTCAATATAGCTGAAATAAACATTTCTTGTTTGCAATTCATCCAACGACCTTCTTACAATACTTAAAGCATAACATGCCCGACTTAACCTACTTTCGAGGTTTTCACAGTGAAAGTTCCATTTTAAAAGTTCGTCGACACGAACACCTAAAAATCTAGTACAATGAGTTTGAGTACCTAAAAATCTAGTACAATAAATTAAGTACATACATTCCTTCTAAATTGTAGGACTGCAGACATTAAATATCTTATTAGGTAAGTAAATATTTAAAATAAAAAACAGCTATAAATATAATTAATAATTTTAAATAAGTACAAGTTTAAATAAACTGGAATAATGTATTTATTGACTATGTATTAGAGCAGTGTTTATCAGACTTTTTTTATATTGCGACCTCTTTTTGGTAAAAAATATAAAACTTTTACGCAACCCTCTTTAGACTGTAACTTAGTTGTCTCGACCCCCCTTAGTCTCTTCCACAGTAAGTATTCAAAAAATCCTTTTTTTTGTAAAAACAATGGCGAATACCACATTAATTTTAACTGTTTTTCACTTTCAAATTCAATTCAAATTCAAAATTATTTATTGAGTTCAAATTATGAGTACATTCAATTTACAAAAGTCTTAACCTAACTAGGCTGCCGCCTGTTCCAAGGTAGACAATTTATTTCAATTATCCTGAGAAATCTATAATATTATATTTATATAAATAAACAAAATCATACATAATGTAACAGTTATAACTTAATTACCTAATAAAAATTCGTAGGAAAATGTCATGAAAATTGTCAATATTATTTTATTTTAAAACATGATAAAAATTTATATATATTTTTTTTAATTTATTTTTTATTTTATTAACTAAATGTATACAGCATATTCTTTATATAAAAAAAAACATTTTATAAATTAACATCAATATAGCCATTAATACATTTTAAATTAGCAAAAAATATAAAGTACCCATTTAAAAGATAATAATTTTATAACCTTCTTTTTAAGAAAAAAGGAAAAAGAAGCATTTCTAAATATAAATGTGTAATTACAATAGGGGAATGGAAATGGAAGGGAGGGATTATTATAACACATACATACGTATACTATTGACATATATACATATATATATATATATATATATATATATATATATATATATATATATATATATATATATATATATATATATATATATATATGTATATATATATATATATATATATATATATATATATATATATATATATATATATATATATATATATATATATATATATATATATATATATATATATATATATATATACATATATACATATATATATATATATATATATATATATATATATATATATATATATATATATATATATATATATATATATATATATATATATATATATATATATATATATATATATATATATATATATATATATATACATACACATATATACATATAGACATACATACACACATAAATATATTGTATATAATAAAGTAATAAGTAAATTTAAATTAATTATCGTTCCTGAGCTTTTCTTCGACTGCGTGAAGAAAAGGCTTCCTGTCCAGAGAAAAAATGTCAAGGTCATTAAACCTGTTATTAAAAGAGGTGAGTAACCGTATCATAGTAGAGTTGCTGAAGTGGCTTGAATTGCACCTGGGCACATGAAGCAAACGAGAAACTCGGATACTTCTGGGGGGCACTCTCAAGGAAATTCGCTCAGTTAAAGCTGGACAGTCTATTAAACCATGAAGGATGTCATATAGGAAAGACATGTCGGTTATGGTCCGTCTATTATAGAGCAGTGCAACCTTAAAGTAATCCGCTCTTTCCTCATATGTCTCGAAGTTCGAGTGCTCGCGCCAATTTAGGTATCGCAAGAAACGCTTTTGGACGCACTCAACCTTGTTGACAGATGCAGCATACATCGGTGACCATATAGTGGATCCGAAGTCTAAGACACTTCTGACATATGCGTAATACAGTGTTTTTAAGGCGAGGGTGTCACTGAACGGTCTGCATACTCTAAACAAAAATCCTAACATTTTCTTGGCCTTAAGAACTATGTAATCTATGTGGTCGTTGTATGTAAGCTTCGTATCTAAATAAAGTCCGAGGTCGCGTATTAAAGATGTTTTTGGAATGTTTTCGCCATCGATAAGATAGTTATATACAATTGGCCGAGTATTTCTGGTAAAACTGAT
The DNA here is from genome assembly GCA_944548615.1 of Micropterix aruncella. Taxonomy (NCBI): domain Eukaryota; kingdom Metazoa; phylum Arthropoda; class Insecta; order Lepidoptera; family Micropterigidae; genus Micropterix; species Micropterix aruncella. Next base: position 29,166,660 of record OX155951.1, read on the forward strand.
GGTATTGCACTTTAAGGGATTGAGGCAGAGCTTGTTTTTGTGGCAGTATACCAAGAGTCGGTCTAGATCGCGTTGCATGTTTATGCAATCTTTCGTACCTTTAATGGTGGAATAAATTTTTAGATCATCGGCATAAACGATAAATTTAGATGTGTGAAAGCAAGAGGCGATGTCATTAATATAAATATTAAACAATAATGGCCCGAGATGCGAACCTTGCGGTACTCCAGAAGGTACTCTAACATACTCGGACCTATAACCACCAACAGTGACAGCTTGATGTCGATTGGCCACATAAGACGCAAACCATCTCAACAGATCCCCGTGAATTCCGAACTGTAGTAATTTGGTAATTAGTATGGGGTGATTAACCCTGTCATACCATATATGTATTAATAAGTAGGTATTAATTCATATATGTATTAATAAGTAGGTATTAATATGTATTATTACCCTTATATTCATATATGTATTAATAAGTAGGTATTAATATGTATTATTAATATACAAAATAAATTCAGAAAATTCTAATAAAATTACATTTAGAAATAATCAATTTATGTTACTACATAATATACTATTATGTTTTTATTATAAAGATTCAATTAATTAATAAGGTGTTCAATGTCTGCATTTGTACAATTTAAGAGGTAGGCACTCAAACTATTTTTAAATTTATATGATATTTTAATGTCTTTAATGTTTGGTGGTAGGCAATTATAAAGTTTGGGGGCAAGATAGAAACTGGATTGGCCAAAAGTGGATCTCCTGAGTGGTGTTGCAAAATTTATTTGTGTCGATCTTCTTGTTACACGAGATTGCTGGCTTTTTTCCTGTTCTCCTAACTCACTCTGGAATTTAGTGAGAGTTACCAGCACAAACATTTTTCTCACACTCAACACTCTATACTCTCGAAAAAGGTCATCGGAAGAATATGTGTGAGGTTTTTTATTGATCACCCTCAGTAGATTCGAAGCTGTAATTACCTGTTTCCATCTTAGATCAACATCAAGTTTTGTAAAAGAAATAACAAAAAACACATAATAAATATGTTTCTCTTTCGAAGCTGTAAATGTGTTCATATTATATAATAAAGATTTTTTATTATTTTTGATTTTTATCTCTAGATAGCCTGTGACCCCCCTGGAGCCTCTTCGCGACCCACTGGTTGAAAAACACTGTAAATTAGAGCATTATCCCCGAGTATAATTATTTTTTCATTAGTATTATTATATTGTCATGTCACTTTGATTATATTTTGGACTATTCTTGACGATTTCTTAAATATTTTTTTTTTGTAAGTATATTTTGATTATTATTGATGTTTTTTAAAATTTTCATTATATTTTAAATTATTTGCAATAGTTTATTGATAATGTTTGATATTGATAATTGACATTTCAAATTTAATTTTGAAATTGAGGTAATTTTATTACAAATAAGTATGATAATATTTAAAATATCTCTCAAAATGATATCATTAGAATAAATTGCCTACTTTAGACAGCAGACTAAATAGGTTTGACTTTTGTAAATTATAACTATTGTAAATTTGAAAATTGATAAATTAATTTGAATTGTATGTCGCTTTCATCAAGACGAAATTTGGGAAATTATGTGATACTGTGTATCAAACAGATTTTTGTAATTTATTACCGTGACATTTTGATATTTAGTAGCTGCTTTGTAATTTACGAGATAATTAAATACAATGTCGTAATTTGTTCTTTTAAATCATTAATCGAGTTATAATTGTTATATGCAATGAGAGAAGAGTTGTAAGTCGCGCGGCGGGCGGCGGGGGGTAGTATCTAGTATGTAACGGGGGAGGGTAGTCGTGAGTAGTGAGTAAGGGGAGGGGGCGCGCGCAAGCGCGAGGGCTTTCCTCTCGTCCGTTTTCTACAGCGGCGGGCCGCGCGGGCAGTCTGCTTGCGGCCGCTGCGAGCTTAGGACGCGTGACGTCGTTTCCTCCGTTTTGACAGTTCGTTCAAAGTGCGCGAGTTATTTTGTGTATGAAAAGTAAGTAACGCCGGTGTTTCTATCGAATTAATGAGCATTTTTCCGAGTGCCTGAGCCGTGCAACGTGTGATCTTTTGAAAGCTTTTGTTTGGCGTGTTTTTGGGGTTTTCAGTGCGTTTTTCCGGAGCTTTTCCTGGTTTTGGTGTCTGATTGATTCGGTGAGAGGTTAACGGTTCGATTGAGTTTTATTCCGGCGAAATCGCTCGGGGAATATCACATGTGAGGTGTTGTGATGTAGTGCGGCAGGCAGGGCGCGCGAGTCGCGGGGCGGCGGCGGCTACGAGACCGTATTGATTGCGGCGCGAAGCCCCGCGCCCCTCCGCGGCGTCGCGACGCCGCTCGGCCCGACGCCGACGCCTCGCGCCGCGGCGCGTGTCGACGACCGATACTCGCACATGCTCTCTCCCTGCCAAAACAACCGGCCGACGCCGCTTCTTACATATTCCTCCAGAACCTGTAGATATCGAATAAGAAATCACAAATTACCAATAATCTCCGCGATTTTCGACCTCTCATCTGCGGGAGAAACAAGTCGCTTCGTTTCATTTTCATTCTTTATTTAGGTCAATCTGTTGAGGTCCGCGTATACTCCACATTCTTTTCGTCCTCTGCGGCCACGAAAAACGTGCTAGTCACCAATTTCGCAAATTGGGTAATATGTCCATTTCCATTTCAATAGCATTAAACATTTGCATTTTCAATGGAGAAAATGGACCAGTGGCATAGCGGTTACGTAGCCTGATCTTATATTGTGAGGTTCCGGGTCGATTCCCGGCTGGGTCACCATTTCCGTTGGGACAAAATTAACGAAATCGCATTTAATTTATGTCGATCGAATGCAATAACAAGGCACACACATATAAACACTTCATAGTAGTGTTAGTTGTAAGAAATTGTCTAACGATAATAAACTGTGAAATTTCATAATAGAGAGTAGAAACAAGAAAATAACAAATCATGAAGGTGAAGTACGAAGGAGAGAAGAAGTAAAATTACGCAAGAATAAAATCAGCCGAAAATATCCTCCCTTTAACGTTAGTCCAAGTAAACCTATTACCTATGCACCTCCTCTACCTAAACAGATGACAAAGTTAGAGCATTTCTTTACGAAGTATGCAAAGGCCGACTGGACACGAGAAATAGCTTTATCCACCTAATAGTGGGGGATTCCAATGATTTCAAGACTCGAAAGACGGAAAGAAACCGATATTTCATATATAATACTTACATTTTTTAATTCCCGGCAAGCCTCAGTGTCCGAATTTGAAATATACCTATACCTAATCTACGAAGATGTCTCTGTATTGAACAATTTCTCAACGAGCAGTCATCATGGGTTAGCTCAGCGGCGTAGATACCTAGCTTTTTCTAGGGGTGCCCGTTGAAACAAAACGGAAAATATATGACTTTTTCGTTTCTATTAGTTTCCGAAGCTCCAGGTATCCGGAACCCTTGAATGTCGGAAATTTTTAACCCCGGAACACTGGTCGCCGATAAGACTAGGATTAAAAGAAGGCGACGACTAGGTACTTGGGAGTAAAATAGGGAAGCGGGAGGAAAATTTAAAAAGTACCCAGTTTTCTACGAAGGAGACCATAATTTGCATTTAAATTTAGACAGGCACGTGCTGTTTTACATAAGTATTTTGTATTTATACGTATAAACTCAGTTGCATTCAGACAAATACAAAAATGTTATTTATTTACATAATATAAAATATTATTTAATAAGGAAAACACACAGTATGACGTAATATACAAGATTACAAAATTTTATGCATTCTATAATATATAAAACCGGTTATAGATTTTATGTGAATTACAAAATTTGTTTTTATTATAGGTCAAGTAAATTTTAGTAATTTTGTGCCCATTTATTAACACAAAACATAATAAATATATGTGTGTGTATGTGATTAAGAGTGTATGTGCGTGTGTGTGTGTATGTATGCACATGTTTAAGTGTATATTTAATATTATATTGTATTTATATATGTACTACAATATCTACAGAAGCAGATTGTATCAATTGCCAAATGAAAATTGTATGATTTTCTGGAGGGGTTGGCGGTTGAAATGTTAATTATTTACCTGTTGCAACGCCGTGACTCGAAATGACTGCAATGAGCGGTCATTGCGTCTGATATGGTCATTACGCTGCACACAAAGAATAAGTGTGTTTACCTATAATAAAACTCTCACTTTCTAGAAACAGAATACCTTCATAAATAAATAGTTACCAAAAACATATCATGATCGCTATCATATCTTATGCAGTTTGATTTGGTCATCTACAGAATATAGCTTTTCCAGATTTATCCCATTGTACAATGTCTCTTACTAATTCATCTACATTTGGAATTAAACTTAAAACTCCCGTTTCGAATTAGAAAGAGACCAAATGCTGCGTTGTGCCTCTATCGCTACTGATTTCCTTTTTGATTATAAGCGGAATGAATGATCGGGTCAGATTTCACAGATTTTTATAAAAATATTTAAAAATTGACGTTTCATCGTGCGTTTATTTGCAGGTCGGCAATATGCGTCCTTGATCCGGATCTCGTGATTGAGATGGATCCGGGAGCGCGGATGGGCGCCGCCGCGCTGCGGCTGGCGCTCCTCGCGACCTGGCTGCTTAGCGTCCACGGCCTACTCATTCTGCCCCACGACACGCATCCCGGCTACGCCATCACCAAATTCACCGCCAACGGATCGCACGCCGGCCACCGCTTCAAAATCGCCGACGAGGACATCGCCAACTACTTCACCGTCCTCGGCAACGGCCTGCTCATGACCACCGGCGACCTGGCGGAGATCGTCGATCGGCCCGTCAATCTGATCATCCTGGAGAGCTCGGAGAGCGGGGCGACGACGCACGCGCTGCAGCTGCTCGTCTTGGACCGCAGCAGCATCCTGCGCTTCCTGCCCAACCAGGACGGCTCGCACGGCGCCATCGCCGAGAACTCGCCGCGCTGCACGGCCGTCGACCTGCCCGCGCTCGAGGCGCGGGCCGACGCCGGCGTCGAGCCCGTCGCCTACAAGATCGTCGGCGGCAACGAAGACGACATCTTCGGACTGCGCGACGGCGCTTCGAGCGACTGCTCGCCCGGCGTCTCCTCCGTCGTCACCGCCAACGGCGTCGGCATCGTGGCATTCCGACCGCTCGACGCCGAAACCAAAACCAAGTACACGCTCAAAATCCAGGCGAGCGACCGAATCGGCAAGAATAAAGTCACCGCGAAGATATTCGTCGACGTCGCCAACGTAAACGATAACCACCCCGAGTTCATGCAGGATTTCTACATCTTCAACGTCAACGGATCGGTCACGTTCGCGGACGCGCTTAACTACACGGTGAAATGGCCTAAGTTCACCGTATTCGGGAAAGTCGAGGCTACGGACGCAGACGGCGATCCCGTCGCTTACGTCCTGCCGAAAAAGAACAACGTCGTCGTCGTCGTTCCGCAAACGGGAGAATTAATCCTCGCGGGCGATCCCGCGGACGGTCAAATAGAATTCGACGTGGAGGCGCTCGACTTGGAGCCTCCCGGTTTCAAGTCGCTTCGCCCGACCCGCGTCATCGTCAACTTCGTGATACCGGCCGAGGATCTGTTCGTGCCGATCGCGCACGACGGGGAGCACCACCGCGAGAAACGGCGGGTGACGCGCGCCGTGCGCCCCACTAAACGGATCGAATTCACCGAGTCGGACGGGGACAAGGAGGGGCGCAACGTGTTCCAGCTGGAGAAGGAGACTGACCGCGAAACGTTTAAAATCCGTGACGAAAGTCCGTGGGTGTCGGTTGAACCGAATGGTGTAGTGAAGGTGAAAAAGAAGTGGGACTTCGAGGAGCTCGGCCCGGAGAAGACGATCGACTTTTGGGTCACCATCACCAACGCCGGAAACGGGGGTAAGTGCACTCAAAATATACAATTTTGCAGACATCGTAACCGGGAATTTATCAGAATTTTATCTGGGAAGACAACTCTCGTTGACGAGACTCGTTTCAAAGCGTTTAGGTTAGATTCCTTCTTGTATATAGGCTGCAATGGTGACTGAACGCAGCGCGCGTGCGCGTTGGTTGTCTAGATTATGTTTCATGCGCTTCAACGTCAGTCATCAGGTGTCTCCATTCTCCCCCAGGGCTAAATAATGGGTCAACGGCGGCAATTTCACGAACTTCACAGTCTGAACAATCGCAATAACGTCTACTCATTGATGATCTGGTCCCGGAACCGCCACACTCATTCCACTCGAATACGCGAGAATCTCGCTATTATCCCTAAGTATAGAACGACCAGTTTTAAGGGGAATTTCCCTCTATTCAGTGGTTGTGCGGAATTGGGGCGACATTATGGACGACTCCAGTAATTAATTTTCAAAGTGTCGTGAAAATCAGGTCAGTCAATCTAAGGACATTCTAATTTATAGTTTGAAGATTCATCGTGTGGTCTTTGTTGTTATGTTATAATATTTAACAGTCGTGTATTCATACAAAATTGCAAACACAATTGGATATGTCATAATTAATAAATGTTTAGAACACAAATAATCAAAATATAAATAAAACAAATAATCAATGAAAGCAATAGCCTAAATCCAATGCAACAAATAATCAATAAAAATAATACTAAAAATAACCCAGGCATTCAGACAGACAAAATAAAAGATAAATGCTAAATAGCCACATACTTAAAACGCCAATTATAGTTATAATCACACATTATCAAAATATTCCTACAAGGTTTACCTCGTATGTTTTAATATAAGAATAATAGAGGTATTTGAGATAGTTGATATTATTTTTCCTACATTAAAGATATTGTAATATTTTTTGAGGTCCTTTACCTTATAAATAGCACGTGAGATAAGCCAGTGTTTAAGTATTAATTGGAACATTTTATAATTCTGTCTATATAACGGTTTTATAATTCTGTTGTATTATTTACAATGCCTAATTCGCGTATTTATCTGTGCTGCAAATTATTAATTAATTATTATTATTATCGGTGGATATAAACCGGTGTATTCGACTCGGCCGCTGACAACTCTTGCGCGTGGTCGTGACCCAACACGAGACTCATCTCGTGCTCATTGCGGCGGAACGATCACGTTTTGTTTATGCGAATCGAACGGTTGCATTCGCGTTCCGAGCTGTCTTCGCGTCGCTGCAATCGCGTTTGATCACATTTCGACGCGGCGTTCGCGTCGATTCACCGATGCATTACACGAATAACAACAAAAAATATTCACCCGCGGCTTATTTATGATACAAAAAGGGGGTCCGGGACAAGGATTGGTGGGGGGGGGGGGGGGGAGGGGGGATGACTGCCCACGGCCCACACACGCTCTATCACATCGGATTAAAAATAATTCATAGGCTCACACACACACGTATACAAAATTCCAATAATTTTTTGAATTAATTTGTCTTTATGTAGTTTGTTATTGCTCGGATATTTTAGTGTATACAATCATGGTAAAGTTGAAGAGTCACGTTATTTTCGAATATGAGGTCTCAGGTCCTGTGCCGCTGTTATCCATTACAGCTTCTAACAGTTTACAAACTATAATAGAGTAGTTCGCAATTAAATAATTTAATAGTAAAAACATATTTTAAAAAACAAACTTTTATTAAAATTCTCTGTCTCTATTGGACGAAACCACATTCGCTACGGTGGTGGGGGGGGGGGGATATTCAGGTGAAACAGTCCTTGGCTACTTGCCGGAAAAGTCTTGAGGTGACACAACCGATTTTTTCTTTTTTGTGTCTCATCCTCTCATCGTCGTGTTTACGGAGATTATTAACATATGAGCGATGCGTTCATGCACCTATTAAAATTCTTGACAAATTGCCAAATTTCAGTTCGTTATTTCCTTCTGTGAATGGTTTTATTCGTTTCTATGTATATTTAGACAGCGCCTATTTGTGGGGGCTCGTCGATGATCCCGTCTCGCATCTATTCTTTCTTGCTTAAAAATATTGAAATAATGTGCCAACATGCATACGCTTGCTCTCATTTGTATATTACAAGTATTACGATTCGTGCTTGATATAAGATTGATGTCCGTCAATGCATGCGCGCGGATCCCAAAGAGAATCTAATATTAATAAGGAACTAGAATACTATCAATCATTGATTTGATTACATCTGTCAATGGCGGCATCGAAATGTTAGTTTGGATATATGACTGTAACCAGCAAAGGGAATGGGAAAGGATTCGTACGGCAATGATAATAAGTTAATAGTAAAAATACATTTCTTAAAAACAAGCTTTTATTAAAATGCTCTGTCCCGAGCAAATCCTGGGTGCAGTACTATTTGGTTAAACTTAGAACGGGCTATCAAAATTGAATGCGTATACAAAATTTCGTTTCTGTCCTGTTGACCTTGAGGAGTCCCTTCGTCGGAAGCCAACTCTGGGTGCAGCAGCCATAAAATTTAGAACGGGCTGCCATAATTGAAAGCGTATACATAATTATATATCTGTGCTGTTGACCGTAAAGAGTAGCCTGTCGGAAGCCGATCCTAGGTGTAGAATCAGGTCAGGAGTTAATGGGCCCTTGCTGAGTTGGCCACGAAGACCCATTCTGTTTGGGGTTGGTCACACTCACGGATCAACACCTATCCGACGGCCTCCACGCATGAAGTGCGAGCCTGGGTAGGACTCTGGCCTTATGGTCACTTTCCCCTGGGAGTCAACCTTCTGGCGCTCCTGGACGGTCTGCGCACCGTGCGGCGTGAGCCAATCGATTGCGCACTCTGACTAACAGTCGGGGGAGTCTGGAAGCAGTACTGTTTCCTATAGAGCGGGGGTGGTTGCGGACCTTACGGCGACTGCTCTTGAAACGACGGGGCAAAAGATGCCGTGGTCCGCGATAGATTCGGTATACACCGTTTCACCGCAAGGGAGAGGACCGCGCAAGCGACCTCGAGCTCGTAACCAATCGAGAGACTGGAGTAATCTGGTCGCAATTGGAAGTAAGGGCGTGAGTGTAAGCCCGCTGGGTAACACTCCTGGCTATCTCGCGGTTAAGGCGTTGGCCTCTTACGGGTTTGTGGCGGAGCTAGACGGTGGACTGTTTTTGTCCTAAGTCTTCTGCGCTCACTCCAGGGAGATAGAACGACTAATCGTTAAAACTTACAGAGGTGACGGGCTCGCCCGCTGTAGTCGACAACTCTAGTTGTAGAATCAGGTCATGCTCACCATAAAAACGCATTGTCATCGGAACTGAACCAATAAGCACATTTTCAACTCTATAGGATAAGATAAAGTGATTGTAATTCAGCTTGCAAGATTTGACCTAAACAAACTAACATACATACTAACAAACATTGTAAGGTAAATAAAAGCTTGTATAAACCGAGCTGCTTCTGCTTGATGACCCAAGACCACCCATTTCACAGCAAACAGTCGCAAAGTTTTAGGAGCTGCGACTGGAGACTGTTCGGTGGTCACCCACCGTACTCGCAAGACCTTGCTCCAACAGTTTTCCACTTTTTTCGGAATTTGGATAGCTTTTAACATGGAAAAAAATCTACTTAAAAAACAGTGCAAAACGCTTTTTAAAGAATCCGTTGATTCCTGTCCACGAGAGTTTTACAGCAGAGGCATTCGCCAAATCTTATTAAAATGGCAAGACTGCATAGCTAATAGGGGTCAATAAATCCATTACTTAAATATATTATTTTTTATACAAATTAACCAGTTTCGCGTAATAACCATTTGTTATATTCGACCAACCCGCATCCGATTGTGTGAAACGGACATGGCTAATAATACGTTGCGGTTAAACTGTACAATTAATTAAATCGTATATGCGAAAGAGAGGCGATAATGGCTAGTTGGTTAGTGTGCCAGCTCTGAACCCGCATCCCTCACGAAAAGCTCTCCTCGTTTCGAGCATCCGTACTTCGTAAATATCATGACACACGAATCGAAAATATAATAAAATCCATGCCTTTTAATCGTGATATCAAAATGATAATGATTACCGTCATCTACAACACCACATTGCATTAAATTGTCATCGTGTCCAATTGATGGTTAGATACTGCTCTTGATGAATTTAAAATCCTTTATTTTTTGTGTTTTATTACAGAGAAGTTTTTTGAGCGAACCTCTGTTGTACTTCGGTCGACCTTAGTACTCGTTGCATTCAGTCCTGCTGGTTATTTATAAATATTATACAAGCTGTGACTGCTCTCTTTTTACACGACTGCACAACAAAAAAAGAGCGTAATGTGTTCAAGATTCATTTCTGTATGTTTTCCGTTTCTTTATTCCACCATAACTTCTAAACGCTCGAACCGATTTAGAAGTGTGTGGTATTGTTAGAATCGTTATGTCATCACGAGTGTCATACGGCCGGCCACTTACCTGTCCAAATATTAAGTAAGTAGTTGTCCAAATGTCCAATTGTCCAAATACTAATTAATTAACATAAATATATCGTGTTTAGTGTCAAATCAAAGGTCTGATTAAGTATATTCCGGACATATACATGTATGTATCTATATGGATAAATACATAAACTACAAATATTTAATTAAAAAAACCGTTATTAAAATAGTTATAAATACAATAGTTCACTTACTGTAACGGCATGTGTATACATGTGTAATAGGTAAATTCTTCGTTGGTTGCGGAGTTTCCCATAACAGCAATCCATAAACAAGTAATGACTTAAACTATGCCAAATAAACTAATTTAGTTGCAGAGACAGAGATTACTTCTTTTATATCGAGAAAATCTAGCTAGATAATTTACTGGCTAATTGATCTGAAGTTGATTGTCAATTTGTAAAGCCCAAAATATATCTTTTCTGAATTTTCAAATTTAGTTATTGATTTTTTTAAAGTTTCAATTATTTCCCTTTTAAGTGGTTTTCAATAGTTTATAAAAGTCATATTCAGTGTTACGTGGTTTTGCATATAATCTTCTGTTTGATTTTAGTGACCCTAAAATATTCCGATCTGTTTGTATAGTAATCCCTCAGGACCGCAGGGCAAAGGAAGGGTCGAGAATAGCGCTCGATTGAGACTTAAAATCCTCAAAAAGCGGTCCTCGAACCGGTCCTTAACCGCCCACTTTCTTCATGACGTTGAAATATTTTTACCATTCCACTGTTTGGGTGGTGGCTTCGGAGCCCTATCATAACAACACGGCTTCCAAAAAAAGGGGGAAATGTTAATGACATCGCGCTTGGTTGGAGGAGAGACGTGTTTTATACGGCAGTCTGAACACATTCGGATCCACCTGATAGCGTTTTTGGATTACGCATCTCTATTAAAGGGGGGCCTACAGCTCGGTCCTTCACTCGGAAATTTAAATAGCCGACAGGGACCCGAAATATGAAATATTGTGATATCAAAGATGAAATCGGATAACTACAATTAGTAGGTCAAATCTTGGAGTTCTGAAGATGGTATTATTTATATTGTACAGAGCTATGCGATAGTGGACATGAGGTCTATTACATCACAGAGTAGTATAGCCACAGTGTACCGAGAGAACAGTAGACGCTCTCTCGAGCGGCAGGGCATTGCGGGAATAGGGTGCGAGAGATGTGGGCTGAAGGGTACGTCTCGACGAACGCCTTTGGTTAGCATTACGCGCGGGTGAAGGTTGGCGAATTTTTCGAACGTTTGTATATCCGCGTGGGCTGAGTACCGGACATCTGGCGGCAATATGCGAGCCCTCACGACTCATTACGTATTTGCTTCGATTTCAATTATGTTCTAAGAGAAGCTACTGTCTGGTATACTGTGGTACCTATAGATCGACCAAGCCGGATAACTCTTAATAGAGAAAAAGCATCTATCGCTTCGCTAATCGCTGCTGTATAGTATACATTATAAAATATGATGGTAGAGGTACAGATAGCTAAACACCGATGATATTTTTGTAGTTTGCCATGAGAGACATTTTCAGGATAGTTAAATAATATAAAATAGCAATCAAACCGATCAAAGTCAAACTGGATTAGCGCGCCGAGAGTTCCATATCTTATCAAGAAAGAGGTTTTTGTTTTGAAACATTTCCACACACACTGAGAAAAATATAACGATGTAATACACGGAAATAAGCATGTTTTAACAAGGACTACGTATACCTATAACTCAGACTTAAATTGCTTAGTTTTCTTGTAATTTTCATTGCTGTGGCATCTTGTAGGCACGAGTTGTTGATTTTATCCAGTGATACCTCTTACGTGTTTCGTAATGATTTAAGTTACGTTACATTTACGTTACATTACGATTACGTTAAATTACGTTACATAACGATTTACGTTGTCCATACGTATGAATTAACATAACGCGTAGTGGTGTTGGCGTGACAGTAGTTACCGTGTCGTCATGTTAAATCATAATGTTATTTTATTACGTCGCGACCTTGGGTCTCGCTTCTAACATGACAGCATGTACTTAGTAGTATAAGTATGGTTATAGCCGGACACATGAATCATGTTGAAACTACACTATACCTACTGTTATTTCTGTATTATCCGTAACGATAATGTTGATACATATAATCGAGTAATATAGTTTCAACGAAATACCTTGTAATTCAAGAAAATTACGATTGAAACATCGTTATCGTAATAGTGATATAAAACCGTAATAAAAAAATGGTAATGGAAGAATCAATCCAATATTTCTTTCAGTGCACATTGACTAGAATAGAACTGTCAGTCAATGAAGTCTTACCAACAGTGTTCCTTCATTCGTTTTGGTATGGATCCCAAAAAATAAAATCTTCATCATAATAGATTATTTAACAAAAAATTAAAGCGTTTAAACCGCCTGATTGCAGTTTTATTTAAATTATGCGTTTGTTGATCTGATACTATGTTTCTCTTATATGTATGGCTCAAGTTGCCAAGAGATATTAATAAAAATAGATATTAATGATATAGCTAGGCGAGGAGACAAACGTCCCGAAAACGAATATTGTGACTATCGGAAACGTTAAGAGCAAAAAGCAAAGTCAATCCTCAAAAAGATGGATAGACAAGCGAAAGAATCTGTTGTATCTAAAATTCTATATAGCAGTAAGGTTGGCCATTGACGGAAACCAATGGCGGCAGTTTGTTCGTGAGTGAGTCCAAGGCCTTCTATATAGCTTTCTACCTCCTTCCAAAGACCGACATTCCACGACCTTTAGTCATGACAGTACAACTTCACGTCGCAGAGATAGAGAGATATTTCTCTGCCATTTCGAACATTTCCGTGGCGATATTTATGATTTTCTAACTCTTTGAGCCCAATATTTCTATCAGTGGCGCTTATGGCAGGCGCGTCGCGAAAGCCACTGTTGTCACGGTTCAGCAAATACGGAAATGAAGCCATCAAGGAGCGGCGCACTCCGGCTTTTTATCGACCTTTTTCTCTCTTGTCACGGCTTTATGTCCCTTTTATTGCACTCGCCATCCTGTGGCTTTTCTCGGATTTTTTACACCGTGTGCCGTATCCTGCGGCGTATTTTTTTCTTCGTCGATAGGGATCTGTTGTTCGTAGCTGGCGACGCGGCAACTCGATCCATTCCCGCCGATGATGGTTCAATTACTGACTTCTCCCGCCGTTGCCTACGGTGTTGCCAGGTTATCCTAAGACGTGAGTTATTAAAAAAAACTATTCGGCGATACAGCGATCATTAAGCTGCTGCACTCATCAGGAGAGTTCTCGTAATCTCTTTCCCAAAATCTTTCACTTGAGTTTTAAGTCAAGGCAAAAGTAGGTCTTTTGCTCGGTTTGTATTTATTTATTTACTTTCCAAGATATAATTAATCTTACAGATAATTCCAAATCGTTAAGTATTATTCTAAACTATTCGTTTTATTTGTATTATACTTATAGTCATACCTACGTATAATACGCATATCAAATGGTTATCTAACCTTTATTGTTATCACTAGGTAGCATAGTGTCTTTAATAATTGTTATACTATATACTACATATTTACCTAATTACTGGATTGCTAAGAAACGCCACTACTATACTTTGCAGTTGTGCTAAATTCACCGTCCAAATATCCAATTCTGGCTAAGCCGAGCATATTACATTTAGGGTTCGAAGCTTCCGCACCGTGAAGCAGTGTTGAACGATGTTAGTTTTAGCTCGCGGTAACGCGAACAATACGTGAGTCTTAACACGGCAGTAATTGGCGGGTACAAACAGAACGATTATTCTAAGGATGGTCGGATTATCAACGAACCCCCTAGGCAGTTTATATATGTGGTAGATTGCCAGCCACTCTCTTCTTGCGCTTAGTGAGTTGTACCCAACCATCCCTTGAATAAATGCCGTAGGGTAGGGTATAGGAATGGATAATATCCATACTGTTTAAATTACAGGAACCTCAGAAAGCGTTTCTGTATACTCTCCAGCATGGAGAGTATACAGCCTATGTATTTACTGCAGGGTAGACCCATTTTTTGGTCCAAACTCTCGAGCGAAAAATGAAGAAAGCGGAGTTTCATTCACCGTTTTTATTAGTGACGACAGATGACTTTGCCGATGACAGTTACTCCATAACTGGCGATTAGTTCGCCTCTTTAGACTGACCTCGACAATATCTTCAAATGGAGTCAAGAATAGATGCTCGTAAAGATGTTCGTATGATGCTCGTAACACAGAAAGATGTGTGTAGCCCTCCAAATCGGAAGACGTAACCCGAAGTTAAACAACTACTTGGTCAATGCGTCACTAAAATTGGACTTAGGTATCACATTGTAAGGACACCTCACATGGAAACACATCACTGATATTGTAAATACGAACAACCTCTATTGTATATGATCCGCAAAGCATTTCAATGTCCCGAAATAATTTTTGTAATATATAAGATGTATTATTTTGTGAGCTCCTTAAATATATATATATTTTACGCTCTTTGTAACAAAATTAAAAGCTAAACAAGGACAGTTGGCCACTTTAGTCACCATGCTCAATAATGTATGGAGCATAATGGTAAATGGCCATTTCTGGCATGTAAAAGTAGTTGTCCGTCTGCCGACTTAACAAGTCTTGCAGTAATATAAATTTTTTATTTTTGCACATAACTGGCTGCCTTTACTTAGCATTATTGTAACGTCACTGTGGTGCACTGAGATGTAAAGTGATTGCCGGTAGTGAGTTGTGTTTTATAGCGCGACAACCTAACTGTTGCAATTTGAAATGATGGAAATAAGCATAATTCAGAATTCTTTCTGGACCATTGGCAAACGACTCATGTATTTCAGCATGCAGTGACGCCATTAATAATGGCGTTTCGACGCGAGAATGTGTACAGATCCGGTGCAATGGTATTACCGTCACATAATTCTGTAGAATTGTGCTATATCTAATCGATTGTACTTATCTTTCCGAGGTAATCGAGGCGTAGATTTAAGTGCGTAATACAATCAGACTGGCATTTTCCGGTTCCCCATTGCGATTGCTAGAAGTTTTTCCCTCAGTGCACCATTATCACATATAGAGCCATTATTTCTGCTTGAGAAAGTGTAAAGAAGAGCGATCGGCCCGTATGCCAATCCATACGTAACGATTAAACTCCGATAAGAAAGGCTTAATCTAGATTTTAATGTAAGGACAAACTAAGAGTGAAGCTAAATCTGATCTAACACAAATAAAAATCGTTCGATTTATCAATAAATTATAGATATGGCAACGCTCTACTCTCGTAAAATCCCATTATGCTGGATAGCGTCCCCGTTCTTTTGTATGTTTGTTTGTGTCTTTGGATATCTATTTCGTTGGTCGGACGTTAATTATTATTATCCTTTTCGTTTTTTATTGAGATACATTTTATTACAGGATTCGATACTTAATTATATCGTTAATGATGTAATTTATACCTATGTATTAGATTTATGTTATTAAGAATCTACTCCAAAGCTATTTTCTGTTGTGTAAAGAGTTTTGTGAAGATAGTCATCCTTTTTATGCGTATTTCCTATGTTCTAGAAGTAATAGGCCACGAATTTCTGTTTCTTCATTATTTGCAAATGTTATTACATATCTAACCTTTACCTGAACTCAAAGTCTAAGTGAGGATCATTTTATCTAAATCATAACTCAACAAAAATCTTTTTTTACAGGATGACCATTTTTATTCATGAAACCTTTCTTGAGAATTACTTTTAAATCTAACAAATATTAGTAAGTTCTTAAGTCAGATATCAATAAATCTAAATGCATACCTAATTATTATTATAAATACAAATCTACTTTAAAATCATAGTTATAAAAGTGCGAGTTTTTATCAAAACGATGCTTTCGCAGTAGATGTATCGCCTTTTCAAAATCTTTCATGGTAATTTCGACATTGAAAATTTTATAATAATTGGTTCCTCGAGTCTTATACAAGTCAATATGTCTTATATAAGAGTATGTGATCATAAGCCTACTATGTCTGCGTATTAACATCTTCGCTAATGTAATTTTTTTTTGCAATACACATTAATTAATGATTGCCTCACATTTTGTGCCTGCTAAAAATAGTTTTTGTATGGTTTTCTGGAAATTTGTTTTCACTGATAACTCCGGCGCCGAGAGAAACACATCATACCACTAGAAACTCATTTTTGAAAATAAACCTGATGCATCACTTTTAGAAAACGATCCTCAATTTGGAGGTAAAGGTATCTCCTACTGCTGCAGGTTGCGTTACGTAAGATAGCATCGTTTCACACGCTAGCCAATCGTCTATCTACTCGTATACTCCTGATCCCGGACGAACCCCGCGTACCCGCCTCCCTCCCTCGCCCTGGGGCCCACTCGCTTTTACCTCGTATCGAGATTTTCCCGCGCTATTAGCGCTGCCATTAGTTATCATCGGCGTTCGCGTTCCGTTCACGACCATTCCACTGCGAACTGCATGGCGATGAGATACGAGCCGGTGCATCACGATGCGCTCAGCTCTGTGCAGCACTCGCAAAGCACGTCCCCGCACACACTACGTGACCACTTTAGCGCTTAATGGTGATCGACGTACTTATTGCAATTTTTGCGCTTGATCTACACACACTTGGAACCCTCAATCATCGATAAGCCTTCGATGAAGTTGGAATTATCGAAAATTGGTCGGCGGAGAATGGGCATTACCGGTGCGGGTAGGAACGGTCGAAATACTCGGTCGACTTACTCGAACTCGTATTTTATGTGGTTTTCGCAGCATATTCGCGAGCTATGTTTGACGCTCTTCGCTTTAGGTCCTCTGGCAGGCTCGGCTGCAGATGCCCCTATCTAGAACACTTATCATTTTTTAAATATAAAAATATCCAATATAATTAATAGATTTTTACAAACAAAAGAGTATAAATAATAATATTTTTACATTATTTGCGATGCAGATTAGATGAGATTTGTGTGAATTTTATCACCCCATTAAATTTCATTTCTGTTCTGTGGTGATAATATTTAAAACAAACCGACTTCACTTTCATGTTTTTTTTCATTCATTTCGTTTATTCATTCTTTTTAAATGAAAAACTAACTAAAAGACTAATATTAAATACTCGTATTTAAGTAAGTTAATAAATAAATCTATAAATAAATAAGAAAATATGTTGATCAATAATTAATTAATAATCGTGTTAATTTATTAATAATTAATTCATTTATTGAACACAACGCAGTTTTCCAGCTGATGAAAAATATGGGATCAATTGGCATATGGGCCGTTTCTGAAGCCTGACAGAGAAATAAAAATAAATCAAGTATAAGATAGTCTTTGACTTTCACGACGCGAAGAGTTGGAAAATCGAGTCGATCTCAGATATTATTGGAAAATCGTAAATATTAATATCGCCACGGAAATGTTAAAAACGATTGACCGAGAAAAACACGTATAAGATAATTTAAATATCGATGCTGACTAAAAACAAGAGAACATTGATAATACAACAACACATTCATTTACCCTTTCTGCGCCAATGGCGTTTACGAGAATACGAACTGACCAAAGCCGTAAAATAAATAAATTTCTCGATAGTGTATTTTACATCGAGCGACTATCAATTTTCGTATTTATATATGTGTTTTTTATTTTTTATATTTATTTTTTTTCTTTCGCTAATATTGAAAATATATCTGGATATATTAATATACAAACATGATTATACTTCATAAATTATTCTATGCTTCATCATTTGCCAAAAAGGAGATGCTCGCTATGCTGCAATCGCGGCATTTATACACTTATTTATCAAATACATCAATCAAATTAAAGACGGTCAAAAAGTCATAAACGAATGTAAAACTATGTAGTAATTAAATGTAATAAGTCGTATACATTGAAAATGAAATCGCTCCCAAGATCGATAGATAACTATCGCATTGCAAACAACATAGCTATAATTAGATCAGTCGTTACTGCATTTTAGAGTTGGATGTAGCATGCGATGAACGAGCCACATCGAAGCTACCCATTTCCAGCTATTCTTTGTTTACGCGATAAACGATTAAGGTCCGTCGCATTGTTCTGTCGTGTTATATACCTCCTCGCATTGCAAATTGATCACTGGAATAGATTAGATTGGAATCGATTGGATAGCGATGCGTTATTTTGCTCAATTCACACCGACGCGATTGTGAAATCCCCATGGACTAGTGATGGGTGTGATCACGAATAGCAATAACAATAACGTGTGATATTTGCAATCACGAAGAACGCGTTACGAGAATTTGAAAGAACATGCTATTTGAATCACGGCACCGCGTTGCCATCGCTCGGCGCCGCTACGACGCGACCGATCACTAATCAGTGATTGGCCGTTCTGGTGAACGTCGTGAACGACCGCGTCACTGAACGATGAGCGGTGAGCGCCGAATTGAACCGTTCACTTGGTTTCGTTCATTCTTAGCGCGTTCATTTCGTACGTTCACGAATGAGTCAGTTATTGCATATCGTCGTTGGCTACGAACGCGACCGATCAGTGAATGTCAGTGATCGGCCGTTCGTTCTTGCGAACGCCCGCGCCGGCTAGACGATGAGTGGCGCGTTCATTTCGTACGTTTATGAATGAGCCGTCGCCGCATGTAGTAGCGACAAGCGTGCCTTGTGGAAAGGGTTTTTTCGAAAGCTGGCTACATTATTTCAGAAAGACGAACTCGGCTTAGCGCCAAAAGAGCGAAAGAGTTAATCTTTCTGAATTTTAATTCTTCTAATTACTAATAAATATAAAGCAAATATAATGCGCGTTTCTGTTATCAGTTATCACATTGACAAAACTTTGGTACTTAACGTTTCACAGTACATTTCAGTACAATCACGAAAATCACGAGTAGCAGTTATTATCACGCGTGATAAAATACCAGTAACGTGATCGTTGCGTGATTTAAAATTGAGAATCACGCCCATCACTACCATGGACGGTACATAATCTATCTATATCAAACTGACAACTTTATAGAGGAACCCCCGAATCCAGAGACGGTGTCTTTTGCATCCGCTGCCTTGTCGGACGGTTAATTATTCATTGTCTGAATCCAGTGCGACGCTTTCGCGACAGATATCAATGGTCTATCCGTATTTCTGTTCATCTACTCAAATATTACTATATTCTGCAGTAGATTCGACGGGTAGATAACGCCTGTTCGCCGCTACTGTTTCACCCGACGACCTTGTGGAAGATTAATGATTCCCCCGCTTTCGCCGCAGCCAATTGGCTTATTAGCCATTTGTAGCCGCTGCAGACTGGCGCTGACTATACACTTATTGTGAATAATAGGCGATCCATTTAATGTATCATGTCGAATGATGGGGTCATATAAACTATCACTATTTGAGCTGGGAAAATCGACCTAAAACGCAAAAACATTCCCCGGAAAAGTTATGATAGAAATATAGAACAGACACTGGACAGTTGTCACCTACAACGGGCGAACCCGTCGTCCCAGGAAGTTTCATTCCATTTTTATTCTATAGCATAAGAGAAATTTGGAAACTGCAAACAAAATATTTAATTTTCTAAGGTGAATCTGAAGCTTTTAGTGGCGTGCCTCCATTTCTTTCTGCTTCTTTGCCCATTTCTGAATGTATCCGGGACTATTGGCCATTTTATGCAACTAGAGTTTTCGACTTCAGCGGGCGAGCCCGTCACCTCAGAAAGTTTTAACGATTAGTCGTTCTATCTCCCTGGAGTGAGCGCAGAAGACTTATGACAAAAAACAGTCCACCGTCTAGCTCCGCCACAAACCCGTAAGAGGTCAACGCCTTAACCGCGAGATAGCCAGGAGTGTTACCCAGCGGGCTTACACTCACGCCCTTACTTCCAATTACACTCACGCCCTTACTTCCAACTCCAGTCTCTCGATTGGTTACGAGTTGGTAGTCGCTTGCGCGGTTCTCTACCTTACGAAGCGGTGAAACGGTGTATACCGAATCTATCGCGGACCACGACATCCTTTGCCCGGCTGTTCACCCAGGATCGGGTAGCCGATGGTCGTTTCAAGAGCAGTCGCCGTAAGGTCTGCAACCACCCCCGCTATATAGGAAACAGTACTGCTACCAGACTCCCCCGACTGTTAGTCAGAGTGCAAAATCGATTGGCTTATGCCGCACGGTGCGCAGACCGTCCAGGAGCGCCAGAAGGTTGATTCCCAGGGGAAACTAACTATAAGGCCAGATTCCTACCCAGGCTCGCACTTCTTGCGTGGAGGCCGTCGGATAGGTGTTGACCCGTGAGTGTGACCAACCCTGAACAGAATGGGTCTTCGTGGCCAACTCAGCAAGGGCCCATTAACTCCCGGCCATTTTATGCAGTTTGATGATCACCGGCAAGTTTAGGACTAAGCCGAAGATATAGTACTTGCACACCCAGTTGTCCTGTATGTATAAGGATCTTCGCTATGTATGTATAAGGATACTTCATCGGACGTCCTATGGGTGCAGCGGCAGCATCCCCAGCCATTTTGATCAGATCCTTTTATCAGTAAAATCGGCGAAAAAATACGAGACGACAGGGAACCGAAAAGTGACGTCTCTCGTCTAGTCGTCTAACGCGCAGTATTCTATGGCTCTTTCAACCTGGAGTGAAAGTGGAGACTTAAGGACGAAACAGTCCATCGTCTAGCTAAACCAAGACGCCTAACGCTGGGAAGTTAGATAGCGGACAGCCTCGCGCCATGACTACCCATGATTTGGCCGGATTTCTAGGTTACTCCCGTCCGGTCACAGGTCCGAAATCACTGGCGCGGCCTCTGCATGATGTTAGCGGTAAATCAGTTCGAATTTATCGCGGACCGTGGCGATATTTACCCGTCGTTGATCGGGTAGCTAACGGGTCATTTCAAGAGTGGGTGACATCAGGGCAAAATCCACCTTACTTAGGAAACGTATGAGATCGTTTCCAGACTCCATCGGTTATTCCCTTCAAACCGCCCAGTAGCGCCCGAAGGCTATTTCCCAAGGGAAGAGATCTACTTGTCGTGGTATGGGAAACGGAGTTCTTTCCGGGTTCGAACCTCTTCGAGGAAGCTACTGAACTGTGAGTTAAGCCGACCAGAGGTAGCGAGCAGATCTTAATGTCCCAACCGCTCAGGGACCATTATCTACCAAATAGAATAAAAGTTAGCAGAAAAATCATATTCATGCGCAGAGAGAGTATGGACAGATTTTTTCAAACCGTATAAAATATGGCGCCCAACGTGGGGCACAGATTTAATAAAGTCAACGTATGATAAGTGGATCGCGTTTGCGCCGCGCTCTCGTCATTGATGGATCTTGACGCGGCAACGAAACGAGATAAAGATTTACGATTTGATATTGCAGGCTAGCCGTGGGGTGCATCCCTCGTTGCAGTGCCACGCTCTCCGAATAGATTGGAAACGTGTATTGATTTATTAGAATTCGATGCGAGGGGGGAATCTCGTGCCGGTGACTAAATATAAACGGCGAGACGGGATGTGTGTCCTGTAGCTATTTCGACTACAAATCTAGTAGCAGACTTTATTTTCAAATTACCCGAATCGACCAGACAGCCTATTCTTGAAAAAAATAGCATGCTAAATGTATCTATTGCCTAAGTTAATCAAATAGACCATAGACAAATTTGACTTGCTAAATTTCTCAAGAATTCCCACCAGGAAAAAACGTTTAATCATTCTCACGCTAATTGTCCAATAAGCAGTTGGCGAAGTTATAATTAGCATCATGCAGATGTAGACAGATGATCGTAATGAATTAAATGGCGCAATTTATCAGTGTCCACATTGCAACGGCTATACAATGACAATTTGTCATATCTCCCTTGGTTTTCATTGGTACATCAAGCTGAGTAACGAAGTTTATACGCGAGGGGACGCACGTAGAAATAAAGCCATTCAAACATGAGCTACATAGGGCCCCATTGCGTTTCTTTATGAACTAAAACTGAAATGAGTTCAAGCGAACGGGATAGAGCATTACGTTAGAGTGGAATATGAAACGAACGATCGTCTATTTTCCCATTTTAAAACTACCTGTCGAACGTATAGTCGTCCGAATAAGTTGGAACACATTTCGTGCGGTCTTAGATTGAGATGCTTTATCATTGGTAGGTAGTTTAAATCCGAAAAAATGACAACCGTTCATTTTACATTCCGCTCTAGCGTATTGCCCTGTCTCGTTCACATGAACTAATTTCCTATGTTAGTTCACGAAGAAACGCAATCGAGCCCTTAGATTCAGATGTTGTATGATATTCATATATTATGATTTTCACAGATGATACGTGTTGACGTTGAAGTTTATCTTATATTATTTCATAGGTTAGTTTTACTTTCCCGGGCCACCAACCGACAAGAAGGGAAGGTATTGTGAACGCGCATTTTTTTTTGAGATGACAAGATTTTCGAGATGGATGAGGAAATATCCATTTTAAGCCGCCTAAGACCATTTTCAGATTGACCTATGTTTGTGTGTGTGTGTGTGTGGGTGCGCGCGCGCGCGCGCGTGTGTGTGTGTGTGTGCGTGTGTGTGTGTGTGTGTGTCTGTGTGTGTGTGGCTGTGTGTGTATTCCTCCACGATAACGCCCAAACGCTCCATCCTATTGAGCTGAATCTTGGTATACAGGCATCATTTGGTCATGGCAATAGTTAAAATCGGTCCACCAGGGGTGCACTAGTCATCTATCATCCTCGAAATATTGGACTTAGATACTTGAATTTCGGTACACAGATGGCTTGTTGGGCCGAAATCACATTGCTCCAATCAATTTTGGTTGGAATGTCTCATATACA
Organism: Micropterix aruncella; assembly: GCA_944548615.1. NCBI lineage: Eukaryota > Metazoa > Arthropoda > Insecta > Lepidoptera > Micropterigidae > Micropterix > Micropterix aruncella. Next base: position 29,189,906 of record OX155951.1, read on the forward strand.
AGCTGCACTAATAATGTTTAAATTCCGCCATACATTTTAAACAAATATTAAAGCCGGGCCGCCCGAGGCTAGCCTGGAAACGTAACGCCCCGTTCGAGGCAATCGCAACGGGACCCAACCGAGTTCGTCCGCCGGCCGATCGATTTTATTTATGAAATTAATATTCAGATGAAATCAGTCCTTGAATACTTGCCGTGAAAGTCTTAAGGTGGCAATACCGTTTTTTTTCATTGTTTGTAACATCAATAAGGGCCTATATGTCGATGGTTTGCAAGCGCTCGATCGTCCCCGAAACATTTCAATGCATCAAACCATCAGTTGAATAAAAACTAAATTATGTTCGGTATTATCTGTCACGTAACAGCGTCGTTTGTTTTATGTCTGTCTGCCAGGCGTGTATATATCTTTTTTTATTTCTGTAATGTAATATAACTATATCGAAGTGGGTTATTTATCGTAGGCGAGTGAGTTTTGCGCTTGCTCCGTCTATCGCTCTCGCTTTCATCGAAATTGCGAAAGTTTTCTTTGGCAGCAAATAAAGAACCGTGTCCCCTCTTCAATGCCGAACGAAAGGGGTGTTTTATTGTCGAGTAAACAGCAAAAATGTATCGATTATCGATTCTAGGTATGTAATTCCATGAATGGCATCGACTGGTTATTTTCCTGTTTATTTTTAAATGCCTAACCGAGATCAAACTTAAACAAAATATCATGAGAAAGATAATATTATCCGCAGCGACAAAATATATTTAATCTTAGTAATAAATGGCCGTTTTTACACGACTGCCCAACAAAAAAGGACTGTAATGTGTTCAGGGATCTTCTATATATCGCACCTCCGATCAAATAGAGGTACAACTTGAAAAATTCCAATTATGGTGTTCCTTTATAAAAATTATCGCCATTTCTCATTTTACACTCCCAAAAAGAGTTAAAACTGTTAGTTCACTAATTCGTTAATGGCACTAGTGTAACAGTGTAGTAACAGTTGCGACTCTTTTTAGGAGTGTAAATTGAGAAATGGTGATAATTTTTATAAAGGAACACCATAATTGGAATTTTTCAAGTTATAACTCTATTTGATCGGAGATGCGATATGTTTTCCGTTTCTTTATTCCACCATAACTTCTAAACGCTTGGACCGATTTGGAAGGATTTAGTGTTATGTAATCTTAAGTGGCATAGGGTACCTTAACTGCCCAAATATCAAGTACGTAGTTGTCTAAATGTCCAAATGTCAATAAATTAACATAAATATATCGTGTTCCTTGTCAAATGAAAGGTCTGATTGAGTAAGTTCCGGAAATATAAATCTTTTCTTAATGGATAAATACATAAACCGCAAATATTTTATAAATAACCGTAATAAAAATAGTTATAAATATAATAGTTCACTTTCTGTAATGACAGTCGTGTTTTTTATTCTTTTATATATATATATATATATATATATATATATATATATATATATATATATATATATATATATATATATATATATATATATATATATATATATATATATATATATATATATATATATATATATATATATATATATATATATATATATATATATATATATATATATATATATATATATATATATATATATATATATATATATATATATATATATATATATATATAATATACCTATCAAAGTACACTGATAGGAGAAAATAAAACATAGGAATTCAGAAAAAAATAAGAGACTAAAGAGTTATTATATTACAAGTATAATATACTTGTAATATAATAACTCTTTAGTCTCTTTTTTTTCTGAATTCCTACGTTTTATGTTCTCCTATCAGTGTACTTTGATAGGTACTGTTTTTTTGTGGAAAGGTCGATAGTTCATAACAGAATGTGATAATAATAATAGATCGTTACGGTTTTAACGATGGTGGGTATTTTTCTAAATTGTACAATTAGATTTCGTATTATCCAAAATGATTTTTGTGGCTCCCTTCAGATATCTTTTTCTAAGGGGTATCGCCGGATTTTATGGTGAAACCTTAATAATGCATGAGAGAAGGGTACGTAAATGAAAATAAATTGCTGCACATTCCTAAATTGCTTCTACATGTGCGTCCATCCATTTTCTGCCTCTTCGCATTAGGGGCGGCGTACGCTCATGATCGCCTGGGGATATCAGGCGAGTGGATATTGCCGATAGTTGCGCCATCAGATTCTCCTTCGCCGAGTAAATTGAGTTTGAGCGCAGACAATATTGATTCTCCATCCAGATCTGAATGTTCCAGGTCAGCTTGGATCGCATGAATTTCCCGCGTCACGACTCTTTCGTTGGACGCTTTTTTCCCGTAGAAAAGACGACTCATCTTCTCACGCGTTTTAAGTGCATTAGTAGCGACTGCTGCGCTCTTAGTGGGCTTAAAACACTTTTGATTGTAATGCTGCTGTTGTGGAACACGGTTGTATACTTTTTGTGGAAGCGTGTGAACGCAATAGTTTACGATATTGATACTTACCGATATAACCACTATGTTTTGAATGGAGTAGCCGATCTTTCAACATAAAATTTTTACATTTATTTATTTTAAATATGCATTATTATTATTTTTTAAATAATAGTCATGGATTTTCTAAAACAGTCTGTACTCTTTTCTTTACCAACACTAATTTAATTTGTAATAACAATAATCTACAGTTAAATGTCGCACAATTAAAATATCGCAGAGAAAAATCCGGCAGCAAAAATTGATAACATGATATGACAAAAACTGTTGCCAGTAATCCTATTTTAATGTCACCTAACTAGGCTATAGCCTGTTCCAAGGCGGACATTTAAGTTGTTAATATATATATATATATATATATATATATATATATATATATATATATATATATATATATATATATATATATATATATATATATATATATATATATATATATATATATATATATATATATATATATATATATATATATATATATATATATATATATATATATATATATATATATATATATATATATATATATATATATATATATATATATATATATATATATATATATATATATATATATATATATATATATATATATGAACTAAGTTAAGAGGGAACATATTACCTACATATATTTTATATTTAATATTAGCTCCAATATTCGCAATGAATACGCCATAATTTTACTTAATAAAATGACGAATATTAATAATGGAAGTAATATCGAATGCAACTTTAAACAAAATTGGCAAAAGAACTTTTCATCGTTTTTTTTTGTTTACGTCCGAACCTGTAAAAAAATCTTTAGGCAAACTCTTATCTAATTCATATCAAAATAAATCCTAAAGTCTTTCTCTATTAAAAAAATATGCTTTAGCCTGTTCTAAGGCAGGCATATAAAATGGTGTATGAACGAGAGCCTGTATGTATGTATGTATGAACCTGTATGTATGAGTGTACCTGTATGTATGAACCTATATAAAAACTAAGCAAAGAACATAATGAAATCGAAAGAATTGTAGTGATATTGATAATATAAACTTGTTAGCCATAATCATAATAAATAAAAATGATGTACAAATACATATAAAAAAATAAATACAACAGGTATAGTTAAAATAAAACTGAGGAATTGTTAAGTAAGAACTGAAGTTTATTTTTTAAAAATAACATCATTAAAAAAATAAATACAACAGGTATAGTTAAAATAAAACTGAGGAATTGTTAAGTAAGAACTGAAGTTTATTTTTTAAAAATAACATCATCTAAATGATGACCCTCTCTACGACGGCACTCCTCTAACCGCAAACGGAAATTATTGAAAACTTTGTTCAGTAATGCTGGTGTGATTGCTGCCATTTCACCACGGATATTCTGCTTGAGCTCGTCGATGTTTCTTGGATTATTGCTGTAGACTTTGTGTTTAAGGTACCCCCACAAAAAAAAGTCAGGAGGCGTTAAGTCCGGACTACGTGGGGGCCATGGGATATCACCTCTCTTTGAAATCACTTTTCCAGGGAACATCTGTTTCACAACCGCCATGGAGTCATTAGATGTGTGACAAGTGGCTCCATCTTGTTGAAACCATGTCCTAGAATTCCTTATTCTTGAATTTTCAAGTTCTGGAGCCAAAAAGCCTTCCAACATAGCAACATAGCGTTGGGTATTAACAGTGACGTTTTGTCCACGCGCATTTTCAAAGAAAAACGGACCCACTATTCCTCTGCCCGAGATTGCTGCCCATACTGTCACTTTAGGACTATGCAGTGGTTTCTGATGTTTAAGTTTAGGATTCTCACTATGCCAGTAACGACAATTTTGACGGTTTACGAACCCATTCATGTGAAAATGAGCCTCATCAGAGAAAAGGATGTTGTCACAATTGGAAAACCGATTCAGCATTTCATCAGCAAATGCGAGCCTTGCTCCGAAAACAGATTCTTTCAATTCTTGTGTTAATTGCAGCTTGTATGGATGCAATTTAAGATCCAACTTTAAAATTCGTTGCAAACTTCGTCGCGATAAGTGTAAGACGGACGATCTCTTGCGAGTAGACATTTGTGGTTCTCCTTGTACCGACTGCATAACTCTCTCAATATTGTCTTCGGTCCTAGATGTTCTTGGACGACCTTTTGCTTTGGGTTTAAACGTTGAGCCAGTCTCTTCGAAACGCTTTATCCATATTTTAATTAAATTAGCACTCGGAGCTTGACTGATTCGCCGTAGTTCATATTCAGAACAATATAGTCGCCTAATAACAACGTATGAACGAGAGGTCTGGTAAAACGCGCGCACGCAAAATGCGCGTTGCTTCCCGTCGAAGTGACTCATAGTAACTAAAACTCCATGAGCCCGCCTAACCAACGAGGTAAGGTTCCCCCCGCCCGCGCGCTTTCCACCCCGCCAAAAAAATGATGCAATATGCACGTTCTATTGCGCCACCCAGTAGATAGTATTTTAATAATTATAATTGCTGAAAAGAACGGATCAGAGATATTAGACAGGAAAATAAAAATTAGTTAAAAAAATAAAAATTACGGTTAAATGAGTACATACAGAAGTATTTAAATAATGATAATAAATAAAAGAAAGAGTCGCATTCCTAAATACTGTTATGTTTCTTTCTAAGATCGTAGTTTATTTTATTTTCTCCGTTAGTAATGGATTTGCCTCTGGTCTGATATGTCGCAAAACGTTCTTATTTATTAAGCTTTTGATATCTCGTTCGTTGCGAAGCGTTTTGTTTGGGTCTTCGAACAATGGCGGCGGCCTCTCCTCTCCTCGACCCCTATTGTTGTAGCCAGGCGAATAGCTCGTCCCGGATCACGGTCTGTCACAACAATTGATTGTCTGTTTGCTCAGACGGACAGACAGACAGACAATCCCCGCGCCCGACCAATTCGACACGCGAAACTTTTGCCTCTCGCCAGCACTCCATACCTTCGCGAGCTGCTAATGACACCGCCTTAATTATAGCTCGCTATGCTATCGTTAGTTCATTCATTATGAAGTTCATCACGTTGGTTATTAATTTGTAAATTAATTGGATGCTGCCGACCTCAATATCCCCTGATCATTGCAACGTTTCGAATAACGTAAATAATAATCGTTGCACGCACTCAAATATTACGAAGGTGAAAATTCGATGAGGTAAATATATGATTACTATTTCCCATTAATTGCTCACGGTTACTGGAACCATTTAGTAAACACCTGAACTACAAAATCAAGCGATCCGTTACTAACGCGAATCTAACCAAATCTGGAGCATGATGCGTTCACTGATTCGTGACTGAATAATTTGAAGTCATCCGTTCGGTTGCCATAGATCGAAATTAACGTAAACATGAGCAGATAATAATATAGTGTCCCAGGCTTCGCTGTAATCTGTTTTGACAGGATTGTGATTAGCTAAATCATAGCTTAGCGCTTTCGAAGCGTCGGATTTGTTAGCCCTCGATAGAGAGTCCATATCTTAGGCTGTAAACCACAACATGGGCACAGTATACCAGTGACATGGATCACTGACAGCCCCATGTGTTCAGGGTTTATCTATGTTTGTTTTCCGTTTCTTTATTCCATCATAACTTCTAAACGCTTAAACCGATTTAGAAGTGTGTGGAATTGTTGGGATTGTTGTCATCCCCTGTGTCATAGGGTACCTTAACTGTCCAAATATCAACTAATTAGTTATCTAAAGGACCAAATGTCCAAATGTCAGCAAATTTACATAAATATATAGTGTTTAGTGTCAAATGAAAGGTCCGATTGAGTTCATTCCTGGAATATATACCTATGTATCAATATGTGTAAAAACATAAATCACAAATATTTTATAAAGAACTGTAATATACAAATAATTGTACATACAATAGTTCACTTTCTGTAACGAATGTCTTGTTTTTTATTCTTTTTGATATATGTACTTGTTTTATTTTATTTATTATTAGTTCGTTTTACTTACGTCAGTTAATACATTATTTTCATTATTTTCATACATCATTTTAGTTATATATACATTATTTGTCATCGCGTTTTCAAAATGCATTTAAGTTGACCATGAAAACAATCTTATTTTATACATTTGCAAATTGACAAACGATGCTCGGCACAGATATTAGTAGTATCTGTACCGCAGTACGGCTAGTACTGTACGAATTGTCCACGTCGCTTCCCATCTTTGGCATTTGGGCAAGTTGTACATAGGTTTTCGGAAATTAAAAGCGTTGAATAATCTGGCGTTACTTCATTCACATCCAGCCCTAAGACATCTTTAATAAAACAAAAACTCAAACGTAATCCATAACACGGTTTGGTTTACAACAAACCACGTAACTCCGAACAGTATCGTAACTCTGAACTCCGAACACAATGCACATGCGCCCTTATACCCCACAATACTGACTGGCGACCTAGATCGATAACTGGTCTTATAGCTACATGGATGTAGTACAAGAAGAAATAATTCATATTTTTATGTTTATTATTATTATGGGCGGCTCCAGTGGTTCTAGGGTTTTAACTCGTATAATATAATGTACATAAATTCTAGGTGACAAATATATTTTTTTTATTGACATCCTTGTAATAGATAAATGAGTATGGGCAGGTAAAAAACTTTTGATTAGGTGTTTAAAAAAACAAAAAAAAAAGTTTTTTTTTTCATTATGTATTTGAACAATTTGACTATTAAATAAAAGTTTGACAAGCGTTGAGCGCGGCGCGCTATCTAGCGGTAGGTAAAATATCACGAATAATGTTATTCGGGATATTTACTCACTGCTAGATAACGCAGCTCGTTAAACGCTTTGCATAAAAAAAACAAAAACAGCGGCTGCAACGTCGGGTGTTACCAACCTCAAGCTGTAAAATCGTTTTTTATCTTATCTATAATGTCAAAAAACCGCGATTAGCTCCGATTTCATATAACAACAAAAAAACGAATTTTAAAAAAAAAACAGTTTTAAAAAAAATGTTTGTTTTTCCATTTTTTAAATGTCAAAGTTGCTTTCTTCTTAGCGATGTGGCTAGCAATTAAGTCGTAACAAAAATAAAAAATAAAAGGCGAAAGCAATATGTCTTGGAAAGAAAAGAAATACGTGGTAAAGCAAGGACAGAGTAAAGAACTAAGACAGTACTAACTTGATTTTTAATTTTTATGTATTCTGTGTATACTATGACATCTGCAGCATGTATACATAAAAAATATTGTACTAGACATGACAGACTTGCCCTTGAAATTGCCTGGACTGGATTACGCTGCCATACGTTGGTATAATTACGAAATAGTATTACATTGCCGCGTGATGGAGCATCGAGCTCCTTTTATAAGTCGAAAGTCATATTCATTAGAGGCATTCGTCTCGGCTGCCAGACCAGGTTTCCCTCGGAGATAACGACGACCGATCAAGGTGAATATTTACCATAGCAGCACAATAACGATACCTTGATTTATTACCAACCCGAGCGAGCAACACCTCCGCCTGCTTCTAATCCACCGGTGCCGTAATCAGCACGTACTTATGCCACCGGCCGTCCTGCGCCCATTGTGCACCACCGTCTCTCGTTCTGTCTCTTTCTTGCACCACCCTCTGTGTAAAAAGGACATCCTACATCTATAAAAAGGCGCGATCCACGAATCCTCTTGGCTATATTTGTAACAAAGAACTCAGCCAGATGGTTTCGGCTGTAGAAAGATGTATGGACAGAGACGTTACTCGAATATGTAGATATTCTTTTTTTGAAAGCGACGAAGAGAGAGAAAGGGAGAGAGACTGAAAGACCATGCTAAGCAATGGATATTATAACGTGAAATTAAAGATCTCTGGCCCAAAATTCTCATTTTACCTTGCCAGCCTACCAACGACCAGGCGGGAAAGTATTGTGAACGCCCAAAAATATTTTTATCGACGTGAAGACGGAAATATTCATTTTGAGCCCCCCTGAGACGTTTAAGACTATTTACAGATTGAAGTATGTCTGTGTGTGTCTGGCTGTGTGTCTGGCTGTGTGTCTGGCTGTGTGTCATTGTGTGTGTCTGTCTGTGTATCTGTTTGTGTGTGTATATATTCCTCCATGGTAGCGCCCAAACGTTTCACCCGATTGAGCTGAAATTTGGCATGTAGGCATCATTTGGTCATGACAACAGTTGAATAGGTTGTAGTTAAAATCGGTCCACCAGGGAGCGCGCTGGTCATACTTCAATCTCGATATATTGAACTTAGAGACTTGAAATTCGTTAAATAGATGCGTCGTAGGGCTGAAACCACGTTATTAATTTGGTTTGAATATCTCATATAAAAGTGACACAAAAAATCGATTTCCTTGTATTTAAGAAAATACTAAAACATATTGGAAATTAGCCATTTGAATACCACGGAAATACTAAAAAATACATATTCCGCCTTATTCCGCGTCATATTCAGCCTTATTACGGGTGCTTTAAATTCGAAGAAGATATACCAAGTACTCAGGATGTATAAAGTTCTGGATGAAAGTATTCTTCTTCTACCGATATTCTTCTTCTTTCGTGGGATCCTATCTCGCCTTATCTAGTATACCTTAATAGATACCCAAGTACTCAGGACATATGTATAAAGTATCGGACGAAACCACATTCGCTACCAAAAGGGGGGGGGGGTGAGGATATTCGGATGAAACAGTCCTTGGCTACTTCCGGGAAAGTCTTGGGGTGACCCCACCGAGTTTGTCTTTTTTGTATCTCATCCTCTCATCGTCGTGTTTACGGAGATTATTAACATATGAGCGATGCGTTCGTGCACCTATTAAACTTCTTGACAAATTGCCAAATTTCAGTTCGTTATTTCCTTCTGTGAATGGTTTTTATTCGTTTCTATGTATATTTAGACAGCGCCTATTTGTGAGGGCTCGTCGATGATCCCGTCTTGCATCTATTCTTTCTTGCTTGAAAATATTGAAGTTAATAATCATAATCATAATCATGTTTATTTTTCAAAAAAGACTAGGTATCTACAACAATCATATAGGTAGATAACTAATCTGGTAAAATGGTAAAAAAAATACATATTAGTTAAATTTAAAAATGGAAAACCATAGTAGAAAAAGAAATAGTGCCAATAGTGTCAAATTAAAAGACATAACAAAATAAAACAAAAATAAACGCATTAAAAATAAACAAAAAACATAACAAAACAAATAAAAAAACCAAAAAAATGTAAAATGATTCACTAAATAATTTCCAACATAATTTCGAAATAATACCGTTTCAAAAGACAACTTAACAACTAAACAGCCTGAAGCGTATAAAAAAATCCTATCATTATTATAAAATAGCATTTCATGTCCTAAACTGTTTAAATCTAATATACAAATAATATTTAGACTACAAATGATTCAGCACAGCTGTAGAACTCGTCCAACTTATAGAAAGCATGTGTGGATGCTAATCTTCTTTTTTTAAAGCTCTCGAATATTTTTAACTCTAGACTCTGGAAATGGCAATATTTAATCGGTGGCGAGTGTCATGGGTGTGGTGATCACCATTTAGTTCACGTTTTGTGACAACATGCATATTTTTGCTCTCATTTGTATACCATATTACAAGTTTTACGATTCATGCTTGATATAAGATTGATGTGTCCGTCACTGCATGCGCGCGGATCCCAAGGAGAATAAGGAACTAGAATCCTATCAATCATTGATTTGATTACATCTGTCAATCCGGACTTAAGGCGGCATCGAAATGTTAATTTGGATATATGACTGTAATCACCAAAGGGAATGGGAAAGGATTCGTACGGCAATGATAATAAGTTAATAGTAAAAACACATTTTTAAAAACAAGCTTTTATTAAAATGCTCTGTCCAGAGCAAATCCTGGGTGCAGCAGCCATATCATATTGGAACTTAAAACGGGCTATCACATTTGAAAGTTATACAGAATTTCGTGTTTGTACTGTTGACCGTTGGGGAGTCCCTTCGTTGGAAGCCAACCCTGGGTCCAGCAGCCTTATCGCGGTGAAACTCAGAACGGGCTATCATAATTGAATGCGTAAACAAACTTTCGTTTCTGTGCTGTTGACAGTTGAGAAGCCCCTTTAATGAAAGCCAACCCTGTGTGCACAGCCCCGTCGCGGTGAAACTTAGAACAGGCTATCATAATTGAATGCGAATACAACATTTCGTTTCTGTGCTGTTGAGGAGTTCCTTCGTCGGGAGCCAAATCTGGGTGCAGCAGCCATGTCATAGTGAAATTTAGAACGGGCTATCATAATTGAATGCGTAAAGAAAATTGTGTGTCTGTGCTGTTGACCGTGGAAGTGTATCCTCGTCGGCAGCCGATCCTAGGTGTAGAATCAGCTCATGCTCACCATAAAAATGCATTGTCATCGGAACTGAAGCAACATGTACAATTTTAACTACATAGGATAAGAGGAAGTGGTTCTAATTCAGCTTGCAGATTTGATTTAAACAAAGTATATTTTTTATAACAAACATTACAAGGTAAATAAAAGGTTGTAAAAGAGCGTTCGGTCTCCCCGCCATAGACAATAGTTCTGTGACATCACTCGCCCGGTGCTACTCGCCAGTAATAGGTATAGGTGTGTACGCTAACGAAAGAACGTGTGATCTACGAACGCCGGTCCCCGCACCTCAGCGACCGCTTACATTTAGCTCAATCCCCATTAGTAGGTATGTTTAATTTTTTCTGAAGTTCGCATGATTTGGGGTACAAAAGTACCCCATATCTTCATCGCATATCTGTTGAATAATTGGCATAATAATTGATGGAACTGGGCTAGGCGCGTTTATGACGGATTGCGAACTCGCGAATAAGCTATTGACCGATTGGTGTCAGCCGGTTCAGCCGCGTACGCTACGCCGGTCTAGACCCGGCTGTATAGTAGATTGTTACACTGTTTTTATATCAGGCAGACCAGACCACATGTCGATTCCCACGAAGCCGCTCCTCCTCCCGTCTCTCTCTCCCTCCTCCCCTCTCTCTAACCGCTGATTGATGACGGGCGAGCTTCGTATTTCAGCTGATGTGGAAACTTTTGTATTTCCTCCGCTTTGTCGAATCCGCTAAATGCGTCGCTGAAAGTAGACACGTCGCTTTAATATTATAGCTGTACTTATTTCATATCAGACAAGTAAGGGCTGCGAGAGCAATCAATCATGATGATTTTTTTTCATCAAAGAAGTGTTGTTTATTTCATGAATTTAAAGGCCGGCCCCATATAAACTCGGAAAACATCACTTCGTAGTCTCATTTTGCAACAATATTATCAAATATTTATGTTCAATTTATATAGGGATAGGTAAATAAAAACTCTAATCAAAGTGCACTTTGATTAAAGTTTCATTTTGTGAAACTCCTAAATAGGCACTTTGCTAATTACGTGGTTAACGACAGTAAAAAATAATGAAATACATTTTGCTAGTCTCACTTTCTCACTTATTTCGACTATTTCTCGATAATCGCAACCTATTGAACCCCTAATACTTTGAGAGTTTATAAGGTTTTATTAAGGGGGCGCTGCACGAAATTTCTCAAATTAGGGTGTAGCGTTTTAGTTATTCCCCTTAAACTACGTTATAAAAAGCAGTGAAAAAAAAACACTCGTTTTTATCAATAAGTCTTTTATAAGGTGAGATAATAAATTTGGCAATAGTTTGCGTAGTTTTTTATAAAAACACACGAGAAAATATACAAAAATGGGCGCGGGGTTTCAATCCTCACTGGGAAAATAATTAATAATTTGAATTACAAATTATTACAACACAAAGTTAAATGATATATCTTCACTCTAAAATATTAAGATTTCAATTATTATAATAATATTTTATACAATAAATCCTAGAAAATCAGGTCTCACATTCTCCATACATTTTTTGTATGGGCTAGCAGCGTAAAAAAATACACAGGCGCGCTATGAAATAGATTTATTTCCCTTTATTACTACATTTAATGAAATATATTAAAAAAAAACAAAATTTGATATTTTTTTTCCTTTTTTTTGCTGAATTTTACAAAAAAATAAATATAGTAATATATAGTTTATTCAGACAAGACAAAGTTATTTGCTTATACGTCAGTAGCATTTTAATAATCTTGATTATGAGTAGCTGATTTAGTTATGATTAGGTTAGTTGAAAGATATTGCCACATGGCATTAAGCTTGCATTTTTGTATTTTAATTTTTGATTGCAAATAAAGAGTTTTTTATTATTATTTATTTAATATGCAGCTCCTCCAATTTCGTTTAATGATTTAAAATGTAACTGCATTCCTTTAAAGCACAACATTGAATCTAAAAACTTGATGGAACTTGTTCGCTTGCGCCTGTTAAAAACGTCCTACATATGTGAACCTAGGCATTGGAGGAAATGCATAAGATTTACGTTTGTACTAAACGCGTTCATTGAAATTAGCATACACATGGTAGATTCGGCATTTTGGAAAATCTGCATAAAGGATTTTAATAATAAAATCATTATTTTAAGTTTTATGCGGTGAATGCAATATGCATAATCCCCAGTAATAAGGGAATGCTGCCTAAAACGGACACTCTCGTGTTTAATCATTTTAAAAATGGCGCGCTCTCGTACCGCGTAGGTAAACCGCGCTTCCTTCTCACCTTACGGTAGTCACCCGGCTCGGCTGAGAGCACCCGTATAGAAGTTGCGCAAAAAATGTTTTAATCATTTTTTTAAACAAAATTTCGAGGTTTGTTACGAGTGTTTACTCTAGTTTTGTGTGTTCTATGTTATTATCACAACTCATTCGTTGTTGAGTGTTTAATTGGCCACGATCTGGTTGTATTTACTCTGGAGGATAGTCCCCAAGAGCTTGCTAGAGCTTTGCTTAAAACACATGGCCACTTTAGCCCCCCCCCCCACGCCCTTCGGCCAAAGCGAGCATTCGTGGGAGTTTGGTAATTGTCCTTATTTTTTTTTTGTTTTTAGCATTTTGGCATTTTTTATGAAATAATAATTAAAAGCCCTAATTCAAGCTTCTCAATGTAAAAAAAACGAATTTGGTATATGTCATTCCTAATAAAAATAATATTAATTTTCTCTTACGATCTTCCATTACCATTTAGTACATTGGAGGCTACATATTATGCAGAACCTCTATTTATTGTTTTTAATACGATTGAAGTTTATGCATACTGGAGGATGAAATGAAGCACTGGTCTGCGTCATGAAAGAAACCATATGCCTGCGTTAAGTTTAACTTGATGACCTAAGGTCCCGTACACCATACCCACTCCCTGGCCGGTCGATCCCTTTATGGTGCACGTGCCGGTCGGAGAATAGATGGAACAGTTTTGTTAGTTTGTACGCGGTCATTGATTCCGTCGTAATTTTCGATAGATCCAGACTCCCCCTTCCGTTCTGGTACGTACTCCTTTAGAACGAGTAAACAATGTTCTATTTAATACCGTACAGGGGAATATTTGAGTAGCTCCGTAGTTGCAGCAGTTGCACTGATTGCGTTGCCTCTCCACTTCAACTGTTGTTTGTTTTGTTACTTCAGATTCGTCGAGACGGAGGATTTTATAGAAAAAATGATATGTTTTGAAATTCCGATGATTTATACCTAATTTTAATGTATTTCGAAGAGACTCTTTCTAAAAATCAATTTTAAATTTGAACGTTTGCAAATGGTAGCAAATGAACACACTTGAACGTTTGCATAATGTACGCATACGATTCATTTTCGGTCTACGTAAGTATGATCACGTGTCCGAATATAGGGCACAGTTAAAGGTTGCCAGTGCGCCAAAGTAGAAATGTTCATATGCTCTCATCTATCGTGTACTCTCCCAATCAACAACATCCTATCTCCACGAGCTTTTTGAACCATTAAGTTCCCACGGTCTCGTACTTTGGTCAGCCTCTGACAGTTACTAAAAAATCCGTGTCATAATACTGATTTTTATTCCTATCCTTTCCGTGTCCATGGTGCAAGACTCTGGAACGATCTCTCGGCAAATATACGAAACTCGCTTCTTTACCATAATTTAAGATTTCATATAATTTAAGACTAAGATAATTTAAGACTCACCTTAAAGATTACTACCTTTTTAAGAAGTAACCAGTTCTTCCCTTTCTCTCCTCTTCCTCTCCCAATATTTTCTCCCCGGGCATTCTTAGTTTTAAATACCTATACTGGTCTGTATTTTATGCAGACAAACATAATAATCTTTATTTCCACAATGCGCGCATGCCCCACTGTGATTAGGTTAGTTGTAAGATAGTTACCTACCATGCTTAAGTGCAAAAAAGGGTATATTATTATTATTATTATTATTCAATTTTAAAAAATACATTCATCAACGTTCTATATGTGAGACCTCGTACATGCCAACCACCAATATTGTCAGGGAATGAAATAACATCTGATTAAAGTCGTTCAAGAGATGTATTTTTAGTTGTGTAAAAGCACAAAATTAAAAAAAAAATAGTTTACTGTACTACCGATTGAAACCGTCAAAGAGTTAAGTTGTTTGACTACTAAACAAGTAAGAAGTATCTCCGGATAAAATCATCACGCCTATAGAGATGCCACTGCAATGACAATTACAAGAAAACTAAGCAATTTGAGCCCTCGGGGCATCGAAAGAACGATTCGGAGCTTGATTTTACACCAATAACTATAAAAAACGCAAATCCGATTTTTTGGCGCGTACTAGGTCTCACATATAAATCGACGTTATGTTTGTGTGCTAGAACATTATTGTAGGATATGGGATAATTATAACTACTTAATCAGGGTAAAGCCATTCTAGAATTTTGCGACCGTATTTCCTTTTACCCGATTCAATATTGGCGACTTCAATATTAACTACTCTCCCGTTACGATCACATAAAAAGCCTACTCCTAGCCCTATTATGAGCTTTCTTTTTACGATCTTTTAAAAGACACTCGTTAAGCGGAGTTGGACAATAAGATACACAGATAAACGGCTCAAGCCGAGTTCTACATGTCTGGATATGTGTAAAGCCGCTTTCACACGAAGCAACCGGTGGTAGCAATTTTGCTTCTATGCAGATAGTGCAGTACCTACCGCAGCTAGTTGACATATTAAAAATGTGCACAGAGGGGTATTTGACCCAAAAAACTGATAAAAATTTGATTTTATCAAGTGATGAAATTCACAGAAAGTATTTATTTTCTATTTTTTATAAATTTAGCCACTTAGTAGAAATCCCTACTCTTTGTATCGGCAAATAATTTTTCATTATTTACCTTATATTACGGTACATTAGTAAAATACATTTGTGTACATGTTGACTCTTTTTTTTAAAATATTGTAAAAACAATTAAGAATAAAATTTATAACTACATAGCTGAAACCCGTCGAATTCGACGGTCT
The DNA here is from genome assembly GCA_944548615.1 of Micropterix aruncella. Lineage (NCBI taxonomy): Eukaryota > Metazoa > Arthropoda > Insecta > Lepidoptera > Micropterigidae > Micropterix > Micropterix aruncella. Next base: position 29,205,750 of record OX155951.1, read on the forward strand.
CTTTATTGACAGTAATGATTCAAACATAAACGGAAACGTATTTTTATTTATGTACAAACAATATTTCTTTGGATTAATTTGATTACGTTGCGGTGCTATGCTCATTTGATCTACGATCAGAAATTTCACCAAGGTCGTGGAGAAAACGAACAGCAACAATCGAAGAGCGACGCGTACGTGATATGACGTGTGACAGAAGTAAATAAAAAGTTTCGTGCCGATTCAGCTTACTTAAGCAAATATACGCTAGATAGCAGTAAAATGATTGAAATCTTTAAAATTTGTTTTTAACTATATTGAGTTGAAAAAACGTTTGTGTCACCCGTAAATTTTGCCGGCAAGCAGACCATTCCCCTCGCGCGTCAAACCCCCAACCCACCCTGATAACTTTTTTATTTTTCTCCTTTGATGACATATATACAGACCGAGAGCTTTTTTTTAGACACCTCAACCGACTTTATACAAATAGCCGTTCTGTCAATTTGGCAGTTACAGGAAAATCACGTTTTTTTTTAATTTTTCTCTTTTGATAACCTCTTTTGATGACACATCTAGAAACCGAGAGCTTTTTTGAGACACCTCAACCAAATTTGTACGCCTAGCCGTTCTCTCAATATGGCCGTCACAGGAAAAAAATACGTTTCAAATTAATATATAGATAAAAAATACAAAATCTCTATTTTAAATTATTTAACCTATTTAAGCTAAAGTACCTAATGAGTTATAAATTAAAAAATACAGATAGTCAAAATATGAAAACGGATAGCTACATATTAGGCAAATTAGCAATATTACAAAATTATAATATTACGCCCATATATTACTACTACTAAATTATTACAGCTTCTAATAGCTTAATGTGCGGAGAACAATATGCAGTTTTTTTTAATTAAGTAGTTTGATGCACAGCCAATCGGAACGTAGGGATTTTGCGGAATCCGCGCGAAATATTTTAATCGCCATTGCAATAGCTTTCTATTAGTCAAGTTAAACATCTTTTAACATAGGTACAATGAATAACCCAGAACCAGATGAACGGTTTTTTTTCTAGTAGGATTTACATACTTCTCAACCTACGTTTTTGTATGATTAAGAGCCATTTTGCCAATCGAGTTTTCGAGATGATGGCGAGACGATATCGATCGCTGATCTTCGTGTGAAAACAGCCTACCCGTCTGAGGCGCTCGGATCGTTAAATTAGATCAAGTGGGTGCAGCATCACGCGTGAGGGCGCGGGCGAAGAGCGAAGACATCTCCCTACTCGGATCTTATCTGGAATGGGGCTTTCGTGACGGGCATTAAGTTGCTTTATGACATTATTCTCGTTATTAAAGAGGCCCATGTACCTGTTTCATTACGTTGTGCTTTACAACGAAAAGTAACGCGATGTGTTGCTGTTGAATTACGCCTCAGTAATAAAGATTACTTAGGAGAGCTGGCGACCATGAAGGATACCGACATCTTGGGGAGGTCGTCATCCTGCAGTGAAATAAGGGACGATGCTCATTAAGATCGGCAATAAATATATAGGTTTATATGTTTTTCACTAGGGATGGAACCGATAACGATAACATTAATAACAATTATTGATGTTTTACCGATTAATCGAAATCGTCGTTTGTTTCCCCTGTTATTACCAGTGAAAATAAAACAGAATGAAGAGGCATGTGGTGTTATTGCCATTTCGTTCAGTGACCGCAGGGAACATCGCTCAAGACGAAGTATCGTCTTATTCACGCGCACCCAATCTTCGCCGAAGCTCTGACCCACGATAATATTGGTGCATTGATAGCCATTACCCGAATCTCAAGAAAACTACACAAAAATATCTGTTCTTCTAATTAGGCTCAGTAGCAACTTAGCATGTTCAACAAGCTGGACTTATCCAGAGTGATTCAAGAAATAGGCATAACCTGATAACTTACAAATGATGTTTTTGTTTTTGGAATAACAGTCTTCCTATTGTTAAATTTAACTACTTGTGTCTTAACTCTTAACCAAAGTACCTTATAAAACTTAGATAAAATTAATTAGTTTTATTTTTAAAAGGTGTGGTAATAATATATAGGTACGACTGATATGACACCGAATCTATCGATTGAATCATGATGAATGAATCAGATTAGAACTGAAAATAATCGGGATTGCAATCATAATCAATGATTTTTAAATAAGATTAATATCAAAAAGCATTTTAAAATCATGCTTTTATAAAATGCGCTGAAAAGAAGATAGAACGGGCTACCATAATTGAAAGCGTATACAAAATGTTGTATATGTTCTGTTGACCGTTGAGGAGTCCCCATATCAAAAGCCAACCCTGGCTGCGATAGCCATGTCATGGTGGAACTTAGAACGGGCTATCATTATTCAATGCGTACACAAAATTTCGTATCTGTGTTGACAATGGAAAAGCCTCGTCGGGAGCTAATCCTGGGTATAGAATCAGGTCAACCATAAAAATGCATTGTCATCGGAACTGAACCAACATGTAAAATTTCAACTTCATAGGAAAAGAGGAAGTGGTTCTAATTCAGCTTGTAAGATTTGACCTAAATAAACTGACATACATTGCAAGCTTGTAAAAATAATCGGAATCCGTATATATTTTACATATCTACATATCTTTACTCACAATCAAGTACATAATAAAACATGAATTTATAAAACAGTTTCATTTCAAAAATATGTGGTATTGCATAGTTTTGATAGCACACATACATATAATATCAAATAGATTCGTTATGTCGATATGAATAATACAGAAATCGAAGCTATATATTGTGCAACAGTCATTTATTGCACAGTTTTATACAGTTTTATACAGGATGACGGAATCATATAAGAACAGTGATAATAATTGGAATCGTTATCGGCGTTAATTTTTAGACTTAATTCAAATAGTTATCATGATTTCAATAATCGTCGCAATTCAATTTTTTTTTTAAATTATATGGTTAAAAAAAAACGATTTCTTTTAAGCATTAGGCGATAACATGGTTCCATCTACCCCATCGTATTTTTCGTATAATTCGTAACGGTGCATTGGCAGCTTTGCGTTTGGAATTCACACTCGTTTGTATCCTTATTTTACAACCACATCGACAAACGCATCGGCTAAAAATAGAGACCGAAGGAATTTACTGTGCGATTGTTATATTACACATATTCAATTGAAGTCTGATAATTCGCAAATTTTTGCTATACTTCTGTAAGCCAAAGAAGGCGAATTGTTTTTTTAGTACTTCCATCGAGAAAACGTAGACAATACGAGTATACATATATGCTTTCCATGGCTTCATCTGGTTGAAGTCCAAATTTATTTCCTTACATTTTTCTGTCAATTGATAGTTTAGATCCTGAGGCATGTCTTGGATTCTTCGATTGAAGGTGTTGTTCGACAAACGAATCTCCGAAAGAATCTTTCCCGCATTTTCTCCTATTATTATATCATCCATGTCCACAACATCCGGTAGAATAAGTTCCTAAGCAATAGTGTGGCTATATTTGAATTTCGCTGCTCTATAATGCTACCTTGACTGAAACGATCAGTTGATTTTCGTTATAACAGATAGTAATTCTTAAATGAATGCTAAATATATCGTTGATTTTACGAAGTAATCCCTTTGGCTGCTGAACGTCGATTGACGAAGCACTTTACGGGCTTTGCAGGCACCTGTCGAGTCGCGGGCCAATGCGCCTTGTTTCACCGGTCCAGTTAATAAAAGGTGATTAAATAGTTTAATCAACTAAAAAACACGCTCTTACCTCCTGGTCACAAATATAAACAAAGGACTCATTTCTTTAATGTATTACATAAACGTGTTAAAAATAACGAAAATATGATCACGTTTGAAAAGTGGATTAAATAAGGATTAACCCGGATCACTTGGGTCGCCATTGCTGAATAACGCTCACTCAATCATATTTTATTTCAGCGGAAAATAATATTTGTATTAGATTTTCATCGATAAAGGAAAGGAAAACAATATGTATTGCATAAATGTGTACAAAGTCGAACTTATACACAATGTCTTACAGTCAACATAAAGACTGATTTTATATGTAAATAAACTGCCAAAAAGGGTAAGGAATAGGGAAAGATCGAAATAAAAAATATGTCGGGGATTGCGGATTGATTTTTGAGTTATAAAATTTTCATGTTTTTCAATGGCTGCTTCAAAGGGAAAAGAGAACTACCTAACGCCTCTAATATCTGGAGGGTGCTGATTCCAGAGCCGAGCTGCGTCCACGGAAAATAGTAAGAGAAAAGGAAGGTTTTTAACACGCTTTTATTAGGTCGACCTGTATGTAACTAACTATGTAATGGAATCTAAGGTAACTAATTTAACCATCTTCCAAGGATCGTAGCGTCATGAAAATTGGCAGCTGTATGTAGTTCTGATGACAATAAAATAATATGGTACTGTCGAACTGATCTGATGATGGAGTCGGAAGATATGAACTGGAACTTCATGATGGAACATCGTATCATAGCTGTGTTTGGAGTAGTTTGGACTTGTTAGAAAAGTCTTGGAATGAACTTTGGTTGGTTAAGTAATGGTGCGCATACCAAGTAATGTAGATGTAATGGTGCGTGGAAAGTACTACAAGTAATGGTGTCGTATAGTTGGCCGCGAAAGTCGTGGAAAGTACTACAAGTAATGGTGTCGTATAGTTGGCGCGTATAGTTGGCCGCGTCATCGTATAGTTGGCCGCAAAGCGTGTTTTTAGTGTTTTTTTTTGCTTTGATATGCAAAGGAAGTTCTGACTTGAGAGAAGTGGGAGACCATGATTTTATAATGGGGTGAAAGCTTCGTTGAGATAGGTAGGTTGGTGAGATCGGATTATATAACTTTTTATTTAGAAGGGAACAGATATGGTACCTCCGATCCCATATCCGCAGCCATTGATTTTTTTATAGAAACGTGTTACATGGTCATACTTACATCGATTGAAAACATATCGTATGACAGCAACAGTCTGCAGCCGCTCAAACTTCTCGAGGCGAGCTTCATTGATGTTTAGTTCAGCAACGTCAGCGTAGTCGAATGACAGGAGTAATGTATTTTGAACTATAGTTTGTTTCACTTTCATCGAAAGAAACCTGTTCAACCATCGAAAGCTATGAATGCCATTAAAATTTTGCCTGCTCATTTCGTTAATTCGTACTCGCTTAGACAAGGCATCGTCCGCGAATATCTATGCCTAAATTCTTTACGTTTTTAATATACTCTATGACATTGCCCTCGATTTCTGTTGCATAGTTGATAGGGAAAGAGAGGGTAATCACTTTTGACCGCCAATCACATTCGATTGCGTCTTAGTGAGATTTAAAAGAATGCCATGACTTCCGGCTCAAGAAGATATTATATGAGTCAATATTGGCTGGTTTCGTACACATTCAACTTTGAAGGTCAAGATGGTATGAGGTGGTAAGATCCTCGTTTATGAGAATAATAAAGACAGCGTAAAGAAGAGGGGGAAAAACTTTTTCTTAGCGTACGAAAGCAGTGAAATCGATCAGATCTGTGTGAGTGTTTGCTCGATAAATCCATTGTTTCATTAAATTGCGATATTATGACGTAGTTTGTGCAAACTTTGTAGTCTATTATGTTATAATTGAAGCAATTTTTAGTTTAAATATTTGGCTAGACTTTTCACTCGATCATTAAAATATAACAAAGCTTTTTTAAAGCGCAATCATACAAAGTGGCTCGTTTGCTCTGCATATATTAATGTTTGCTGATATAAAAGATTAAATTTGTATATTATATTATATACTGTTATTATCACTATTTGATTCTGATTATGATTATTTAATAACTGTAATGTTTTTGGTTATTTTGCCTATTCCTAACTTTTATAATTTACCTTCTACGATTTTTTGACGTTGTAATTATTTTATAGCAATTTTATAGCTGTGACTATTTTTTGAATCTCTTATTTTTAGTTATTATTTAAGCTTTTTATTTGTGATTTTGAATGTTGCTTTGCTTATCTTCTTTTTATGAATTTTTGGTTGTGAATTAAATAAAATTGCTCGTCGCCATTTAGATTTTTTTGACGTATTTAAACATTAATTGATGGGACTTTATGAAATGTCCGCTTAAAACAAGCTTTGCTTAGTTGGACAGTGGGCATCATTTGAAAATTGGATTTAATTTAATGCTGTGGATTTAGTGGTTTAGTTATATGATATTTTATTTATGTTTTAAAATGTATATTGTAATAATTGTGAATTGCTTTAAATTAAATTAATATATTTTAATGTGCTCTATGATACACTTATAATGATATATTTTTTTCATAGGATATGTATTATGATTACTAACGCCCGCTTTATGTGATGGTTTTGATCACGAAAGTTTCCTAAACCCAACATATTTTAATCGACTATCTGTGGAAGCCTTGGGGCTTTTTTTCGATCATTAGAATATAACGAGAACGAGCTCGTTTAGATGGACGATTCACCGTCTGTGATGGTATAGTCGTTAACAAAAGGAGGATTTAGTTAGATCTATCGCATGGCCGGAAAAACATTATATTACATTAATAGTGGGTTCGATTGAGTTCTTCTTGAATTAAGCTCGCAAATTAGTTCATGTGGACTAGACACAGCAGTACGTCAGCGGAATTTGAAATGAACGGTTGTCACTTTTCCGAATTAAAACTACCAACCAAAGATAAAGCAGCTAAATCTAACACCGCACGAAATGTGTTCAAAATTATTCGGTCGTCTATAAGTTCGGCAAGTAGTTTTGGTGCGGGAAATCGACGATAGTTCATTTCATATTCCGTTTTAACGTATTGCTCTGTCTCGTTCGGTTGTACTAATTTCCTATTTTTGTTCACGAAGAAACGCAATCGGGCCCATTATCTACACTATCCGTGCATCGTACAACCGCGTCTCTTCGGAATTGAGTCGTTGATTATACGGTCGATTCTAAATTGGGAATTTATGATGCATGGATTATGCGATTAAACGGCAATAGATACAAGCGACGAGTGGATACCAGTTTACGGATCCCCGTTATTTCAAAATTTAATTGAATCATCATTCCATTTTAATCGCTAAACTAAAAAAATAAAACATGACGACTCAATTGATTTCAGCAATCAACCGCTAAAGCATATCGGAATCCATTAAATTTCCCCCTGTCAAAAATAATCATGCTAATTATTTTCCGATAATCACTTAAGCTTTCCGTAAAAAATGGGTGTTAATAAACGACGTAATCGTAAGCGTAAAACGTCGGGCGTCTGTTCGTTTGCGAAACAGATGCTATCGAACGTGATTAATCTCCAGCTGTCTCGTCGTCGTGATTTCGTAATATAAGGCAGAAGATGTCATCACGGTGCAATACTGCTTAATCGAATTCAACGGGAGAAGCGAAATTCACGACGGATGAAGCAATTTTAGTGTGAATGCTTCCCATCGAGGAATGCCGAAAGGCGTAATAAAAAAGGACCGGGCAGTCCCTGCACGAGGGAAATGCAAGGCATCATCGATACACTATCGTATAAGAGGAAAAATACTCATAATGCGTATCTTAGCATCAGTGGCGGATTTAGATATCCTGAGAGGGGGGTGGGGCACATATAGACTTTGATTTGGTGTAGAGGGGGCGGGGTAAGGGGTGGGGGAAGGGGGTGAAGAAATAAGAAGCAACTGACCCATTATTAAAGAATATGAAACAAGTGTTTCCCTTTATGACTACAATAGACTGTGTTGCCATTCTTCTCAGTACACTAAGAAAAATATAACGATGTAATACACAGAAATACACATGTTTCAACAAGGATTACGTATAAAACTCGGACTGTGGTCCATACTTATGAACTAACATGACGCGTAACGGTGATGGCGTGGCGGTAGTTACTGTGCCGAGGTTACTCAAAACTAAAGAACGGAAACAAAGCGGCCAGCTCCTCAGATACAAGGATGCTCAGAAGAGACATATGAAAAGGTGCAACATTGAGCCCTCTCAGTGGGAGCGTAAAGCGGAAGATCGCCCAGGATGGAGACTGCTAGTGCCGGGCAATGTAGATGATTTTGAAAAGTAGAGGCTGCTCGACTTAGATGTCAAGTGCGACGAGCTAAAGGCCCGACCACCGGCGGCCATACAGTATAATTACAACGATGGTGTCTTGACGTGCGCCCAATGTGCACCCACATTCAAAGCCAAGATCCGCTACATCAGTCACCTGAGGGCGCACCAGCAAAACCCTCAACCATAAATAAAAAGTCTCTCTATATATATATACTGTGCCGTAATGTTAAAACATAATAGTATTTCATTACGTTGCGATCTTAGGATCTCACTTCTAACATGACAGCATGTAGTAGTATACGATCGGTTATATTCGGACACATGAATCATGTTGATACTACAGTATACTGTTATTTCCGTATTAACGGTACGGAAAATATTGATACATATAGTCGGAGTTTCAACCAAATTCCTTATAATTCAACAAAATTACAATTAAAACATCGTTTTTCTGTTAAAACCGTTATAGCAAAATGGTAATGTTAGAATCGATCCAATATTTTTCTCAATATCCTAGGGTCTCTTGCGTCTCTGGCAAGAAGATGAGTCGGCACATCTGGATCCACGTTTTATCTGGTATATATATATAGGTCATGTTGATCTTTATTGTGCCACGGCGATGAATAAAATAGAGATGATTTTTCATAATTTTATATATCTACTGAAACTGGGTCGCAGATACCATAGCCACTACTTGTAAAGAGTTTTCACCACCAGTATTTACATGTGTAAAATAATGTTGATATTGCAGTTCTTTGCCTTCATCGCGGTTTCGCCAAATCATCACAAGTTTGCTGACTTTTTGTCACAATTTAAAGAATTTTTATCTGTCTCCATTTTAACTATGAGGTCCGATGCATGAATCTACCTCTTATTATTTTAGTTGCGTTTTTGGAAAAAAATAACATTTTGGTTAATTCCTAAAAAAAACGACTATGCACGCGCATTCCCGTGCCTACTCCTACCACCCGCCCGTGGGAGTGTTTTTTTTATTTGTGGAAATTCGAAAATATTTTTCTGTTGAAAATTAGTATAAAAAGCGTCGAGTGCGCTGCGCCGTCTAGCGGTAGGTAAAATCGGGTATATAGCTTATTCGCGATACTTTACCTACTGCTAGATAGCGCAGCGCGCTCAACGATTGCAAAAAAAATTTTTTTTTTAGTTTTTCCACATTTTTTAAATCAAAAGTTGTTTATTAGCTCGTACTGATTCGCGCACGTCGATGATGCCGGTTAATTAAAACTCATCCTGTATACGTTGAAATATAAATATATTAATGTCTAGACATCTAGACATATATTAAATTTATTGTATTTCATATATCGTAACTACTCGCTTGGTTATCGCATGATTTTTAAAATGATCGTACGTCTGGACCCTAATAATTAATTTCACTACCTAAATCTTTCGTTTCTTTTTGTGAAGTGATGCGGAACGTGCCGCGCTGCGGCTGCACAGGTCTATACCACAAATCCATTGGTTATAAAAAAAAATCGATTGATATCTGTCAGAGGCGGACAACATGTTGCACGCAAACGTGTTATTTCAAGCGCGGGTTTACACCGCTGGAGGGCTATCATCGCTCGCAGTGGGTGAATATATTTCTGGAGGGTCGGGACGTTGTGCTTTGACTTACAAATATTAGTGTTTGATGTTGAAATGGTGGAATTTGTTTGACGAATTGGCGACCGGCGTTAGATCTCCGCTTGACCTGGAAAGGTCAAGCGGAGATCTAGTGATTTGCAAACACTAATTGATTATCCTCATTAATTTTTTTCATTTATTTATTAATTGGTTATGCATTCAAATGTAAGAGCACAAAAAATACAATTTAGGAATTACCGTTTTATGTTATATTTAGCCGTAGTTTATACCGTCTAAATTTAGGTATACATATGCCTGAGCCCAGGTTAAAAAGCGCAAAATTTTTTTTTGAATGTTTATTTTTCTAATGTGCTAAGTAATGTGCAACCAAGCCCGCCTTGCTAAGCAATCCTGTGTTAAGGCGAGCATACTTCCTGGAGTCCTATTTGAGTGGCACGGCTGTGTCAGAAAGAGAGAAAAAATATAATTTATATTGCAACTAAATATTTTTATCGCAGATTACGTCATACAATTGTGAATACCGCCCTTTTGCCGCATTGATGGCTATCGCATCGCATTCATACGAAGTTCGTTTTTATTGTTGTAATATTGCCCGGATAATAGGGTAGGCTAATAAATTTATAGAAATAGAATGACAGTGCTGCGGTTTTCACAAAAAAATAATTGCCCCAAGATACGTTTGCATAATAAATACAGTTAAAGTTCCCAGTTTGAGATTTGTCCTATATAGTATAGTAGGAAGTTTTTTTAAAAGTATTTTTTTAAGAAAATACTCTCTTTGAATGTAGAAATTACAATGAATTACAAACTACAATCATAAGTAACAAAAATTATAAAATAAAAAATTAAAACCAAATCAGCCGAATAAAAATTTAAATAAGAATGCAATTAACAGTAAAAATAAGAATAGAATGTAATAATTAGGTATTTATTAAAACGGGTAAATCTTTGAAGGTTCTAAAAACCATTAAAAAAGGAAGATGGAGTATCTTGGGCAGATTATGCGTAATCAAAAATATGAGCTATTACAACTGATCGTCCAAAGGTAGATACAAGGCAAGAGGATACCGGGAAGAAGAAGAACATCTTGGCTAAAAAATCTGCGCCAATGGTTTGTGGCCAGCTTCCGATCCTTGTTCAGAGTAGCTGTGTTGAGGGTACACGTCGCCTTAATGATCGCCAATCCGGTAGAAGATGGCACACCTAGAAGAAGAATTAAATAGAAATCAGAAATTAAATTAAAAACTGTTGAAAAAATCGAAGTTTAGAATGACACTATATAAATCATCAGAGATATAAATAAAAATGTAAGATAAAAGAGTCGTATAAGGTAAATAGCATATCAAACGGAATATAAACTTAAGGCAAACATATTTTACATAGATCAAATTATAATGAAGCCAGGCATGTCATCGAGCAACACGTTTCAAATGGGGCAGACGAACCTGTAAACTTTCCGTCACTAAATTGCCTTTTTAATGGTTTATTATATGGATCTCCGTCACATCTCCCGAATAATAATTCGTGATCATAATAATATACAGCGCGGTGTGGAATAATAGAGCTAAGTCACGTAACGGCCAGGCATTCTCGCGCGCGCTCCGAGGAGACTTCACATTTCACAGTCAAATATAGAACACGACGGGAGATTTTTTTGGTTTGGTTCGGTCGTCGCGCGTCCAGATAGAGATCCCACTGCTAATGTTGCCTTAATGTTTGATGACAGGGCATGAATCAACGCGGAATGATACGGCGAATCGAAACGGAGGAGATAGTGCGCCGCGTTCCTCCAATCCCGAATTTTCGGGATGCGGGAATAGAGAATAACTTCGGTGACGTAAAAATGAAATTCTAGTTTACTTATTTCTAATTGATAAATCTTTATCCTCTTTTCTTTTTAATTTCCTTTAATGTTACACGTAATATACAGTTACAATAATATAGGAATCTAAATCTAAATCTATCTAAGAAATCTAAATATAGATAAACTAAATTTTAAAAGCATTTCAGCAAAAAGGTTATTTTTTTTGCATTGGATAACAACATTTGTATGAAATTTTCTGCACTTTTCCAGTTTATCTGCTTTTGACTTGCATGCTAATGCTGATGGTAATATCATGTTGCCTGACTACATTGTAGACTCAATTTTAAGTCTATAATTTCAATTGCTGTAGTCTGTTATAACCTATGTACGTAATTGCTCATCCTCTCCTGCCCGCAACAATATTTGATATCATTTTTTAAAAATATTTAATTGTTTATCAGAATTTGCTCTAAACTTATTTCTATTTTTTTTTATTTTTGTTTTGATAATTTTTAAGGATATATTTTTTTATACTAATACCTCTTTTGTGAATCATGAGATAAACGGCGCATACGCAATTATTAATTAGGCATGCGGAGTACGCATAATATATACTCCAATCAGTAATAATGTAAAAATCTTAGCGATAACCGATGTATTATAAGAGTATTGTTTGCGTACCTATTATACTAAATAAATAAATTAGTCCGGCTTCTGTGAAATGAAAATAAACTTTACATTAGTGATAATCCACCCTGAAATTTACCAATTTGGGTTATTACTTATTGTACCTATTTGGGTTATTTAGAAAAATATACAGTTAATATATTTTGGGTAGATAAGTAGAATACATTTGGGGAGATAGGTCCTAGGTATGTAAAACTTAACAATCGAATGACCCTCCCGCGAAAGCAATGATTTTATGGAAAGGACACTCCCCTTTCAAATGCACTTACAGTCCCTTTCATGGACTTGATAGAAAATGAGACATTGACAAAAATTAACAATTTACTGTGGCGTTAAAGAATTTGAAAGAATGAATTTAATATGAAATTAAACTAATATCATTAATATACAAATGAATATATACCTATCGACAAAATACTACATTACACACCAAAAAATTACTTCGGCAATGCAAAAACACAAACATGTGCCGTCTCTCGAATACGTACCACAATGTACATTTCCTACCGAACTATGGCAGGATTAAACTTGGTATACTGTGTTATTGTGATGTTGCCACATTGTACATGTTTTTATTTTTATCTCATTTTTTTAGCTTATGAGCAGTGTATCCCCAACCTTATTTACTTTAAACGGCTATTTTATTAGCATCCCGTAGTCACGCGGGATTTCCCGGGAAAATGATCATTCGGCATCATTTTATTACATCCCTACAACCGCCCGGTCGCGTGGGGGATGCAGACGGCCAGTGTTGGGTCGAAATTGAAATTCTGTGGGGTCGCGATATGTCACGATGGGCATAATATCGATATTGATTCGGATATGAGAGTGTACCATCGTCACATTTAACAAGTGGGACAGCCATAGATAGAGATGTAGTCCCGCCTCGTACTTATCCCATACGCGTGGAATATTTTCGAACGCCGGAATTCAGAAGTGGCACCCATAATAATACGGGCCCGATCCAATGGTGAATGGATATCCCGATACGCGCGAGCCTCGTATCTTTACACGGCGTCCTTTTTGCCTTTTATTGGATCCCCTTCTCACAATGCCGCCTCCTGAATGCATGAATAGGTGCATCCACTTGAGATTAGACGGGCGTTTCTTTAGCGGAACTCCACGAAAGAGCCGCGTTCACCCTCGATTGCGCCCTGATCATGGCCATTCGGTTTATTTGATTATTTTCGTACCTGTCACTTTGTTTGCTTACAATATCCCTCGACGGCGTTCTGCTATTTGTGCTATTTGTGTACATTATTACGATAATGGGGAGAGATGGGGGGGGGGGGGGGGGCTTAGTAATGCCACGTGCAGTATTAGTGTTAGGATAGTTTTTATATTAGCAACATTCAATACCCTATTTCACTATACCTTTGGGGCTGCTGCAGTTTTTTAAATGCATCGATGACGGTTAAAAGAGTATTTTATTTCAAAATACATTTTATTTCTTTCTCGTCGTCTATGAGTAGATTTTTCAAGTGAGCATAAAACAACTCTAGCATGGAAAACAAATAAATCCAAAATATGCGTTTGGTGTTAAAAGAACACAGTCTACACGAGAAACATATAAAATAGACGGCCCGGTTGTATAGTGGTTAGGTCGCCTGATCTTACTTTGTAAGGTCCCGGGTTTGATACCCGGCTGGGCTACCATTTTCCGATGGGATAAAGTTAACGGAATTGCATTTCAATTCTGTCGATCGAACGTAATAACAACACACACACACTTACACACATGTTACACGCACACGTAGACATACATACACAGCATTGTGGTACCTACATATAAATACTTCATAGTAGGGTTGGTTGAAGGAAATTGTCGTATAACAATAAACCCGCCCATTGTGAAATTTCACAATAAGAGTATGAACAAACAAAGAAACAAACAAGCAAAATGAGCGTTAAAAGACCTTTGACCATACATGACATTTATGTTGTTTTAATTTCTTTTAACACGTTTTATTAATATTTTATTCATTTCTTAATGTATGGCACTGGGTAGTAGGAGGTAAAACCTTATAAGTAGTAAGAACAACTTTGGAGGTAAAACCGTATAAGTAAGAACTTTGTTGAGTGTTAAAATGACATATATTTTTATGAATTGGATAATAGAAAATTTAAAAATTATCTGAGGGCAAATCTCGACATTTATGCGATTTATAAATAGTACGATTTTGAGATTATTGCAGAAAGCTTTCTATAAATTTTATATAAATGTTTAACATTGCGTATTATTACAGTGTTTTAATATTATTAATGATCATATTACATATTAATGACACAGTATACCATTTGGTATACTATATTAATGATATGTATTATGATAATTAATACATATTAATGATCATAATACATTATCATTTTCATTATCATTGTACATTATTAACTATATGTGTAAACTAACCATCATATTGTGATTATCACGGTTATAGCTCGGACCATTTCCCTTGACTATATTATTTTAACCCTATTATTACAAGCTTTATATTAGCATGCAATGTTCGTATGTAAGTTATCCGTTTAAAAATTTGCAAACCATTTTTAACCACTTGCTGGTATCCAATTGAGTTGAATGGCAGACTTATTTAAGTTCGGTGACAATGCAATAGCGATCGAGCTGATTTGATGATAAAGCCGGAATGTAGGGACTGGAAGTCAGTGATGGAAAATGGTGGATTTTCCCATTACACATGACGAGGGTTTGAATATGGAGCGAAAAGATCGCGTCTGGAACTTCCTAATAGAAAGTGCTAAGATAGTCGAGTTTTTGTGCTCGTTTGTTTTGTTGTCTTGAGTACTTTCCATTACACTTGATGACGAGGGTCTGAAGTTGGAGCCGGGAGATTGCCGCTGGAACTCCCTGATGAAAAGTGCTAAGATAGTCAACTTTGGGCTCGTTTTTGTTTTGTGGTCATGGGTACTTTCCAGGGCTCTCTAGGCGATCAAGCATGCTTGTCAAGCATCGCGTCGCGGGCTGGGAGGGGATCGTAAACCGCAGGTAATATGCAAATATTTTAAAAAATATTTACGAAAAATGCCAATTTTTTTAGTTTTATACCAGGGAGTCCCGTCATTCATCAATCACGTCACGTTATTCATCAATCACAATTACGTCTAATTAACGTGACTCCCTGGTATAAACTACAAAATTAGGCATTTTTGGTAAATATTACAAAAAAATATTTGCATATTTCCTGCGGTTTATGATCCCCTCCCTGCCCGCGACGCGAAGTTTGTCAAGCATGCTTGATCGTCTAGAGAGCCTCTTATACATGATGACGGGGGTCTAAAAATGGAGCCGGGATTGTCACTGGAATTCTCTGGTGGAAAGTAAAGCTCGTTTTTAAAAACCTTT
This sequence comes from Micropterix aruncella, assembly GCA_944548615.1. Lineage (NCBI taxonomy): Eukaryota > Metazoa > Arthropoda > Insecta > Lepidoptera > Micropterigidae > Micropterix > Micropterix aruncella. Next base: position 29,221,261 of record OX155951.1, read on the forward strand.
CTTATTTTTAATTTATACTTTGATGCTAATTGAATTTATTGCTGTTTGGACTTTACTTTCATTGACATATCTCAATGTTATACCTTTATTATGTAATGTAGATATATGGTTACTATCCGAAATGAAATAAATGATTATGATTATTTCTTCACTATCTTAATTGATAGGGACTCGCTAGATCCTTATTGAAAGAATGCAATTTAATCAAATTAATTAAATATCGTCCCTGACAAACTGTACAGTTTTATTTGTCTCCCGTAAAAAAATATTTTTCTTACTTATGTTTTTTTAACAATCACCGATTCACTTGAGGCATGATTTTGGTCACGAAGGACGCTTTTATAAGCCATCTTATTTCAGTATAAGAAGTATTACAGTATGTTTAGGTTCTCGTTCTACTCCCTTCCGCATCTCTGTCTCTCTCTCTCCCTCTCCTACTGTTCCCTATCGCCCTCTCTCGCTCGCATTGTTACGAATGGAAATCCCGCCTGGAATCGATTGTTTGTTTTTATATTCAGAAAGGCCCAAGGAAAGTTGCCTCAAATTCTATTACGCTTTGCGTGCCCTGCTCACGTGCACCGGAAGGTATGCTTTAAGAAAATAGGGCAAATTTAGATTATCTTTTGCTTCGAAATTACCGCTGGGAAAGCAATATAACGCTGCCGAAGGGTGGTTTCGTAGCGGATAAACTGTTTCGGTTGACAATAATGGGTTAATAATTTAGCGGCGTGGGACGGATTTAGAGAACTGTTTTAAACAGCTGATTTTCTTTTTTCGTGAATATTCTTTATTATATGTTTATTTTTTTATTTAATTTTATTTAATTTCTGTTTTTTTAACCAGTTACCACAAATATAATCACAATAACATAAGAAATAAAACTATGAGTAATGAAATATTTACGCTGCACAGTATCTCTGTTACTATACATTATACGTTTCTTAATCGGTGGTTTAAGTATTTGGTAAAAAAGAGAAAACAGAAAAAAAATAAAAATGAAATTTTACATAGAAATTATTTAATATTTATTTTGCACTATAAAGATGGTATAGGTATCTGTATATCTGTCTGTCTGTCCAGATTAATAGACTCCAAAACCGTTTGACCGAAGTTGGTAGATATATGTATTTTTCCATGGAGAAGGTTTTCATGATATCCTCTTGTTGTAACTTACCATTAGATGACGCTGCAGCACATCAACTTCTATACCGCTCAACCGATCGTCATGAAAATTGGTATACATAGACATTTGAGAACGCATAGTATTTTCGCGATATTAACTTTATTGTAACTCGCCACTAGATGGCGCTGCAGCACATCAACCTATACCGCTCAACCGATCGCTATGAAAATTAGTGTGTACACATACATTTGAGCAAGCATAATATTTTAGCGCTATTAGCTTTATTGTAATTCGCACATCAACTTGTGACAGCACGTCAACTTCTCTACCGCTCAACCGATCGCCGCGAAAATTGGTATACATAGGTATTTGAGAACGGATATAACACGGGCAACGCCGGGTAATACGACTAGTATATTATAGTTGTTCGTCAAAACTGTTAATTCGATTATGAGACATTAGATGATAGAGGGGACCAAGGACTAAAAAGATTTTGTAATGGTTTCCTTGAAGTGACTTTAGAAGTGACGCTTAATACTCATAATTACACCCTCAGATCCGTCTCGTTAGAACACCTCATTGTGTCCACTTGTCGTCCGCACTTGAACCCAAAATGCGTCTCCATTGCACGGCATAGGGAAGTGGTACTAATTCTAAAAATAAGCAGTTCGTATTCTCAAAAGCGCCGCTCGTCGGGTAATTTCTCATTCACGCTTCCACGGCTATTATGCATTTCGGGCAATTTGTCATAGTTGTGTGTGCAGTCGCATTCACAGAGGGGAAAGAAGCTCTGCGCATCTCACGGACAATTTATTTAAATGCGTCGAGAAAGAAAGCTGCCGCTCTGTTGAAAGTCGTGATCGTTCGGCGAAATGATTTGATGAAGGTCGCGATGCGCACGTATCAAACAGAAAAGGCTACGGTTGCATCAACGTATAGACCAAGAGCCAGCGACAAGAAAGTACAAAAGTTTTGGAATAGCTGATACTTTCAGATCAGACAGAATTTTGGCCATAGAATGCCGGGGTTAAGTCAGCAAGTCAGATTCCAGAACGCCTGGCACTGGCGTTAGTACGCCAGCGCAAGGGAAAGGCGTTAGGAAATGTGTTATTTTAATTAGTACCCATAAAGTGTTTTGGAAAAGCTGAAAATTCATCAGTAGACAATGAACTCGAAACATATGGTCAAACTACTTCATAATCGAACGCTTGGCGTCAGCATCTCCATAAATGTCACGCATCGATCTATGACACATCGGTCTACTATGCCGCGCAATATAATGGTCGCAATGGCGCAATATAATGGTATGGAGATGCTGACAACACGCGTTCGATTATAGTCATACCATATGTTCCGAGTTCTTTATTGCATCCACTTTATGAATTTTTAGCTTTTCCGAAACACTTTAGGAGTATCCACTAATTAAAATTACACATTTCTTAGTACGCTAGCGCTAGGTGTCTTGAATCTGGCCTGCTGACTGTACACCGGCATTCTATGGCCAAAATACGGACTGATCTGAAAGTATTAGCTTTTCCAAAACTTTTGCACTTTTTTGTCGCTGGCTCTCAACTATTAGTTTGATATCCTGAAATCTAACTTTTATACATGATGTGCGATAAGTAACTAACTGTTTTTAAAATACCGCCGTCAAAGCAGCCTTTCGATTGTTGCTACTTTAACAAAATTACAACAACATTTCGGCCAAAGCAGCGTACGTTGTCGATATTTTCTTGTGTACGAACAGAGCGGGTACACATCCTAATCTAGTCCAATCGCTAACATTACCAGTTCCTTCAAAATTTCTAACAAATTCTATTATTTTGTATAAAGTGACAACAATGGAAGAGCTGATTTGATGACACGGTTTTACCATAACATCGCGTTTTTATAGTCTAAAACGTTGCATATAGAAATGGAAACGTGTGTTTTTAAATTCCGGCAAATAACAACTGACAGCTTTGCGTCAAAATAAAATGGAGGCATTTTAAAACCAGTCAGTTGCTTATTGCCCGCTGTATCTGATGGCACCTGCTGTGTCTGCATGCATGCACCTCTCGGAGCATCAAATTCGGTTTATTTTATCATAAAAATACATTAATTTCCTATTGAACAGCATTTTAATAATGAATAACACTGTTAAATTCAATGATATCGCGTTTATTATATTACGTACTATTGTATTTATACATACATATCTTTCTTCTTAAATTTAATTTATTAATTTTATTTATTACATGCTATGTAAATACAGAAAACATACCGCAAGTTGCGTAAACCAATCTACAATCTTTTACATTAAGCCTACCTTAGTACAGGCGAGGTCTATTTAGGATGGATTAGCAACTCAAATATGTGTAACTTTATAGATTTAATAAAGAATTATGAATTTGTATTCCTTACTGCAGGAAGGGAACGATTCCCTTTGAATCCCCATTAGATTTTACAGGAGACACAAAAATAGATGGATCTAGTAGATTTACATTATTGTTTTAGTTATCCTAGCTGAAAATTGAATCATGCTGATGGATAAGAAGTAGCAATTATTTTTCTTGTTGCCTCAAATGTGTTCTTTTTACACGACTGCCCAACGAACCAGGAGTGTTATAAGAGCCCTGTAGAAAATAAAACAATTATGTTGTTTTACTTACTTAATATTCATCAATATCCATTTAAATGTTTTTGATACGGCTGACCATTGATATGGGAGGGTCTGCTGATGTATTTCATGATTGCTACACTTTAATTTTCAGCGGTAGAATTATCCAGCTGCTATTGAATAAGTTTAGGATACTGATACCAAATCGACCTCTTTTTGAAACAACCTTGTGTTACACGAAAAGAAGAGCATTTAAAAAATAGTCATTTAAATAAAAGGATTTTTATCAGATCAAATGTTGGATGGTCCGTGACGTAGGCCCCATATCGCTGTGATATGTTTGTGTTGGCCTTGTTTGCGAGTTACATCTCTATACTGTTTACTAAAGCAGCCCAGGGAATATGTTCCCGACGTAAATTGGATTCGAACCGCCGCCAAATCTGGCAGTTCTAATGGAATTTGTGCTCAATTTCATTGAGGTACATGAGCGATGTTTACAGAGTATTTGCAGGGCAGACTTTGTCTGTTTGCTCGCGAGGCTATTGATTCGCTCGGAACTCTCATTATTATATATGTCATATTGAGGCTTCCGTGCCTGCGCTTCGAGATAAGCTACGCGAGAACTTTCGCTCGAGGAGCGCGTTTAGAAACTCGCCCTGCTCGGCAGCTAGAAGGCTTTCAAATGCGAAACATCGTTACTCTATTTAGTTATGAACAAATACAAATTCACTTTTCAATTGTGATTTTTTACTAGTAGTAAAATAAGCAACTAGAGCTGTCGACTACAACGGGCGAACCCGTCACCTCGGGAAGTTTTAACGATATTGATCGTTCTGCCTTTCGTGAGGTGAGCGCAGAAGACTTAGGACAAACAGTCCACCGTAAAGTTTAAAATAATCAAGAAATATAAAAAAAGAGACTTAGAATTGTTGTGAGACATAAATGTATTTGGATATTAGAAAAAAAATCCGTAGTTACTGAGAATAAGTTAATAGTAAAACACACCTTTAAAAATAAGCTTTTATTAAAATGCTCTGTCCTGAGCCAACCCTGGGTGCAGCAGCCATGATATAGTGGAACTTAGAACGGGCTATCATAATTAAATGCGTATACAACATTTCGTTTCTATGCTCCCCGATGAGTCCCCTAGTTAGAAACCAACGCTGGATGCAGCAGCCCTGTCGCGTTGAAACTTAAAACTGGCTATCATAATTGAACGCGTATACAAAATGTCGTTTCTGTGCTGTTGACCGTTGATTAATCCCCTTTTCGGGAGCCAATCCTGGGTGCAGCAGTCATGTCATGGGGAAATTTAGAACGAACTGTCATAATTGAATGCATATACAAAACTGTGTGTCTGTGCTGTTGACCGTAAAATAGTATCCTCTTAGGAAGCCGATCCTGGGTGTAGAATCAGGTCATATTCATCATAACAAATGCATTGTCATTGGAACTGAACCAACATCAAAATTTCAACTTCATAGGTTAAGATGAAGTGGTTTTAATTTAGCTTGCAAGATTTAACCTAAACAAACGAAGTAACAAACATTGCAAGGTTAATAAAAGCCTGTAAAAAACGGTAAATATCCGAGAGTTGAAAATAAACAATGCTTTTTCTTAACAACAAGGGCCTAAACCAAAAACAATTGTAGATTAATTGCATGTCAGTTTTTGTATAGAACAATCTCCTGTAATTAAAAATCTGCGTGGAAAAGATCTTTCTACATTTTCATCTATATTTGACCAAAAGAATCATTTGCAGAAACGCGGTGTATAGTTTACTGCTATCGTTATAGCGCACACTGTGTGCATCAAACTTTAGTTATTATACATAATGGCTTCTATTATGCAATCGTCCGAAGCAGCAATTACTATCGGCATTTGCAGAGAATCCGCGCACAATGGATCGCCGAAGAGTCGCCTAGGTGCAGGTATAACTAACGCTGTTACAGCAAAGTTGTAAGCGATAAAGGTGTGCGGCGGTCACCGCTTGTCCCAGTTTCCACGGGTACCTTCGCGACCTCTGAGGGCACCCGCGCAAGCACCGTACAGTTAGAACATGTACGATTGATGTTGATACTAGCAGCCTCTCAAGGGCTCGTTGGCAAAGGATTTGCGATGTTAATTTCTGGGACATTCTGCACTGACAATTATATAACGATGTGAGACACAGAAATACGCTGATTTAACAAGGATTACGTATATAACTCGAACTGTGGTCCATACGTATGAATTAACAGCGTAACGGTGTCGGCGTGAGAGTAGTTACCGTGCCGTAGAAACTACAGTATTTTCTGTTGTCGCTTGCAATAGTAGCATCGTGTCGAATATACCTCTTACCAGAATGTGTCGCGTTTTTGATAAATCCTGTAAAAGTTTAGATGTTTTTTATGATTCCATTAATATAATTAAAGATTCGATCTACCTAGCCTATCTCCTACTTCCTAAGATTTCACTAACTGCCACCCTAGTGTACTGTATTATATAACTATTATATTACAATATTCTTTTATATTATGTATTAAAAATATTAAAAACCAATTATTCATACTTCTTTTTTGCTTTATATATCCCTTTCTCGTACTTACCTTTCTAACAACTTACTTTATTATAACTTTTCTTACCCTTATATTATTATTAGCCTTATTATTATATTTATTATTATTATTATTACATTTTTCCTCTATCAACGTATTCATGTTATTTCTATATTAATTAGTAATAACCAGCATTGACAAAGCTTAGTAATAACCAGCAAAAATACATTAAAAACAAATGCAAGCATTGTAAACTATTCATGGGATAGTTTTAAAAATACTAGTATCATGTATTTACTATCTGTAAGTTTACTATAAAATAAAAATAAATACAGTATACTGCTATTTCCGTATTAACCGCACGGAAAATGTTTATATATAATCAAGTAACATATAATCAAGTAATGGAGTTTCAACAAAATTCATTGTAATTCAACAAAAGTACGATCGAAACATCGTTATTCTGTATAAAACCGTAACAACAAAATGGTAATGTAAGATTCAGTCCAATATTTTTCTCAGTGTAGTAGTTTAATTGTTTTCATATATTTTATAATGTTGTAAAATCCAAGTTTTCGACCTTCTCGCGCCTGTGCGTACGCCGCTATCCTGAAAAATCTATCCGAAATCAAGACATAATATATGAAATCGAAGACTATCACGGTTGTTTGACATTATAAATAGTTTAAAAATGATTTTACCGCGTGAAATTTGTAGCACCCGACGTTTCGGCAATTTATAAAAAACACGACTGCCGTTACAAAAAGTGAACAATTATATGTATAACTATTTTTATTACGGTTTTTAATGAATTATTTGTGGTTTATATATTTATCCATAAAGATACAAGTATATTTCTGAAATGTACTCAATCAGACCTTTCATTTGACACTAAACACGATATATTTATGTAAATTTATTGATATTTTGATATTTGGACATTTAGACAACTACTTACTTGATATTTAAACAGTTTAAGTAACCTATGATGCTCGGAATAACATAACGATTCTAATAATACCACGTTCTTCTAAATCGGTTCAAGCGTTTAGAGTTTATGGTGGAATAAAGAATCGAAAAGCATGCATAAATTATCACTGAACAAATTCCACTCCTTTTTTGTCGCAAATTCGTGTAGAAAGAAACTGGACCTCCAAAATAATAAACGACGTCGATATTTAAAAAAATACATCTAATTTTAAACATGTCATTAAAAACAAATGAGATACCTAATTGGATGCAACGCGGAGTGAGAAAAGCCATAAATATTTGCGGTCTATTACACATTTTTGGATGAGGCCGATAGATATATGATTGTTTAATATTATTTCTAGATGCATCGTGAGGTATAGACGAAGCTTTGCGCAACAGCATTAAATATCACGAGAGAAGCAGTCGGCCGAGTCGCAGAGTCGTGACCGCGACACCAATAAAATCTACCCAGCAACGATGCCAACCAGCTAAATATTCACTAAAACATCCTCTGCCAATGGACTTGCAGTATCTGGCAACATTTAATTTTGCAGATTATATATTTTTTGCAATTAGCTTCGTAGCAACAAAACTTCTTGATTCGATGAAATTGATTTTTGAAACCTAAGATAATTTGATGAAACTTTAGGCTGTCCTTGATTGATTTAGAAACCGCTGTCGATATTTTCCATCTATTTCCATTCCGTGCCGTAACAAAGGCCGTCTCGCTCGCACGCCCCCCGCAAATATACCAAAAAATACATATTTTTATTTTTTTACTGGAAGATGGCTCAAAGTATCTAAAATCTAATTTATAATAATCTGGTTATAACAAATAGCTACTGTTTCTATATTTTCTTGTCTAAGTAAGGAATGCCATTTCTGAGTAACATCAACTATAAGGATAAATACAGACTATAATTTTTATTTATTTTCGTAATGAGGAAAAAAACTGTAGAAACGGTGGCTCACGTAGTTAATCGCCTTAAATTCACACTAAACACGCTATTAGAACGTTAGACGCTGCAAAGCTATAGATGCTGATAATCTGTAAACGTCAAGGAGCTGTCAGAACGATCTCGATACAAATCCATGCCAGCGGTAGATTTTCCTGGCGCTCCCTGGTGGGGTGGGTGGGGGAGGGGGGGGTTGGTGGGGGGGTCCAGTTCACAAGCGTATATAACACGGTAGTTAATGTAGCAGACATCTAATAATCTGATAATCTTCATCTTCTTCTGATAGTCGTCATTTGAGGAAGGCATTTAAGAAATCTTGGCATATCTTTTTGTGTCGATACCGAATGATGTATGCGAGATGTTGAGCTAACAATACTACCTAATTAACATCAGATTTCAGCGGGAAAAAATAGCTTCACCAATATTATAAGGTTTCATAGTTTACGCAATCATAATATAAACCTCAAAGAAAATCTTTGTTTTTTTGTAGAACTGACGTGTATTTATTACGTATCTACGCATCTATTGTTGTGAAGCTGGTGTATTGACATTAATAATCTTTGATTTTTTAACTGCAGTGTTCAAGTGATAGCCGTTTGTTCCCTCGCTTGCTAATTTGGCTGTATTTTGTTCCCTCGCTGTTTCTTGCCCGGCTTTGAGTGCTTGCGTGGTTTTCAATTTTTAATTACCTGCAAACCAATGGATATATTAGACATATGGAGGCTTATATAGATGCTTTCCTTCATAAACTTCTCATTAATCGTATCTTACTCGTTTACCCCCCCCCCCCCTCCCCCTCCCGGCAACGCTGCCTGCACTGACATTTCAAAAGAGAGTAGCGCATGCCGCATGCAGCGGTTCAACACATCTGCTTCCCGCAACTATCAATAATTATCTGTCATTAATTTGATATTAAGTCTGTGTATGTGCCTTACATTTAATTACATGGCGACTGGGCCTTATGGAAATTAAATACTTATTAATAGTTTTTCAATAACCTTTATTTTATAGCCTTGGGACTGCTGCACACTGTTACAAAATATAGATATATATAGACACTTTTTTATAGGAATGTCTATGAGACCATATATTAACGATCAATTTATCATGGTGTTTGTGATAATGTAGATTATTGTAGATCAGTTCAGATGGATGGTGTGCCCTTGCATAGATTTTGTTTTTACGATCATATATTATGGAGTAATATTGGGGGGGGGGGGGGGGGGGGGAGATTAGTGATTGTGCGAAAAATCGAGTTTGAGATGTTCGTGGATCGTTGTCCGCGCGGTCTCATGACATCACTCATAGAAGAAACTGTTAGACCGATTATGTTGAAATTTTGTTTGTTAGGTCCTTTTATAGTTTGTTAGGTCCTTTTATAGTTTTGGACACAATATTAAGGGTTGCTTCTATAGAAGCTAAGACATTAATAGATTTTTTCTAAAAATGACTATAATGTTTTTATGAAAATTTTAAATATCAGCATTTTAAAGCTATTTTAATATTATTATTCATCCTAACCAGATTTTCAAAATAATATTTTTTTTATTTCAAAGGGTAGGTATTTCAAGGAGTAGGTATTAATATAAAGTAATACTATAGCGCGATTACTTAAGCATTGTACAGTCGCGTGAAATGTATTCACTAACAGTTTCCAGCCTGCATTTACGAACGCCGTTGTGTTTTTTAAAAATTAACGATACATGCTGTTAATGTAATTTTATTTTTGCCTATTATCAATACGTTATTACAGTAATTTAACTCAACATTTTGATCTCTAAAATGGGCCATTTGTCCGAGTAATGTTACACAGTTTTTTTAATCTGTCACTTTCATTCATTCGGCGTCATCTAATTTTTCAGATACATGACACGCTTCGCTGTCATTGTTATTAAAATCGAATACCGCACCCTTCGCTCGTCTAACACAAATTGTATTAATATCTCCCGCCAATCATGCATGCAGTTTGTGTGCAGATTTAGTGGCGGGCGTTTGTGAATGAGTCCCCGAAGAGCACATCTGGCGCCGATATGTTCCCATTCTCAGAGGCGGCAGGTCCTGGGCCGGGAGCTGAGGGCATGAGGCAAGAATTCCTAAGTATTGACCGTGCGATGCCACCAAACGTTCGCCCGCAATGTTCCGGCCACATGTCGCCCTGGCAAATGGCGAACCCTCGCCCATTTTTACGATGTTTCAAGGAAACGTGCGGTCGCTTCACAGGGGTCGCGGAATAGGATGACCAAAAGTGATATAGAAATGGGACCAAGATTTTGAAATCTGGAATGTACGGTATATTCGAAATTTGCCGCCCTATTGCTAGAATGTAACACTAATACATAATAATATTAATAAATATTTCGTTGCAGCTGGCAATAAAAAAAATAGATACCTATAAAACATAAAATTACTAATTGAAATTGAAAATATACAAAGACTGCGTAATAAAACTATAATCAATGCAAATTAGGGGTGTCCTCAGGATGATCTGGTTTTCACGACACACCTATTATTGGTACAACTATTTAATGAAATGAAATAAAAAAACAAAAAAAAAATCTAAATCAAAAGAAATAAAATGATTACGTTGAAAAATGTTAAAAAAGGACAAGACATTAATAATAAAATTGACGAGTAATCCTCATAAAAAAATCGTTGGCTTCTAAATATTTTTTTTAAATACATATTCTTAACTGGACCTAGATTAATTTAATCATTTTCGTTGCAACGTTGTATTGTTCCTCTTCAGCCCGGGAAGAAAAGTTTTATTTCAATAGTTAATAGGAAGCAGTAGGTAGGACTAATTTTATGACAGTTTGGCTCCATACCCGATCGTCGATCCGCTAAAACAGATTCGTATATTTTTAAAATGATTATTCAAATGCACGCTTCTGTAGCTCGTGATAAAAGGGAACTTCTATGTTTGCTTGGCTGGCAACTAATTTAAAAACAATTACTGTTACTTACAAAAATCGTCGGGAATATTTTGACGCAAACGAGCCTATTATATATAAATATCCCATAGCTGTCGTCAGGTCGCATTCTATTGCCTGAATGGCGAACAAGTTCAGTTGCATATGGTCTACAGTACCTACTGCGAATATATTTTTTTATTCTACAGACTACCGAGAATGACGTATCCGCCATGCAGGACGTCAGCATACACAGAAATATTCCAATCGCAAGGTTTACGTATGGATATATATCCCCGGACTCCTTTATCGTGCATACTTTTACTTAATTTAAGGGCTGTGCTGGTATTAATAATGGGCGCATAATTCTCAGTTTTAAGAACGATGAAAGTCAGTTTGATCAATTTTATATAGAGCATTTCAAAAGTTGCCTGGCGAAAATAGATGCCTTGCTAATTTCTGGCCCTCGTAAGGCCTGGATCTATGACAATTATCTAACGTCACATTTGTCATGGCCCTTTCTTATTTACGATTTTACCAAAACCCAACTGTCCCGTCTAGATGCGCTGGTGACAGCTAGTTTAAAATCCTGGCTGTCCTTAGCCAAACCAGCTGACCCCTCGACTCTCTTCAGGTCCAAACAAAATTTTGGGCTAGCGCTTAAACTGCCCTCTCTGCTCTACGCCAACTCCAGAATAACCAAAAATTCGATTCTGTGCAATTCCAAAGATCCGGCAATATCGAAGCACGTAATAAGTGGCCGTAGTGATTCAAATGATCTACAAGCCCGCGTAGACTTCCACAAAAAGTTCCTTACTGGAATCAGCCAGAATGGCACTGGTCATACCCCATATGGCAGTACAACCACGAGCGACGTGGACTTGAAGAAGTCTCTTTTGCGGGGAGATTACGACAGCAAGAGTATGGCTCATGCTATTGGCCTTCAATGCCAGAATGATTGGACAACAATTGGGGACTTTTGCATTCCGCCTCCAATGCACTGGAAGGTAATGCTCTATGACTGGACGCCAGAGATGCTGAAATTTTATTTGAATGCCTTTCAGCATACACTTCCAGACCCCAGTAACCTCGCTCGTTGGAGCTTTGCCGAGGATAGTTCTTGTCCCCTCTGTAGCAATACCCCTTGCACAGCTAGACACATTCTAGCTGGCTGCAAGGTGGCCTTAGATCAAGGACGGTACACTTACCGCCATGACAAAGTTCTCGCTGTTATTCGCGAGGTAATTAGTCTCTCAGTGGCTCGTGCCAACAAGGGTTTGACAGTATCCTCCAAACCCCCAATACAGTTTGTGCGGGATGGCTCTAAAGGCAAAAAACATTTAACTACAAAACCTTTCTCAATAATCGAGAAAGCTACAGATTGGATTCTGGAGGTTGATTCGGTCTCTAAGCAGTATAAATTCCCTGAAAGTCTCGGATGCACAGCCCTCCGTCCAGATATAACTCTTTACTCTCTATCTCGGAAGGTGGCTCTTATTGTAGAATTAACTGTTCCATGGGAATCAAATATCCCAAAAGACCACGAGTACAAATTAAATAAATACCATGATCTCGCAAATGCCGTAACCCGGAACGGCTTCACTGTTCACCTTCACGCGGTGGAAGTTGGCGCTCGTGGCCTGCCAGCTAAATCTCTATTTCACCTCTTTAAAGATCTTGGCCTTTCCAGAAAAATAATCAACTCTTTCTTAGAAAAATTATCTAAAACTGCGATTTGCGCATCTCAAATTCTATGGCTTCGAAGGGGGAGTGAATGGGTGGCAAGGTGGACGCTCACATGTGGCAAGACAGCTGTCCTAAACCTACCACAGCCGGTTCGTAAGTCCGGAATCCACTGCTCACCCCCCAGAAGTGTAAAAAATTGTATTATGATGGGCCCGACTCCGGTCGGTGAATTCCATGGCAGCTCCGTTTGTATTTATTTATTATGATAAATAACTAGTGCTTTAATTTGGCCGCCTTCATAATTCCGCCGCTCTGGTTTATAGACCAATCAGCCCATACGTAAATACGCACCTGGATTTAGGGCAAGATAAAAATACTGTTCTTCGGAACATTGATAAAACAGGACATAATCAAAAACCTTAAACACACTAATATTAAACTGATATTCATACCGAAATCACAGTATACCAGATATACACAAATAGCAGATATAACACAGTATACACAGGTGTTATTATACTATGCCGAAATTGAGGGACTAAAGTTATCGAAATAAATATATTGTTCAAAGGGTTATAAGAATTAAACATTAATTTCAACACACCTATTATAATAGCTTTGGTCCTATATAGATAAGTGTCTACGCGAAAACCTCGTGTTTCTTGTGTCTCTTTTATGGATTTTACTTCAACTTGTGTTACTAATGTTTATTATTTATAAGATAATGTAATAGACAGTACTTGCGTTTGTTAGCCGTATTATCAAAAAACAACTTATTCGACGAGTATCTCCATGGTTTTTTGTTAATGATCCTTCTGTGAAATGATTCAAATCGGACAGGGTAGCTCCTTCCTCAACCTGGAATATGCTGGAATCTCAATTTATCAAAGAAAAAACAATGCGTTGAACTCGCTTATCTTGTAATTACATTACAGAGAAGACTTTACTAATATATATATATTATAACCGTTTCAATGAGGGTTTCACAAGGGCAATATTAGTTCTTCTTTTTAAAAAAAAAGAAGTGTTACGTGTTCAGGGCTTATCTATGTCTGTTTTTCGTTTCTTTATTGCACCATAAATTCTAAACGCTTAATACGATACATAAACCGAAAATATTTCTTAAAAAACCGTAATATAAATATAATATATCACTTTCTGTCACGGCAGTCGGATTTTTTATTCTTTTTATTATATTTACTTGTTATACTGTACACAAATGACCTAAATACAGCTGTTACTTAATATAGTTTTACTCAATTCGCCGATGACATTAGTTGAATAATTGTAACCAAAACGAATAAAAGTCCTAAAGATAAATTCACACGGCGACAGACAAAAATTTTTTGAAAGCGAAAAACGTAGAACTGATGAACCATCCTCCATACTGTCCCGACTTCGCACCTTGTTACTTTTTCTTGTTCCAAAATTTAAGAACCAATTACGCGGTCAACGACTTTTATCGCCAGAAGAGTCTGTCGAAGAATATGATAAACATGTTTTCGATATCACCACGGAGGAGTGGAATATGTAGATGTTGTAAAAATTGGTTTTATACTTATGAAAAAGTGTATTAACCCTCACGGATAACATTTCGAGAAACAATAATTCATTGTATTTTTTCTTATTCATTTTAGAAACTTGCATTGTAGACTTTGTGCATACATACACGATATACCTATGCATCTTAGCAGGGTTTTCGATAAATTGCACATAGTATCGCTGTCTTTATCGCACCAGAGCTTATGGTTAACCTATGAATAAATAAAAGCCGGGCTAAAAGCCACGCTTTTGTTGTCCTTTCCTATTCGTGCCTTGATTTTATATTATGGCCCTAACACTGCAGCCTATAAATAACAATTGAATTTAAATATATAAGTGACGAGGTTTAATGGAATAGTTTTTATTGGTAGGTAATAACGTGATTTCCTGTCAATGAGAGACTAATAAGCTGGAACTCATAATGTGTAAAATTATACAACGAATAGCAATGAACTGTAAATAATGAATATACGATAAAGATTTATCGATTCGGAGTAATCCTAATGGTAGGATTCACCGACGCAATTAATAGCGAGATAATTTGGCAGCATCATATCACATATCATCATATCGGAATACTATATAATATTATGAATTACAGGTTTTATTTTCTAGACTTCGTTCGTACGATATCTAATACTAATAATAATTATAATTCTTATTTTAAGTTTACACTTTACGATCATTAAAAAACAAATCTCATTTATTTAAGTATTAATTTATTTATTTAAAAAATAATTACTATAAAAACATTGATTTTGCTTACAAAAATAAAAGGAACAGAATGGCACAACTTTAACCTTATGTTTACTTGATTCTGTCACCCAACTGGGGCAAGCCCGTTCTTGGGTGGACAGGGCTCTAATATTACAATAAATTATGTCCTAGTGTATATTCCGGTACAATATTATAAGACATTAAAAGAGGCGTGTAAAGAAAATCCTTTCCATGTAACAATGGTTCAGAATTCAGACGTAATTAATTTTAAGCAACGGTGGCCATTCTATTATTAAAAAACATGTGTAACTTTAGAAGAACAACGATAAAAGTACTTTTCAAATATATAAATATCATTGTTGTGATTTTCACTTTGAAGCACCAAGTATTGTTGAAGCAAATCCATTTATAAATGGTTACGTAAAATATTTTTTTCTTTGAGTCATATGTATGGAGATAAACCGGACCTTTCTTCTAATCCAGGTGAAAAGATACTAATATACCAAAAATACGTGATATACAAAATGTTAAAAATATATTCCACGTGAATACCATTAAATGTTTGCGGATATATTTCAGTGGCCAACTACGGATCGGAACGAAAATGAGACATTTTCGTAAAAAATCTATTTAGAATAAAGCCTATTCAAAGGTCGCTGCTTTGACCGGGGATGGACAACGAGTGATTGCCTTCCGACCTGAGAAGACGGCTGTGCGCCGATTAGCTTGCTTATGTATACTTTAAGGCGCCGATAGAGCGGAGACCTTTCAGCGAGATGAAGCGCCATGCCATTCGCGGGAATTCTATAGAGCAAACACAGAGTTGTAACCTATCTCTAATCCCCGGTCGTTAGCCATTGCAGCTTCCTTCGGTACTCCGTAATATTTACTGAGGCCATAAATGAAGCGGACACAGGCGTTCTGTAACCTTTCCATCTTGTTGACCAGCTCTCCTGTCATGCACCGAGGAAAGCGGCGTCACCATTGAGGAGCAACTGCTATGATTTTTATTTATTTCATTTATCAATTTATTAGTTACACATACATTCAAATATAAAATCACAAAGAATTAGAATTTACGATTAAGAAAATAGCCTTATATGCTTATAAAATAAGATGTCTATCTCTCTGAGCACAGTCGAAATAGCGTATAAATTAGACGTAAGTGTTTATTTTTATAATGTGCTAATTAAAGAGCTATCGAATTCGCCTTACTAGGCACTCCTGTGATAAGGCAAGCTACTCATTGGAGTGTCAAGGTGTCAAAAAAAATATATATTAACTAAATATTTTAACCGCAGCCGTATTGGTGGCCGCTGCGTCGCAGTCATACGATTTTCGTTTCTATTATTGTAATATTGGCCGACATATTTTATATAGGTAAATAATGTCATATTCAAGAAAATTAAATGAACTTCAAGCGGTTGACGATTTACAGGAGTTCATAACGGGCGATTTTCGAACAATAATACCATAATCATACGGCTAATACTTTTCATTTTAATTATAAATTAACCTAAAATTTAGATACACGCGTACTTTCGATAATGGCAGTCAAATAAATTAAATAATATTACAAAAAAATAAATTATATCACTTTTGGATATCAGAAATGTAAAAAATAAACAAGAAAATGACTTGAAATATTATAGTCAGTAATGGTTAAATATCAGTCACATTTCATTTTTCAATGTTTATTCATATTCATACACTTTACATAGTTCAGCATTTGAAAGCAAGGAGTTATACCGGCTCCTTGCCAGTGCCGGTTTACCGGGTAGCATCGGACCCCTATACATACATTTGTAGTCACATACATACATTTGTAGCGTCCGTAGCCCCGTTGACACCGGTTCTCCTCGTTGTTACCGAAGTTAAGCAGCGGCGGGCGCGGTCAATACTGGGATAGGTGACCGCCTGAGTGTTAGACTGCGTGATGCTACAAATGCCCACCTAGAAGATGGTGCCAATAGGCAACAACGCGGGTTCAACGAAAAGGCATAATATGCCTTGTAGGTAAAAAAAAAAAAATATTAATATTAAAATATATCAATGCACAAGATACTTGTAGATAAGAAGTAAGACTACATATATGTGCCTCTGTCGTGGTATTAGCGACGTACGCATCTCGCATCTCCATCTTTAAACTATTCATCGCGTCTATTTCACGACGTCTCTCACACTTTTGTTTGTCGTCATACTTAACGTGAACACGGGACGTAATATTAACATTCATAATTCTCTATCTATTGTGCTTCGCGCTTGGTGATATTTTTAAGGGACAGAGGCTGATGCTTCCACTTTCAAATTCAAATATTTCTTTTATGATTGTAATGAGAGCTGTTGCTGGATCTGCCGAAAGGCCACTACGCCTACGATGTGAAGACTGCGCAACGATTTGTTGTTTGCGATTGAATGTAACATAACCGTATAAACGTATAGGTAAACGCTCATTGAATAACTGCGATTATCTAGCTAGAGTTATGAATCTGTATTGTATTTTTTTTAAATTTTATAAAATTATCCAATACAATATTTGATAACTACATTAAAAAGAATAAAAAATACGACTTACGTTACCACAGACGACAGACAAAGTAAACTATTGTATCTATAATTATTTTTATTACGGTTTTATATGTTTTTTTGTGGTTTATGTATGTATTTATCTATATAGATACATGTATATTTCCGGAATTTACTCAACCTTTCCTTTCATTTGCCACTAAACACTATATATTTATGTTAATTTACTGATATTTGGACATTTCGACAACTACTTACTAGATATTTGGACACTAAAGGTACTCTATGACACTCGGGATAACATAACGATTCTAACAATATTACACTACTCTAAATCGGTTCAAGCGTTTAGAAGTTATGGTGGAATAACGAAACGGAAAACATACATAGATAAACTTTGAACAAATTACACTCCTTTTTTATTGGGCAGTCGTGTTAAAAAGGAGTATAAATAATAATTTTGTTACAACATTTTTTTTTGGGAAGTAGATTAGATCAGATTTGTATCTCCCACTACATTTAATGTCCGTTCTGGGTGATAGTATTTAAAACATAGTGACTCACTTCACTCTTTTTTTTTCATTCATTCAACAACTAACTAATTAATAATAAGTATTTAAATAGGTTAAATAAATAAATGTATGAATAAATAAACAAATAAATTGACCAATAAATTTAATATTAAAAAAGGTTCCTTATTATGCACATATAACTAATTATTAATAGAAGCCTTTAGTTTTAAATGTAATTATTTAGTGTAATCATATTAATTTGTTTTAAATATTATCAATGGATACATTATGAAGTATCAAATATAGGAAATATCATAGCCTACGTTTTAAAAAAAATGTATAACAAATATTTTATTATAATTCTATATGTAAACATCTAAGAAAACAGCCAGATTTAAAATTGTGGTATGTACTTAAGTTTAAGTATGACGTCATGAAGATACAAACACACTGTTCATAATTATAACATATTCACATACAGAAGAATTTGAATACGTTAACGATTACTTAAAATTACTAATGATAAACATGCTTCCTGTTGAGTTTAGACACAATTAGAGAAATAGACTACCTAACCTAAACACATGAATAAAATTAATAGGCGCAAAAAATATTAAACATCGATTTTGTGCGAATTGGGCAATATCGTTGTAATGATGAAATCAGCATCCGTTAATTCAGGTTTTTCAGTTGGTTGGAATACTGAACGCAGTCTCTAAAACAGCATTCTTTTAATTGATAGAGGTAGTAATAAATAAGGTTTAATTCTATGTTTATGGTGTTGATGAATATAAATAAACTTAGAAACATATTAATCGAACGCTACAATGTTTTTGGTATTTTAACTATATACGACTTGGACCGTTTTATCTTCTTGCCAAAGGTACTTATAAGTACTCTATTGTGTCTTCGATATTCCCAAGGTAGGAATAAAAATATCAATAATAGATTTCGAATAAAATTTCTTCACGTTACACCAGTTAGAACCAGAGAAAGTGAAGTCTGCCTGCCTGTCTTTCAGTCTATATTTTTGTTTGTTTGTTTGAAAACTTTATTGCACACACAATAGAGTACAACATGGTGGGCCTATTGCCAAGTGGCAATATATTCCGGCCATACCGCCAAAGTTATTTTGACTGTATTGATGTATAAAAGGAGTAATTTTATAATGTAGCAGAAGTCATAAATGAATATATATATAATAAAGAAAATAAAACAGTGATAAGTAACATTATGTCAACTCGATAATGAAGGGAGGAATGGGGGATGAAGAGGGGGGGGGGGGCATTTAAGAGTTGTGTAAATGTCTCTTTAGAGAATATATCTGTGTGAGTCATAGATATCTTAAAAACACGTTGTATAATTTCGAAAAATATTTGACAAATCTTTTTAAGCTATTGCATAGCTTTTATCGCGGGCATAGGCTAGCGCGGCGACCGAATGAAGAAATTTCTTAACGAAAATTAATGATTTTAAACTGATAATTACGTCTAAACGTGTACTGCTTACGATTCGAAAAAAATATATGTTAAACAAGAACATTTTCCTAATATTCTTAGCTTTGAATATTTTAGATTTTGTTTATCTATGTAATCATAGTGTAATTAATTTGTGAAATTAGGTCTAACCGAACACAAAAACGACTACTACGCAAATACTATCTGGCGTATTATGAAACCTGCACCATTTTAAAGATAATTTAATTATCTATCTTTTTATCTACGATTTTTTTCGAATAATCCGTTTTTTTTTGCTTTATCGAATAAAAAATTCGTGCGCGGAGCTCTATCGGAAGACGTTTAAATTATTCCGAATCATTTGCTACCGCAGCCGCAAATGAATCGGAATAATTTCAACGTTTTCCGATAGAGCGCAGTTATCTGATATCAGAAAAAAAAATATAATTGCATAAGTTGTTAAAAATGCTATGCAATAGCTTTACCGCGGCAGTCCCCGAGTGCCACACGTATTTTTTTTTTCGCCAATGTGAATAGCTGATTCGATTTAGGGGTTAGTAATTACGGTAAAAATGGGAGTTGCTATACAAACGGACCTCCCTGAAATCCTACAAACGACAAACGACGACTGGGATATTACATTTGCATTCATTCGTTTGCCAATTTTTTATTAAATAACTATCCGAATAATACTACAAAAATATTTCGTACGAAATATTTTTCGTATTATTTTGGATAGTTTAAATATTTCATGATTTTTTGTAGTCGTACTGTGCGTTCTTGAGTTACAAAATTTAAAACTGATTGCCTTAAGGGACCGATTTTTAATCGAATTAACCGATTTGAACAATTCTTTCGCTAATTAGTTTTATTCGTCGTATGGATGAGCTGCTTAGATAAAGCTGCTATCTACAAATTTGTACGTTTCATCTTACTACTAGTTTATCAAATTAATTCTTTCAACTTGCACTGTATTACGGTAGGTACATACATAGATATAACGAGTCCGGTTCACTCAGTCTAAAGATCAGTCGCTCTAAAATGGCATTTTAGAGCGACTGCCCCGAAAAACACGATAATATCGTGTGAGGTGCAGAACGTATAAATTAGAGCGACTGATCTTTAGACTGAGTGACCCGCCATCGAAAAACATGAAATCGGCTCAGTCGCTCTAAAATGCGAATCGGGTCAGTCGCTCTAAATTATCACAACTGTGAAATACCTCCTGCTACTTTTCGCGTTCTTCTTCTTCTTTATAAATAGCAGTTGTCAACGCGTGTAGTGTTACCAGGCTATCAAAATTTTTCCCTGGATGGTCGATGTCAGACTATTTTCGAAATTATCTAGGCGAATAAATAACAGATCTGTAATGAGCGGTGACGTATGGGCGTGAATACGCGTATTTGGTGCACATAACGCTGTGTTGGTGCATAATATCGTTCCGCCTAGCTCTGATGCGAGTTTGTTTATTTTTTAGACAGTTTTGCATGTTTTTTCGTTTTATTTCGTTAAATGCTGTATAGTAGATATACTAAATATGAATTATTGCAGTATAGGAACCTTTCTCAAAAATCTGAAAAATAAAGAAATACATACTGCGACTTAATAATTGTAAAGATAAATGTAAAATTTCGGAAGAAAAAAAAAATAAATGTAAAAGAAAAATACCTATAGGTGATTATGCCGGCTAGGACTCTGCCTGCGGGTCAGTTTCGCTCTTCGGGCGCTCCTGGACGGTTTGCGAACTATAGGGACAAGTGCATTCCGACTGATAAGCGGAATGCACTTGTCCCTATAGAACAGGGGTGGTTGTTAACCTTACGGCAACCGCTCTTAAAAAACGACCAATTCGGCCAACCTATCCCGGGCGGTCGACATGGTCCGCAATAGATTCGGTAGATACCGAATCACCGCTATGTAAGGGAGAGGACCGCGCAAGCGACCTCGAACCCTTAACTAGTTGGGAGGCCGGAGAAATGTGGCCGAAAGTGGTAGTAAGGGCGCGAGGCCGCTCGTTGGTTGCAAACCCAGTGTCTCGCGGTAAGGCGTTGGCTTCTTACGGGTGAGTGGTGTAACTAGACAGTGAACGGTTTCGTCCCAAAGTCTCCTACGCTCATCTTAAGGGAGACAGAACGATCAATATCGTTAAAACTTCCTGGAGTCTGGGTTCGCCCGTTATAGTTGACACCTCCAAATACCCATTTACATGCAATTTATTCATCAGTTGAGTAGTTGTACTTGCATAAGTAGCATCTTAGCCTGTGCATGTGACTTGATGATTTGTTATTGCATCATAGCTCACAATGTCTTTTAGCGCCCGGCTGACTTGCCTGTGAGAAGTTTACTATTTAAAAAAAAACAATATAGAAATTGATCTATAAAAGATCAACCGAAAATTAAGACGGTGCTGGATTTTCATCACTGGACATATAGATTAAGATTTGAAGCTCTAAGTGTTGAATTTGTTAAGCGATTTCATGAGGAATGTATTTAGGCTGATACAATACTTATATTCAGATGCCACGAAGTAACAATACTGAAGTTCAAATTTAAAATATGGACTTAGCCCCCAGGCATGCACTTGCGGCCTGGCCGCAACGGCCAGACTACAGCGGCCAGCAAGATACTACCAAATGTATGGAATTGCCGTCGACCGCGCGCACTTGGCCGCGCGGTTGACGGCGAGTCCATACATTTCGTAGTATCTCGTTGGCCGCCGCGGCCAGGCCGCAAGTGCGCACCGGGGTTTACTTCCATTATAGAGAATCTATGCTGTTAAAGTTTTGATAAGCGCAATGCTTTAAAATCATTCATTAACCCAGCGTAAGCGGTAGTATTAAATCATTTTTTAACAACAAGTGTTTACTTAAAACTTTATCACGGTGCAATTATTAGCTTGAAGATGCTACGGCTAAAAATATATTTATAAATGAACTAAATTGTACACTGTCACCATATACTGAAGATTGTATGCAATCGTTGCCGTGTTATTGATTCATCCGATTCAATAACATTTGTTTGTCGAATAAAACATTTCTTACAATTATAATTTTATTTTTGCTAGCATGTGTTTAAAATACATTTTCATTTCATCAGGAGCCGGACGTGGTGGTATTGACTCCTTTATTTAATAAATGTTCCATCCGCTGTTATACTATCCCTGACTGAACATTCTTTATGCTGTCATAATGTTCTCGTGTAACGACTTCTGTAATTTTGCAAAAATTTATAGTACAGTTACAAACAATTAAATTTTGTTATAAAAAAATAAACAATTTTATAATAGTTTTTTTTTATTATTTTAAAAGCCAAAGAAAAAAACAAGTAAAATCAAGGTTCCTAAATCATGTAACCAAATAAATTAATTATTTTCAATAAAATAAATGTTACAAAATAAAACCATAATAAATGTAAATTAAAATATCAAACGTAAAATAAAAAATAATACCCAAATAGTCGTCTAAAACATAAATATCAAATTATAAATGTATGCCGCATTGTCAATTACGTTTATGTATACCTATGCTCTCCTTAAATTTAGTCTCTTCTGGAATTGATTAATGTACATACATAGACATTAAGCTGTATGTGATAGAATTTTAGGCATATCTAGTACAGACGCAAGGCAGGTCGAACGTACAAGAATGAACCACGCGTTGTGGAATGTAAAATTATAGGTTCTTCGTAAAATACGGGTTATCTACGTTTTTGTGGATAATTTTGTGGAATAGTACCATATCTGCAGCACGGTTCTCCAATAAAGCAATATTAAAGTGATTCAGTCTGATCTTGTACATTTTCAGTCCTAAGCATTGACAGTAGTGTTGTCTAGTAGTTGACTCCTTGTGTACGTCGTATTGCGAGAGCACTCACGACCTTGGCGTTCAACTCGATCACCGATTGAATTTCGACATGCTTGTATGAGGTACTGTCAGTAAAGCTACAACTTGGTGAAGTTTGTTGACGTATGACGATATTCATCTAAAGAGATCACCGAAGATCTCTTTAATTTATCCAGAAGGATGGTTGGGTTGACAAGGTCGAATACTTTTGCAAAATCTGTGCATATTGCATCCACATGTTTCGGGTTATACATAGACTTTGATGATGAAGTTAGTGTATTCCCGGTATTCCCCCAAATTTGATACCACAGTTGGGATATGCATAGGTTTCGTGGAGCCAATATTTTGCTAAGTGAATGACAAATGACCCCGTTTTGGAGGGATATCCGAAACCTTTAGATGATCATGTCTGTAAAAGAAAAAACTACATTAGTTATTGAAAGAAACTGTATTAAAAAAAAGAAAAATCATTATATTTAGATTAAATGCATGGTTTCCATCACACGTAAATTCGGGCGACTAACAGCCCATTTCCACTTGTCGGGTGTCTGATCCGTTTTTTAATCGGATATCACCGCCTCTGTTCCCACTCGTTGGATGTCGGATTCGATTTAAAGGCAACTGCGCGATGGATGTCTACGAAGCTTTTGTTGTGATATACTATTAAGATGAAAACAAGTTATTTCAGGTTATGTTCGCAGATTGACAGCAAATGTCACCGTTTCCTACTCTAGGGTTATACGATACGATACGATACGATAGTGTCAGTAGTACCATGGAATAACTACTAGATTACTACTAGATTCGGTCATTGTAACATGATCAGTGCATTGTAATACTAAATGTGATAGTTAGGCAGAAATCACCCTCTTTGGGTGGAGCCATCAAATAAAAAAATGTGATAGAATAAAGCCAAATTAGAATGTGATAGAATAAAGCCAAAATAAAAACAAATTTACATAATAAAAACAAAAACATACTTTTTGTCATTGCTTAAAAAATGTAACTGAAACTTCCGCCAGGTGTTTATTTAAAAAAAAAATAAGTTAACCTGCTGTGGGTTTAACGCATCTTTGAATGCCTACATCTCGCTTATTATTTGAGGCCGAATAAAGATTCGGAATCAGTCACGGGGTACCTTACTATCTAAATATTAAGTAAATATAAAGTCGAAGACTATCGCGGTTGTTTGAAATTATAAATAAGATGGAAACCATATCCTATTTATAATAAGTAATTAGTTGTATAAATGTCCAAATTTTAAACGTCAAAAATTAACATAAATGTAGGTATCGTGATTAGTGTCAAATGAAAGGCCTGTTTGGGGACCTACATTTCAAAAATATATATGTATCTATATGGATAACTTACATAAACCACAAATGTTTCATTAGGAAAAGAATAAAAAATAATTA
This sequence comes from Micropterix aruncella, assembly GCA_944548615.1. Classification (NCBI taxonomy): domain Eukaryota; kingdom Metazoa; phylum Arthropoda; class Insecta; order Lepidoptera; family Micropterigidae; genus Micropterix; species Micropterix aruncella. Next base: position 29,246,054 of record OX155951.1, read on the forward strand.
CAAATACAGAAGTTCACTTTTTATAACGGAATAAATGCAAAACCATGATCATTTCCTGGTCTCCACGACATGTACAAACCCCATATAACATCAACGGGCACAAGCTTTAACAAGTAGACACTGTTGATTTTACAAAAACGTTATGTTTTGTATCCTTGAAAATAAGTGTTGAAAGAAAAATGTTGTACTGACACAAAAACTTATATGCAGGAAGTTTATCCGTTCAAAAAAAAACCGAGATGGGAATCGATTTACAAAAGTTTAACCGAAAATGAAGACAGTGCAGGGTTTTAATCACTGCACATATAGATTTAGATTTGAAGCTCCAATGAAAATTTTTAATTAGTTAGGCAATTTCATAAAGAATGTATTTAGGCTGATACAATACTTATATTCAGATGCCACGAAATTACCAAAACAGAAGTCAAAATGTTGAAAATGTAGAATATGGACTTAGGTAGGTACCCAATTAAAGAAAAACAATACTGTTACATTTTTGATAAGCGTAATGCCAATTGATCTAAAATCTTTAATTATTAGCCCAGCGTATGGCCGCCGGACTAAATATTTTTATAATAACGAGTGGTTATTTAAAACTTTTCAGATGCGGGGGGGGGGGGGGGGGTAGTTTAGGGGGCGAACATGATACACACGTGACACGGCCCGGTGGCATAGTGGTTAGGTCGCCTGATCCAGGCGCGGATCCACGGGGGGGAAATTAGGGAAATTTCCCCCCCCAAAATCGACGTAGAAGAAAAAGACAGTGTGTCCGCGTCGCTTCTTGCTTCGAAATCGCTGTTAGGTTAAGCCAGTGGAAGAACAAGGATACAGCAGGAAAGGCATCGGTTTTAATTTCCGCTTTAAGTAACTTTGAATTCCTTATAGGACTCTTCTGCCTGGGTGATATATTATCACTTACCCAACCACTCAGCGTCATCTTACAAAAAGAAACCATTGATCTAGCAAAAGCATCGGAAATAGTAAAATCACTAATTGCAACACTAGAGCAGCGACGGCGTGAAGTAGATGAACATTTCAATGAAATATTTGAAAACGCAAAGCAAATGGCAGAAAAGTTAGACATTGACGTTAAAAGACCGAGGACGTGCGCGAGACAAACGAGACGGGAAAATTATGCACTAGAAGATTGTCAGGACTACTACAGGGTATCTACGTTCATACCGTTAATTGAAACAGTGACCGAGGATTTAAAAGTGCGTTTTTCCAAAGAGGTACTAGATTCCTTTAATTTGACATTACTGATTCCGGATAAAGTTATACTACAAACTTTTAATCAAACTAAAGAACTGATCAAATCTCTTATCTCAAGATTTGGAAACTTGCTCGAAGGTAACAAAGAGATACAAGTTTTAAAACTGAAAGCAGAAGTTCAACACTGGCAGCAACTATGGTCTACAAAAAAAACATCCGGTGACGGTCTACCACTACCAGCTTCATCATTTGATGCACTTAAATCCTGCGATGAAGACGTATACCCAATAATACACAAACTACTTCAGATTTTCTGCACACTACCTGTAACGAATGCTAGTGCTGAACGATCGTTCTCATCTTTACGTTGCATCAAAACTTGGCTTAGAACTACCATACTAGAAAAAAGATTATGTGGCTTGGCGTTACTCCACATCCACTATGACATTGATATAAAACCAGAAGAAGTAGTGGAACGCTTTTCAAAAATAGGGCAACACAGAATTTTGATATAAAATTGTGTGGTCACATTTTTATTTAGATTTATATAATTTTGAAATTTTGACATTAGGCGAAACTCTCTTTATGTCTTTATTCTGTCTTAGTATGTCTTTATCTCTTTATTTCTTTTTATGTAATAAATGAGTATTTTACACACCAAAGTCTAATAATTCCCCCCCCAAAATGGCTCTCTGGATCCGCCACTGCCTGATCTTACATTGTAAGGTCCCGGGTTCGATTCCCGGCTGGGTCACCATTTTCCGTTGGAATAAAATTAAAGGAATTGGATTTTCAGTTCTGTCGATCGAATGCAATAACAAGATTACAAGACTAACAAACATGTTACACGCACACATGATGTCCTCCTCATCGTGATCCGACAACGGCGACCTCTTGGTTGACAGGACTTCTTCGAATATGCGCGCGGAAGTGACTCGTGAATCCCAGTTTGTTTTTGAAGGTCCGATTACAACGACTACAGTAGAGTTCACCGCAGTCGTTGTAAGTGTATGTGTAATTAGACTTCAGACGAGTTTTGCGCTGTTGGCGGTTCGAGTCGAGGTTTTCAAGCCGGGCTTTCTCAAACTCTTTAATTTTTGTGGTCACCGTGGAGCGCCACTCGCTGCGTTTGTGAGCAGCCCTCTCCCAGCTCCCAGGTAGAATACCACTGGCGGTTAGGTGCCTTTTTAACACAACTTTATAGCGTAGGTGCTGTCCGCCGACTTTCTTGCTCCGCGCATTAGCGGTGGACTCCGGACTAACGACCTACCTATAAGACAGCTGTCTTGCCACATGCGAGCGTACACTTCACTACCCACTCACTACCCCTTTATTTATCAGGTCGAAATTTATATTTACGCCCATTAAATTTCCTAATTTATTTTAAGTTAAATTGTGTATCGCTGTAATTTTTCTGAGAGTTGTATATTTTTCTGTTCTAAATAAATAATTTTAAATCATAATATTTCTTTTACTATTTTTTTTAATGTTATACGATACGATTCTGAATTTATATTCCTTAATTTTGTTAATGTAGTTTTCGATGTTTCCTCCGTACGGTATATTTGGTCGCTCGCAGTATCATCCCTACCATATCCCTACTACAATGATCGATCGCTGCCGACGCTCTGATGAAGAAGAAGAAGAAGAAGAATCGCTTCTCGGCTGTCAAAATGCGTCGAGCCGCGATTTTCGTGTTTGCATCTGACGCAAACGAAATTGGATTTTTCGACGTTTTCATTTGCCGGAAAAGCCAATGTAACCACAACACCCTCCTATCCGCGAAGAAAATTAGCGGGAACCCGGAATTTTCGACTCGGTAAGTACTCCTTTTTGTTATGTAGCCACGTACACGCGCATAACCTCACTTTTCTTGACTACGCCGTGCAACTATGTTTTTTTCTAGTATTCGTTCCAAACGCCTAATAAGTGTTCCTACCAGCTTATGCTAGGACAGCAGAAACTTCGCGAATAACGGCCGTCTTTAAAATCGATTATACAAACGACGCTTGCATTTAAAAGCTTTTATCACTGTCAGCCATATCATTGACTTTTGTCACCGCGACAAAAACTTTTTTGTCGCGGTGACAAAAGTCAACCGTGCGCGCTATCCATAAGTGCAGATTTACATTGAGTCAGTTACAGGCGTCAGTGGGCGCTGAGAACTGACTCACACTGTTTACGTAGTCAATCAGCCATAGTTACTTCTATAGGTTAGGTACGTTTGTTATTAGTCAGTGGGAAAAAATGCATTATTTTCGCTAGTTAAAACGCTACAAAACAGTGCCAGTGACTGACTAACTACTGACTTTAGACAAGGTCAGGCGAGTTTAGACAAGGGCTGAAGGGGCAAACACATTATCGGACGCGTCCGTCAGCCGCGGCTTATGAACGCGATCTGTGTAGTGAATTTCTATTGAGCCGTGCACATTATCGGACGTCTGTTGCGAACAACTGTGCATACGTTCGTACGCCGCGCCTTACGGACGCGTCCGATAATGTGTTTGCTCCTTGACTTCAAAATATATAGCAGGAATATTGAAGTCAGCTCTGGAGCGACAGCTCTGTACTGACTTAAAATCAATTTACACGATGGCAGTACCGGGTCAGCACTGACTTGTTTTAGGTTTGATGTCAGTAACTGACTCAATGTTCGTCAGCCTTAATACTGTAACCTCACTGTATCAGATTTGATAGTGCGCAATTCAAGAATACATTGGATCAAATGAACAAAGCCCACCTCGCGGTAGTGCGGCCGCAGACCGCACACCGCCATAGTAAAATAAGATAAGTATATCGAGAATCTGCCATCTGTCAGTTGTGGCACACGAGTAGACACGGAACAGAGACAAAGCTTCATACAACCGCGATTTGGTAGGTACACTACTACAAGCGTGAGACGCGTGCGTGTATGGCAACCGGCCGCTTCGTACGTACGCGGAGAAAGGTTGACAAACCTCAGGGCCCCCAGCCGCGGCGGACGTACACATCTCACCTGTTGTTTATTTTTCTCCTTACGTTTGATTCAATAAGTGTTTTAACATAAACAAGTGTAAATATGGTTTACTGCAGCGTGTGTTTGAACGATTCTAGAATTATTAAAAACATTATCATTTTTCAATTACCCCAAAGATTTCATTAGGTATGTACAGTAAATAAATAGATTATAATTTATTATTACTTTCCTGTCAGGAAAGTATTGTGGACGCACTTCTGTGTCTGGCTGTGTGTATTATCCGACGATAGCGCCGAAACGTTTCATCCGATTGAGCTGAAATTTGGCATGCAGGTATCAGTTGGTCATCATGTTATGAGATGAAAAGATTATGGTTGAAATCCATCCACCCTGGGTTGGACCCCGATGAGGGAACTCCTCAACAGTCATTAGCAGAGACCCAAAATTTTGTATACGCAGTAAATTATGATAGCCCCTTCCAAGTTCTACCATGACATCGCTGATGTACCCTGGATTGGCTCCCGATGACTCCTCAACGGTCAACAGCAGAGACCCAAAATTTTGTATACGCATTCAATTACGATAGACCTTCCATGTTCCACCATGACATGGCTGATGAACCCTGGGTTGACTCCCAATGAGGGAACTCCTCAACGGTCAACAGCAGAGACTCAAAATTTTGTATACGCATTCAATTACGATAGACCTTCCATGTTCCACCATGACATGGCTGATGAACCCTGGGTTGACTCCCGATGAGGGAGCTCCTCAACGGTCAACAGCAGAGACCCAAAATTTTGTATACGCATTCAATTACGATAGACCTTCCATGTTCCACCATGACATCGCTGATGAACCCTGGTTTGGCTCCCGATGAGGGAACTCCTCAACGGTCAACAGCAGAGACCCAAAATTTTGTATACGCATTCAATTACGATAGACCTTCCATGTTCCACAATGACATGGCTGATGAACCCTGGGTTGACTCCCGATGAGGGAACTCCTCAACGGTCAACAGCAGAGACCCAAAATTTTGTATACGCATTCAATTACGATAGACCTTCCATGTTCCACCATGACATGGCTGATGAACCCTGGGTTGACTCCCGATGAGGGAACTCCTCAACGGCCAACAGCAGAGACCCAAAATTTTGTATACGCCGTTTTTTTATGTGGTGGAAAGATATACCTATTAGTAATTAGGTATTAATGCATTAAAGGAACCTATTTTACATTATTGATTTTGTAACATCACCCGACTATATTGACCACGCTGGTTCCGAATCTGTAATAATCTTTATTCGGTTTCTATAAATAAGCGAGATATAGGTATTCCAAAAAGGGTCAAACCCATACATTTCGGTAGGTTGTTAGTTATTTTTAATAATACATAAACACCTATTTGACGGTAGGTTAGATTAGTTTTTTAAGACAATCTTAAAAACTGAGTTTAAAAAAACTTTTTTTTGGTTTGTTTATTTGTTTTTAACTTTAAACCAAATTTGGTTGTTAATTTGTTAAAGCTTTTTTCTTTCACATTTAGCATTACAATGATCGAATCTAGTAGTATTTCATTATTTTTTCGATTTTTGAGAAAGGTCCCTATACTGCAGTAATTCCATTAACATCGAAAGATAACTCAACCCGGCGGTGCAAAAATCGTTTTGGTATATCGTAATTAGATAGTGTAACTAAAGGAGACTTTTTAAAATTGTGTATAATAAAAAGTTGACAAATGTTTAGTTTATTTAATTTTATTCTTCTGTGCCAACCCTAACAAAGTAGGTAAAAATTTTGCACGCTCTTCAGAAGCTTTGCCTCTGTTCGTGTTTACTCCTGTGGTTGTGGTGCATACATAGTGTGAACAAAATACTCTCCTAAACATACCAAACCTAAAATCCGTGCCCAAATTTACTCCTAAAGTGTAGTTTGAAGTGCAGACCAGCTGTGGAAGTGTGATCTCCTCTGGAAATCCATGAATTAGTATACAATTGCACAAAAATCATTTAATGTCAACATTGCACTACCCTCATTTAATGTACAGTGAATTCTAGACAAAATATAAATCAAAACGCTGAAATCAACTAAACCTAACTAGGAAAACCAATTAAAAAGACACAAAATGAATCCATCACCCAACCCCCAAAAGTGTACAAAGTGTAAAAAGATAATTAATGACAACAAACCCGGAGTGAAGTGCGACTGCTGCAAAATCATTCTTTACCATTGAAGAACAACACGGCTTTGTGCAAAGACGCTACTGTAACTAACCTGCTCTCATGCTTAGATAAGTGGACAACAGAATGGAACAATCGACACCCTATAGACATAATATATCTAGACTATGAAGAAGCATTTGATAGAGTACCAATTAAACGGCTAGTTAAAAAACTGGAACATTTTGGTTTCCGGGGTAAGCTGTTGCTGTGGATCATAAACTTCTTGACAGGCAGAAAATTTCGTGTACGAGTCGGTGATGAGCTCTCGGAACCCCATCCTGTCCTAAGCGGAGTTCCCCAAGGATCAGTCCTTGGGCCTGCAGCATTTGGGATCTTCCTTACTGACTTAAAAGCGATCATAAACCTCGATTTCATGTTGTTCGCAGATGACACAAAGTTTTTTGCTGACCCCACGATCAGCTACGTAGAAATACAAGACAACCTCAATCGCATTGTCCAATGGACAAAAGACTGGCTCTTTCCGATCACAGTACAGCGCTGTCGCGTCAGAGCTGACTTCAATAACCTGCTATATTATTATATTTTTGTTGGTTGGTAGCCATTTATTGAACAGAAATGGAAACTGTCAACACGACACAGCGTTGCCAGATAGTAATTTATACTTAAGGCGCCACGTATGGGCGTAGGGTTGTACTATTTCAACACCCTCACTCATTTAAATATAAATTTAAGAACTTAATTATTTTACATAAATCTTTGATTAAATATTAAAAACAAACGATTTGGTTTAACATTTCATTGGTTTGATATTCCATCTAAATTTAATTTTAAATGCACAACCCCATATTTGACGCACAAAATGCAGCCTTTTGTCCAGATACAGCCTTTGTTAGGATGTCGGCCACCATGTCCTCTGTGGGTATATATATATATATATATACATTGTTTCTATCAGTCCATCATCGATCTTTTGTCTAATGAAATGGTGTCTCACATCAATATGTTTGGATCTAGCTTTAAAACAGTCCATTTTAGCAAGAACTAAGGCACTTTGATTGTCACACTTGATCCTGACTGATTTGGTCCTGATGTTATGGTCCAGATCTTGGCCGAATTGTTTCAGCCACAATGCTTCTTGCACAGCCGCTGACAATGCCATGTACTCGGCTTCTGTGCTTGATAATGCCACCGTCTTCTGTCTTTTGCTGGTCCATGATATTGCACCACCACTTAGGCCAAAAACGAAGCCTGTACATGACCGCCTCTTGTCCACATCTGATGCCCAGTCAGCGTCGTCCTGACTGCTTCGACTCACGATAACATATCTTGAATCTAATTGTTCCTTTTAGATAGCGGAGGATCCTCTTTACTGCCATCCAGTGAGCCCTACCGTAATTGGAGTTGAATCGACTCACATCATTTACCGCAAATGCGATATCTGGTCTAGTGCCCTCTACTAGGTATAAAAGGCTGCCGACTGCTTCCTGATACCGTTTGTTTTCCATTTCTCGTTTTTCTTCGTCAATAGTAGGACACATACTCACGATTAGTTTTTAGTTTGTGTCACTTGTGGAGTGATAGCTGGTTTGCACTCGGCCATTCCAAATCGGTCGAGTATTTCTTCAATGTACTTGCTTTGCTCCAAACTGATAGTACCTGTACTATAAGTGATGCTTAGTCCGATGCAATTGGTTGCTTGTCCCATGTCCTTCATTTTGAATGATTAGCTAAGCGCCGTCTTGATCTTGTCACGAGTTGACTTGTGTTTCCGAAAGATAAGAATATCATCCACATAGATTGCAATGATGATCTCCATGTTGACTGTAAAATAGACACATGGGTCAGCCTTTGACTTGATTAGCCCGAATGAGCGCAGCATTCTGTCTGGCTTTCGGTTCCATTCATGACCACTTTGCTTCAGGCCATAGATTGCTTTCTTCAACTTGCAGACCCTCTCACTGCCATCATGGAATCCGACAGGTTGCTCAATGTAAATCTCCTCTCTGAGGTCCCCTTGGAGGAACGCAGTCACCGCGTTCATTTGATCAATATTGAACTGTGATTTTACTGCAAGTGCCACCAGATAATGTATCGAGGCATATCTGACTACTGGTGAGTATGTTTCCACGTAGTCGATTCCGTATTTTTGTGAGCAGCCTTTTGCTACTAATCGTGCCTTGTACCGCACGATGTCACCACTCACATCTCCCCTTTTAATTTTAAACACCCGTTTGGTCTTTATAGGCTTCCTGCCTGATGGAAGGAGTTCGAGTGTCCAAGTTTCGTTCTCCTCCAACGATGCCAACTCTTCATCCATTGCCGCCTTCCATCTATTACCGTCTGTTCGCGATAGCGCCTCCTCAACGGTGATCGGATCTCCATCGGCCTTGTTGCTTATAACAGAATATGTGACATACTCTTCAAATTTTCGCAGCTTCGGAACTCTCGTCGATTGTCTCAGTTCTTGCGCTGGTATCAGGTTCTGTTCTTCTGGTACAGCATCTGGTTCCTCTTCTGAGTTGTCCGAATAACCGAGTGTTTCGTAGGCTTCTGACTCGTCATCGACGTCGATCTTGATACCTTTTTCAGGCTGATATTCGTTTGGGATTATTTCCCTCACTGAACGTGTAGAACGTCGTAGATATGTAGAACGTGTAGATATGTAGAACCGTGAATGGTGTTGATTCCCTGCAATGTTTGTACTGCATGAGCCTTTCACTACAAAACTACTACTTATCTAATTAACAAACTTTTTTTTGCAGATTTTTTTTAACATCCTTGATGTGTTCAATCAGTCGAGTCGCTATGGGTCGCTTTGTTTGTCCAATTGACTGAAGCAGAGACAAGACAGCATAGGCTGAGGATGTTCTACTTACCTCACTTTTGCCCATCATCAACCCCAACCAACTGCAAAATGGAGCAAATGGTTGAAGATGTTGCACGATTTAGGACTGCTGCACTGATCTGACGAACTGCGAACTACATGTGCTGTACGATGACGTGTCGCCTTCATCGCAAGTTAGACCAAAGTGGCCCCTCACCGTGCCCTGAATGGAGTGATGGCAGCCGTCATAGGCAGCAGACTGACCACAACAATAAGAGAGTTGTCGTATAACATACCGTGACTAAGATCTAAGCGATCGCTTGCGCTTCTGATGATTAAGAGAGGATAGTTGAGATTTGCGTCAGTCGCCATATTAATACAATTAAATTGTTTGCAGATTTTCTTACAGCTTACAGCTCTTACAGCTGAAAATCCTTCTTGCAATGTCCTTAGTAAAATTACCATGAATTAATCTATCCATTTCGATTCATTAGCTTAAAAATCAGTTATGCTTGTAGTGAGATGACCTATTACACAGGTTTGAACCCGGTGGTCTACCCGGGGGTCTGCATCGGGGTTGTAAAATGGATCGGTGTCTTCACTGTTTATAACGTCATCATAAACCACATGATCAACTTCATCGTCTGATCCAGAATCATTGTCAGCCTCCCACTACAATACTACTCCTATCTAATATACAAACTTTTTTGCAGATTTTTTTCAACATCCTTGATGTGTTCAATTAGTTGAGTTGCTATGGGTTGCTTTGTCTGTCCAATTGACCGAAGCAGAGCCAAGACAGCATAGGCCGAGGACGTTCTACCTGCCTCAGTTATTCATCATCAACCCCAACCAATCGCAAAATGGAGCAAATGGTTGAAAATGTTACACGATTTGGGACGTGTACGCTGCTGCGCTGATACAGAATAGATCTGACGAACTGCAAACTACATGTGCTGTACGAGAACGTGTCGCCTTCATTGCAAGTTAGACCAAAGTGACCCCTCACCGTCCCCCGAATGGAGTGATGACAGCCGTCATAGGCAGCAGACTGACCACAACAATAAGAGAGTTGTCGCATAACATACCGTGACTAGGATCTAGGCGATCGCTTGCGCTTCTGATGATTAAGAGAGGATTGTTGAGGTTTGCGTCAATCGCCATATTAATACAATTAAATTGTTTGCAGATTCTCTTACAGCTGAAAATCCTTCCTAAAAGGTCCTTGATAAGATTACCATCAATTAATCTATCCATTTCGATTCATTAGCTTAAAAATCAGTTATGCTTGTAGTGAGATGACCTATGACACCGGTTCGAACCGTTCACTACTGAACAAGAACTTTGCCATCCACAAAAGATGGATGGCAAACATTGCCATCCACCTCTGTTTATCAATATTTTATCGATTAGTAGTAGTCTTTAATTTAAAGAGCCGAGGTACAAGGTTTTCGATCCCATAGAGTGGTCTAGAGTATGCAGAGAAAGCGTTGTATTCCGATGTGGCCTAGAGGGGTGAAACTTTCTACTTGGCTTGGCGCGTGACAGCTATAGCTTGCTGAGACACAGGCGTATGCTGAGACGCGGTTCCAGGAAGCGCAGGGCTGAGCAGATGTAATGTACTGAACGTACTGAGAGCTGCGTGCGCTGCATCTCAGGCACGTGAAACGCAGACATGTGCATCCTGCTCTGCGCCTCGTAGTGCTGGCACTGATTTCTGCACGATGCATGCAACTCAGAACGAGTTTTTAGATAGATTTTATAATTGCTGAGTTGACCACATTTAATGATAAATGATAAAACATTTAATTAAATTCCTAAATTGTTTGTCAGATAACTTTCTCCAGTGTACAAATTCTTTATTAGTAGAGCGTTTTTTCAGATAATCACTTTTCCAAATAGCTTTTCTACGCTTTGATAAACTGTAAAGTAGCAACAATTCATTAATTTCATAACCAAACTCTTAATCTAAATTCATTTTTCTCATCAAACTAGAAAACTGTCTATTCCTTGTACTATCTAGGACGCGAATGAATGCATCTATGTCATTTAGCATCTGCATCTATCTTATACGCTCGCACCCATGTATGCCTCGACTACACTGCCTCGTAGCATACGCTCGCAGCCTATGTTTGCCTCGACTGCCCTGCCTCGCAAAATCTGTACTATGTTATTCTGCGTCACCTGCGTCTCAGCATAGGCTTAGCCTTGAGTGCATGCAACATTTGTATAAGGGTGTCGTGTTATTGCATTCGATCTACAGAATTCAATTGAAATTCCGTTAATTTTATCTTAACGAAAAATGGAGCCTAACAATGTAAGTTCAGGCAACCTAAACACTGTTCCACTTGGCCATGTATTGCTAAGTTATTGCCACTCGACATTTTGGCGTTGTGAAAAACACTAGCTTACACTATCATTTCTACCCTCATATGATACATATACATACACATACACACGCGTGTGTGTGTCTGTGTGTGAGGGTGTGTTTGTGTGTGTGAGGGTGTGTGTGTGTGTGTGTCTCCTAGCTACATCAAGGAGGAAAGTACATTAAAAACATGTAGTACGTAGTGTGACGGAAATATATCTTCACACACATCACTTCTTCTATTGTTCCAAAATAGGTCGCGATTGGATTGAAGAACGGGTACTCAGGGTGTGTGTGTCTGTCTGTCTGTCTGTCTGCATGTGTATGTCTGTCTGTGTGTGTCTGTCTGTCTGTGTCTGTCTGTGTGTGTGTCTGTCTGTCTGTGTGTGTGTCTGTGTGTGTCTGTGTGTGTGTGTGTGTGTCTGTGTATGTGTGTGTCTCCTAGCTACATCAAGGAGGAAAGTACATTAAAAACATGTAGTACGTAGTGTGACGGAAATCTATCTTCACACACATCACTTTTTCTTCCATTGTTCCAGCATAGGTCGCGATTGGATTGAAGAACGGGTACTCAGGGCCACGGCGTAGAAATGACAATTGGGGTCGGCTTCACCAACTCTGGTAGTGCCAGAGTTAAAGTACCAGGTTGATATTTTGAGCAAAGATTTTTGTTGCTGCAGTTTCGGCTGGTGTCTGACCGTCACAAAGCCATTTAAGAGTTTTTTTCCCTTTCGCTCGAGCAGGTGTGACTACAAGGAGATCGTCGGAGAAGACATTACTTTCAAAGAGCCTTAGACTACCAAAGTAACTAACTTAATGACCAAATTTGATCCGTACTGGCAAAACCGAACACCTGCATTAGCTATTTTATGTAAGTCGTCCAAATGTGCGCCGGACTAAACGTACCACTTAATGAATGTTAGCAATAATATATTTTTCAGGACTTTCAAATTCTAGCCGAACGATGTAAGTGGTGTCTGAAATCTCAATATTATGACTGAGGATACATAAAATAAAATACAAACGGAGCTGACATTGAATTCACTGCCCGAAGTCAGGCCCATTATATAGTATTACTACACTTCTGGGGGGTGAGCAGTGTATTCCGGACTAACGGCCGGCTGTGGTAGGTTTAGGACAGCAGTCTTGCCACATGTGAGCGTTCACCTTACCACCCATTCGCTATCCCTTCGAAGCCATAGAACTTGAGATGCGGAAATGGCGGTTTTAGATATTTTTTCTAGGACTGAGTTGATTATTTTTATGGTAAGATGAAGATCTTTAAAAAGGTGAAACAGATTTAGCTGGCAGGCCACGAGCGCTAACTTCCACCGCGTGAAGGTGAACAGTAAAGCTGTTCTGGGTGACGGCATTTGCAAGATCATGGTATTTATTTAATTTGACTTTCGGGCTTTCGACCGGGCGGTCGTGGATCACTAACTGGGAATGGGTGGTTTTTTTCAGGACTTGTCATACTAAGTATTTTGCAATGTTACTGGTTGACTATTGAATTATATAGAATAGATACAAAGCCATGGAATTCACGGACTGTAATCGGGTCCCATCATAATATTATTGTTATACTTCTAATTGATGAGGGGTGGACTCGAGGTAATAACTATCTAGGACAGCTGTCTTACTACATGTGAGCATAACCTTACCACCCATTCACTCCCTCCTTCGAAGCTATAGGATTTGATATGCCGAAATTTTGAAGTTAGGCAATTTTTCAAGGAATGAGTTGATTATATTCCTAGAGAGACCAAGGACTAGAGATCTGGCTGGCAGGCCATGAGCGCCTACTTTCATTGCGTGATGGTGAACATTGAAGTCGTTCCGGGTGAGTGCATTCACGAGATTATGCTATTTATTTAATTCGACAAGATCTTCCGGACTTCCGTCGGAGCGGACGTGTTCATAGTAATGACACATCAATGTGACAGCGATGAAGATTAGATTTTTTTTCAGCACTATTGTAATCCCTATCAAGCTACAGATAAATATAGAGCTACCATGGAATTCACCGATCGGAATCAGGGTTCTACGGGTTACTAATTTACTTTTAGGCGATGAGCGGTGGACTCCGTACTAAAGAGGACAGCTGTCTTGCCACATGCAAGCGTACGCCTTACCACTCACTCACTCCCCTCTTCGATACAATAGGATTTAAGATGCGGAAATTAACATTTTAGGTATATTTTTTAGGAATGAGTTGATTATTTACCTGGAGAGACCGAGGGCTATTGGAAAGGCAGGCCACGAGTGCCAAGCTTCACCTCGTGATAGTAAAAAATTGAAGTCGTTCCGGGTGAGTGCATTCACTAGATTATGCTATTTATTTAATTCGACGAGATCTTCCGGACTTCCGTTGGAGTGGACGTGTTCATAGTAATGACACATCAATGTGACACAGCGATGAAGATTAGATGTTTTTTTCAGCACTATTGTAATCCCTATCGAACTATAGATAGATATAGAGCTACCATGGAATTCACCGATCGGAATCAGGGTTCTACGGGTTACTAATTTATCTTTAGGCGATGAGCGGTGGACTCCGACTAACGAGGACAGCTGTTTTGCCACATGCGAGCGTACGCCTTACCACTCACTCACTCCCCCCTTCGAAGCGATAGGATTTAAGATGCGGAAATTAACATTTTAGGTATATTTTTAAAAAATGGAGGCGTGCTAGGTGAGGATATTCACGAGATTATGCTATTTATTTAATTCGACGAGATCTTCCGGACTTCCTCGTCGGAGCGAACGTGTTCATAGTAATGACACATGAATGTGACAGCGATGAAGATTAGATGGTTTTTTTCAGCACTATGAATGAGTATGAGAATCAGAATGAGTCGATTATTTACCTGGATAGACCGAGGACTATTGGAAAGGGCAGGCCACGAATGCCAAGTTTCACCGCGTGATGGTAAAAATTGCATGTTTTTAGAAGATAGTCTTGTGGTCTTGGGTAAATATATAGTGAACAGACTGATTTGTTTGTAGTATGAGGAACAGCAGCTAGTGTTTTAAGGTGTATGGTGAATTATATTATATTATAAGTGTAGGGTTGGGACAGTCGATTATAGGATGACAGCTACTTAGTGAAGTTCTTCAACCATCTATGGGGGCTGATGCTGGCAAGGACCGGACAACTAACTCGCTGCCAAGTCTTCACCCAGCATACGGACTTGAGGTCAGAGTCACGAACAAACTAGAGAAGAATATTCGACATCGCTTGACCTGTCGCCTGTTGTCGTCTTATTATTTTCGTAGCGCTGAAGTTATCTTTTTGTGCGCTTGCAAATGCAAGAATTTAAAAATGACATTCAAGGATTTTTTTTTCATGTTCCATTTCAAAAAGGTTGCCGTTTTAATGGTGTACCATTTACAGAACTAGTATTATGTACCTATAGATTAATTCATCGCTCACGGTAATGTTTCAAACGTTTAAAGGCGAAATCAAAGACTGATTTGTAAGATTCATGAGATTATGCTATTTATTTAATTTTCCGATCTTCCGGACTTCCTATCTTCCGTCGGAGCCGATGTGTTCATAGTAATGACGCATGAATGTGACACAGCGATGAAGATTAGATTGCTATCCTAAGTATCCTAGTATTGCTATCCTAAGTATTTTGTAATGTTACTTGTTGACTATTGAATTTTATATAGATATATAATAGATACAGAGGGAACTGCCATGGAATTCACTGAGTAAACGGGAGCATAACCTTACTCCCTCCTTTGAAGCCTTTGGATTTGAGATGCTAAATTTTGATTATTTTCCTGGAGAGACCAAGGACAAGCGAGCTGGCTGGCAGGCCATGAGCCCCAACTTTCATCGCGTGATGGTGAACATTGAAGTCGTTCCGGGTGATGGCATTTGCAAGATCATGGTATTTATTTGATTTGACTTGTGGTCTTTCGGGCTTTCGATCGGGCGGTTGTTGATCACGACAGCTGTCTTGCCACATGCGAGCGTACACTTTACTACCCGCTCACTTCCCCTTTAGAGCAATAGAATGAGATTCGGAAGTTGGAGGTCTATGTATTTTTTCTAGGAATTACTTGATTATTTTCATTTAGGGACCGAGTACTTTAAGAGATGGCAGACCGCGAGCGCCAACTTTCCCCGCGTGATGGTAAAAAACTTAAGCCGTTCCGGGTAACAGCATTTGTGAGATCATGGTATTTATTTAATTTGATTTATGGTCTTTCGGGCTTTTGACCGGGCGGTTGTTGATCACGACAGTGGATAACGGGTGATTTTTTTCAGAACTCTATTGTAATCCCAAGTATTTAGCAATGTTACTTGTCGATTATTAAATTATATAGCTATAGAATAGATACAATGGGAGCTGCCTCGGAAGGGGCCCATCGGGGTATTGTTTTTGGTTTTCTCCCTTGTGGCGCATTAGCGGTGGACTCCGGACTAACGACCTACCTATAAGACAGCTGTCTTGCCACATGCGAGCGTACACTTCACTACCCACTCACTTCCCCTTTAGAGCAATAGAATGAGATTCGGAAGTTGGAGGTCTATGTATTTTTTCTAGGAATTACTTGATTATTTTCATTTAGGGACCGAGTACTTTAAGAGATGGCAGACCGCGAGCGCCAACTTTCACCGCGTGATGGTAAAAAACTTAAGCCTTTCCGGGTGACGGCATTTGTGAGATCATGGTATTTATTTAATTTGATTTATGGTCTTTCGGGTTTTTGACCGGGCGGTTGTTGATCACGACAGTGAAGAACTGGTGATATTTTCAGAACTCTATTGTAATCCCAAGTATTTAGCAATGTTACTTGTCGACTATTAAATTATATAGATGTAGAATAGATACAATGGGAGTTGCCACGGAAGGTATTGTTATTTTACTTCTGGGGGGATGAGCGGTAGACTCCGAACTAACGACCTACTTAACAATAATAAATAATAATAATAAACTCTTTATTTGCACTTAATTCGTATACAAAAAAGGCGAGCTTATTGCCACATGGCAATGTCTTACAACTAACCTAAACACAGTGGTGCATGCGCTCATTGTGAAAATAAAGATTATTACATAACATACAGATAAGTGGAAGAATTTAAAACTAATAATGCCCGAGGAGAGGAACAGGAGAGAAAGGGAAGAACTGGTTATTCTTAGAAAGGTAGTAATCCTTAAGGTGAGTCTTAAACGATGGTAACGAAGGCGAGTTTCGTATATTTGCTGGGAGATCGTTCCAGAGTCTTGCATCATGAAAGAATAGGAATAGAAATCACTATTATGACTCGGAATTTTTAATAAACTGTCAGGCTGACCGAAGTACGAGACCGTGGGAACTTAGTGGTTCAAAAAGCTCGTGGAGATAGGATGGTGTTAATTGGGAGAGTACAAGCAAGTATATGAACATTTCTTTGGCGTACTGGCAACCACTTTAACTGTGCCCTATAGTCGGACACGTGATCATACTTACGTAGACCGAAGATGAATCGTATGCATACATTTTGCAAACGTTCAAGTTTGTTGAGCAGTTCCTCTGATAAATCTAGATAAGCCACTCTGTATAGTCAAGGAGAGAGGTAGTACTATGGCCGGGACAGAAACCGGACTGATAGGGATTAAACATATTGAATTCAGAAAGGTAATCTGATAGCTGAGAGAACACTATATGCTCCCAACACTTTTGAGAGAGCAGGGAGAATAGATTGGCCTGAAATCATTTGGTCGAACAGGATTTTATATTTTAGGACGGGTATAACGTAGGCATTTTTCCAAGGACCTGGGTACGAACCAAATTCCATTGAGGAGTTTATTATGTGGGTAACGACTGGAAGAATAATACATTGGATGATACGTTTGAGCATATCTACACAGACCATCCGTTCCCACCGACTTAGATTTTATCCGGTTTAATGTTAGTAAAACTGTTTCAACAGTAGCTGGAACAAAGTGAAATTTACACGGATTGACTGGCACATTAGAATTGGCAATATAGGTGGTAGCACGGGACTTTGTTATATTATCTAGTAGAACCGGTGACTTTGAGAAGTGGTTATTAAGAACGTCTATATCTACATTGGGATCTACGGGTCCTTTACATTTACCAATTCCAAGTTGGTTCAGCACTTTCCACATTTCTTTGGGAGTACAATTTGCAAGCGAGTCGAAAATGTAACATTTTTTTGCATTATGACATAGTTGGTTACAACGATTCCTTAACGTACGGTAAAATTCCCAGTTGTCAGCTGAAGGATAACGCTTAAACTTAGACTTGGGCTCTATCGCGCTTTAACATATATTGCCGGATGGAATCGTTGAACCACGGGTCTGATTGATGTCGTACTTTAGCTATTTTCACAGGGGCATGCTTGTCGTAAAGTCTGATGATCTTCGTATTAAAGAGACCAAGTTTCTCGTCGATGGTAGGGCTCTGGAAAACATCAAGAGGCATATATAAGGTCGTGGTTTGAGAAACCGCCGATCGTCAATTGACCATGGAAGTTGATGAGCTGGGGATTAGATGTCATTATCAGATCGAGCCAAGTGTGGGAGTTTCCGCTGTGGTGTGTAGCCTGCAGCGGAAGTAAAGAAAGATTTAAAGGACATTAACCTTGTTAGTTTTGAGGATCTATGATTTTGTTTTAAAAGACATGTATTAAAATCGCCAAAAAATAGAGCATTCTAATTCGTCAAAATAATTGTCGTTATCCGGTGCAAAGTAAAATACTCCAAGGAGAATCGTACTCGTATCTTTCATGGTTACGCAAATTAATAAATATTCGGGGGCAGGGCTGCTACTGACGGATGATTTGCAAATGACTTCATACGAAAAGTGGTCTTTTAGGTAGATAGCGACTCCTCCACCTCTGCGAGCTGTCCGATCATTGCGAATCAAGTTATAACCGGGTAAATTGTATAGAGACGATGGTAAAGACGGTTTTGACCATGATTCGCTAATCATACAAGCATCTACAGTTTGATTGGAAAAAAGAGCATAAAATTCGCTAAAATGAGCCGGAGAAGCTTTGCGCGTTCAAATGGCATATATTTAAAGAATTTTTATTGTAAGAAAGTGTTGCGTAGAATTTGATCGGTTGATCTAGAGGAAATATTACTAGTATCCATTGTGTAAGTATCGTGGTCGTAGTAGCAAGTAAGTAGCAAGGTCATGTCGTCCCCTAGTAATACCTTATTTAAGTCTGTGTCACTCAGTTCATCGAAGGGAAAGGTCGTATGGGTAAGGTTAGGGATAGAAAGGCGTCGGGTAGACATATTTATACAAAACAATTAAAAAAAATAATAAATTGGTGATATTCAATCACACTAAAAGCAAATAAATGCATACTTAAGACAGCTGTCTTGCCACATGTTAGCGTACACCTTACCGCCCATGCAGTCTGTCCCCCCTTCAAAGCAATAGGATTTGAGATGCGGAAATTGGCTATTTAGGTATTTTTCTACAAAGGATTTGTCGACTGTTTAAATTACAATACACTATTTTAGAAGATCATTTTGTGGTTTTAGGAAAATATTCAGTGAGCAGACTGATTTATTTGTATTATGAAGAATGGCAGCTGATCTTAAAGGTGTAGAGTGAAATATATTATAAAAGCAGAGTTGGGACAGTTGATTATAGGACAATGGCTACTTAGCGAAGTCTTTCAACCATCATCCGAGCTGATACTGGACAACTAACTCACTGTGTATAGCACATACATCATTCAACACCCAACATACAGGACTTTGTCAGTCTTGAACAAAACCTGATTCCTTATTTTTGTAGCGCATATAAAAATAAAAAATGATTTGTAAGGATTTTTATTTATATACCGTTTCAAAAAGGTTGCCGTTTTTAATGGTGTACCGTTAACAGAACTAGTATTATGTAACTAGATTATTTCAACGCCCACGGTAATTGCCACGCCACAGTTGACCAAGGTTAAAACGTTTAACGGTGAGATCAAAGACTGAGTGTAGACTTGACTGTCATTTGTAAGAATATATAATTTTGTGACTAAATAGGTCTGCTATGATAGTTGAATTCTTCAGTGTATCCTTTTCTTGCTCTAAAACAAAAATAAAACATGAATATCAATAAAGACTACGTGTGTTATTTAAAGTCGCTTTATTTACCTTTTTTTCATGCCGAACACCTGTTTTTTTACATTTTAACTGCAGCCATCGCTGGATCGTAAGTTTCGAAAAAAGAATCAGCCATCTTTTCATTCAGGTTTATTAGGTATCAGCTAGAAAAGAATAAACTAAAAAGAAAATTTTAGCTGTTATAACCTCACTGGGGTGAAACTGACAGCTGACTTTTTTTTTGTCAAATCTGTATTGAACAGGTCCATTGCACCTAGGCTAACTTCAAATTATTTGGTATGGGTAGTGTTGGTCAAATTATTTGGTATGGAGTTGCGTTCGAGGTATTATTGCGTTATAGGAACCTATTGTATTGATTATTATTTTTTTTAACGTCAACTGAGCGCTGCTTCCGAACTGCAACAATCTATTCGGCCTCAATACATAGCGAGATATAGGCATTCAATGAAACGTCCCCGTGAGTTTTGGTAGGTTGTTTTTTAAAGTAATATGGCGGAGATATTAGTTTTTTAAAAGCAGAAACCTAAAAAACATTTTTCTCTGTAAATTAAGGTTTTTTTTGTCTGGAAATATTGCGTGTCCCGAGGATTTTTTTAATCAGATTTAGCATTACAATGGTTGAATAGCGTTTTCTTTTTGAGAAAGGTTCCTATAATCATATATTCCGCGTTCGATCATGTGCATATATTCCGTATCGAAGCATTAATCCATTTAAAACAAAATGGCTAAGAGTAATTGAGTGATATCGTTCCCAAATTTGCAAACATCTTATTACAAGTCAACTATGCAGGAGAGAAAAAAAAATATTTAACAGTGCTATTTATATTTCAGTACAATAGTACGATTTATAGTTCAGTTGTACACTTTGTAAAATTTAATTAGAAGCCTTTTATTCAATATTGGACGTTTTAAAACAAATATTATTACTAAACACCGTACTTAGTGTTTGTTACTAAACACCGTACAGGTGTTTTGTTGCTCCGGAGAAAAGGTTTGATGTCTACTCTAAAGCTGAGACTAAACTGTATTCGAATTATCTGCATTTTTTTAAAAAAATATTTTCGAATATTAATTAGCAGAACTTTGTTCATTTGCTGAATTAAAACAATTTTATTACCTACTATAAGCTGTAAGCTGCCATTACTAACCATATAGGGAGCCAAAATGTCTTTCCTGATGTAAATTCCCCTCTGCTTCGCACCATACATACATAGCACTACATGAGTGGCGATGAAGATAGTGAAATGATGCACCACCACTTTAGTTTTGGAAGGAATATGCCTACAAGGAATATGCCTCGGGCAATATTTTGTTATATTTCCCAGTAATTTTTCCCTGGGTTTATTGTTTCTTATTTTTTGTACTTGATATAAGTTCTCAAAAATATTTCCTGT
This sequence comes from Micropterix aruncella, assembly GCA_944548615.1. Taxonomy (NCBI): domain Eukaryota; kingdom Metazoa; phylum Arthropoda; class Insecta; order Lepidoptera; family Micropterigidae; genus Micropterix; species Micropterix aruncella. Next base: position 29,267,084 of record OX155951.1, read on the forward strand.
TTGATATGACAAGGTACACTGACACTGGTCTTTGCAACAGCGAAATATTGGCTGACTTTATTTTTTACGTTAACGTAATAATGGGTTCAGACATACGCCGTCGTGAGCACAGCAAATTTTGTAATGGGTTTAGCAATGGATTCAAAATACAATTGGAAGAGCGCAGGCGGCAATACTGTGGGGGAATTTCAAATCTTTTCCAATAAAATATTCGAGGGCCTCCGTTTCGTTCTGTCTTCGAGAATGTGATCGTTAGGTACGTGGAAATCGTCTCTATTGCATATGTACCTGACTTGCTATTCACTTTATTTGTACAAGTGAAACGATTTGATATACAATATGATGCGAGTTTGAAACTTTCTCAAATATATCCGCTTATATTTTTTCACAATTTGTAAGGTTTTGTTGTAATGTAGGCAGAAGACAGGTCAACGTGTAGTCATGCATTTTTTTTGCTATATTTTACACTTCGAGGTTTGCAAATTTAGGTCAAGAACGTCAAATCCGTTTTAAGGAACGTTGCGCTCCGTAGCACAAACGACAACGTCGTGAAAAGCGCAGTGAACGTAGCATAAAAAGTGTACTCGCAAATCTTAAAAAGTAACAAGTATAAAATACGCCTGCTGCATAACATTAATTATTTTGTAATTATCCATTCAAATAACGCGAAACAAAAGAGGAAAACTGGCAACAATCCGCAGACCGCTATTTTTCGGTAGCGCACAGGCTGTTATAATTCACCGGTTGCTACATTTTAGACTGACTGACCCGACTTGCTACTTTTTATACTGAGTGACCCGCTTTGTCATTTTTCAATATTTTAACGGAGGATCACTCAGTCTAAAGCTCATTCGCTCTAAAATTATTCTCACTGCATTTTAGAGCGACTGACCCGATATCGATTTTAGAGCGAGTGAACTTTAGACTGAGTGAGCCGGTCCGAGGATATTACATAATTATTAAAATGAGCAGGAAATTGTTATATCCGGCTTTATAACGACACAATATATATTATAGGCTATTGATGCGTAGTTTGAAAATGAATTATCATGCGTGCCTGTTTTGATAGTGAGCGCAGTGCATTCACTAACACCGCTTCCTGGCTCCCTAGCATAATGAATGAACCGTGAAATTCTATCCGTTGACCACGTTTAAACTGAGTTAAATAGGACTGAAGTTGTGTGACATACCATTATTCATATTATGCTTTAGACACAATTGCATTGGATATTCGTATGTATGTCGCGTATGCAAACCGATATACCTTACAAATCGTACTGTATATCGTTGCTGGAAGAATCTATGAAACAAGTAAATATATTAAAAATAATTAAAAACATGACTGCCGTTACAGAAAGTATTGTATTTATAATTATTTTTATTACGGTTTTCTATGAAATGTTTGTGGTTTATGTATTTATTCACGTAGATACACGTATATTTCCGTAATGTACGCAATCAGACCTTTCATATGATACTAAACACGATATATGTATGTTAATTTATTGAAATTTGGACATTTAGACATCTACTTACTTGATATTTGGATAGTTACGGTACTCTATGACAATCGGGATGACGTAAGGATCCTAACAATACCCATCTAAATCGGTTCAAGCGTTTAGAAGTTATGGTGGATTAAATAAACGGAAAACATACATAGAGAACTCTAAGGACATTAGACCCCTTTTTTGTTAAACAGTTGTGTAAAAAGAACTTATGGTTTTGCCTTTTAATAATATCAATAATAAATCTCTTTATTTTCAAGATAAAAGGCGATCACTATGTTTCTATTCCCTCATTTTCCGGTGTTCTCATCGCCAAATCGTTATTGCTGAATTCAGAGGTCATTTTCATGGAATTAGGATAATTTTTTAAACGGTTTTAAACAGAAACTGAAACTCCCCCTTTTCAAAATACATTGCTGTTTATTTTTTACGATTAGCTGTCATCATCAATACATCAATATATCAATCATCAATACATTTTTAAGTACAAACTTTTTATGATCGTTTGATTATCCTATCACAATTTCTTATTATTTATGTTCTTGCTGTACTTCTTCGATAACCTAACTCTTTAACTAGCTTTCGCTGCTTTATCTATTAGGGCAGCTATGTATAATGTGCACCTAGCTAGACGTATTATTTTTAAAGATTTGGCACCGATGCAAGTTCATTTGTAGCGTGCATAATTATTATTATCGATACAGTGTAACGCTGCCGAACATGTTCTCATCAATGAAAACATGAACTGCTCCCAACTGCCATACATGTTTACGATATGTGTATCCTGTCTTTATGGCGTCACGTAACATGTGCGCTTGGTCATAAAGAGATCTGCATGGATCAGGGGTCAACATATTTAGCTCTGAAATTTCGAGAAGTATACGTTAATGAGAATGTTCGTCGCGAAACAGTACAAAGCTCATTAAATTGTTGACAACCGGTTCCAACCGGACGGTTGCAGTTACGAAAGCTACCATCGAAATGAATGGAATTTTTAAACTTTTTTGGTACCGCAGTACAACATTGCTTATTTCATTTCACCGCCGTTTCTTTGCAATTATAACAAAGATTTTTGGACGCCCGCTTCCTTTTTGCTCAAATTTAAGTGTCCTGTAACGCTGATTGTTACGTTATGTGAAAATTTTGATTTTTTATAGTATTTGTAATTTTATCTGCGGCCGAATTCCGCTTATTTCCAAGTGATACAAATCTATTATATACGCAGTAGTATAAAATCGAAGACTATCGCGGTTGTTTGACATTATAAATAGGATAGAAACGAATTTACCCGGTCTACCCTGGATAACGGCAGCTGCAACGTCACCGAAACGTCGGCTGCTACACATTTCACGCGGTAAATTCGTTTCTATCCTATTTATAATAGACACAGTAAACCTACATTTTTCCTCTGACAATTTACTCAAAATTCCTTGTTTCTAAAAACACTGATTTCTACTCCTACACTTTCTGTGTCCATGGTACAAGACTCTGTAACGAACTCTCAGCAAATATACGAAACTCGCTTCGTTAGAATCATTAAGACACACTTTAAAGTACTATTTCTCTAAGAAGTAACCGGTTCTGTTCTTTCGCTCTCCTTCCTCTTTCAAATTTCTCTCCTTAGGCATTTTTAATTTTAAATATAGTAGTTTGTATTTTATGCAGACATGTATCGCGGTACAACGCGAGCATGTATCGCTGTGCCACAGTATACCTTTGAGACCCCCTGAGACGAACAGGACCATTTCCAGATTGAAGTCTGTCTGTTTGTGCTGTGTGTATATATTCCTCCACGATAGCGCCCAAACGCTTGATCCGATTGAGCTGAAATTTGGTATGCAGGAATTATTTAGTCATGGCAAGATTTGAAAGGCGGTTGAAATCGTTGGGGGCTCACTAGTCATATATCAAACTCGAAATATTAGACTTAGAGACTTTAAACGTAGTACAAAGATGCCTGGTTGGGTCGAAATAACGTTGTGAAATTTTAGTTCGAATATCTCGTATACAAGCTACACTAATAATATTTAAATTCCGCCATACATTTTAAATAAATATTAACGCTATCTGTTGGCTTGGCCGAGAGAGGGCACTCGTCGATTTTATTTATGATATGAATATTCAGATCACAACTGATTTTTTCAACATTGGTTGATCCGACCTCCACAGGGTTGGCTTTTGTAACCGTCTTCTGTTGTCGGGCGAAGGTGTCGCGTGACGTGCGTTCCGACCGCCTGACCGGAAGGAAGTCACCGAGAGCGACAGTACAGTGACCAGGCCGAATGGACGGACGGCTGGCTTTTCGCATCACTGGACGCAAACGAATACGAACGAGTATAGTACATAGTTACTGGTTCGTATTCGTTTGCGCCCAGTGATGCGAAGAGTACACCGCTGTCCGCTGTCACATGGACATGACACCGATGGTAATGAGGAAACATTATAACATACTACATATGTACTGCTACATGAATAATGTTCATGTGAAGTATTTAATTTAAGAAGGGATACCACCCTAAATATCACATTGAATAGTCAAAATAAGAGATGTGATTAAAAATGTTATACGAATAACGGCCTAAAGTTTCTCGTGACTAAAGTTTCATTTACTAATCTTCTATATCTTCCGACAATTACGCATGAAATATTGACAAGCAAATATATTACAAAGAATAAAAAACATAACTGCCGTTGCAGAAAGTGAACTATTGTATTTATAATTATTTTTATTACGGTCTTTTATGTTTTTTTATGGTTTATGTATTTATCCATATAGATACATCAATATTATGACACTAACTACGATATATTTATGTTAATTTATTGACATTTAGACATGTAGGCAAGTATTTTTTTTACATTTGGGCAGTTTAGGTACCCTGTGACACTCGGGGTGACAACGATTATAACAATATCACACACTTCTAAATTGGTTCAAGCGTTTAGAAGTTATGGTGTAATAAAAAAACAGGGTTTCATCATTAATACATACCGGATTTTTTCCGATTACAAATGCGTAATTTTATAATTTTTCAAAATATCGGATTGGAATAAATTCGTAAGAACCAAAAACGGTTATTTAAAAATCGGTCATATTTTATGGAGTGTAATAATTGAAAACTTTGTATATTTTATTTTGCTAAATGAATACTCCAAATATTTCTCTTCGTTACTAGACCTACCGGATCTATTCCTGACGGCCGCTAAGAGGAAGAACGAAAAAACTCAACAGTCAAATGATGAATGTCAAGACGCACCGCGTAGTACGGCGATTTATATTAAAGATGCTGCTTTTTTCTTATATGAGAGCAAGGGATCCTATGGCACGTACCCTATGACACTCGGGAGGACAAAACGATTCTAACAATACGATACACTTCTAAATCGGTTTTAGCGTTTAGAATTTATGGTGAAATAAAGAAACGGAAAACATACATAAATGAAACTGAACAGATTACACTGTTTTTTTTGTTTTGCAGTGGTATAAAACCAAGCAAAAAATTATATTTATTTAATTTTATTAATTAACACATTTACAAAGCATATTGTCTTAACGATATTCATATCAATTAAAAATTATAACACATTCATATAAAAAATGTACACAGCTGATATTAGCATTTCCATAGGTGTTCAGATTCTGCCACCCAACTAAGTGCCGGGTATTGTTTTAAGTCCGCGAGCATTTTAGCTTTATATCCTAGTGTATTTACATATCAATAATTTGAAAATTCTCTAATAAAGGTTGCACTTTCTTAATTTTTCAATAAAATTTAGCATAAATAAAGAACGCAGCAAACAAATCAAACGTGTAATTTTAAATTGAACTGAGTGAACTACGAAATGTTTCCAATAAGTTCTTCATATATTTGACTCTGAGATTATCAGATGTTTTATATGCTCTTTAGTGGTTATTATGATACTCACATGAAAAACCTTTTTACACGACTGCCCGACAAGTGAAATGTGTGTCAGGGTTTTTCTATATATGTTTTCCGTTTCTTTATTCCACCATAAGTTCTAAACGCTTAAACCGATTTAGAAGTGTTTGATATTGGTAAAACTTTTCGTTATCCCGAGTATCATACCTTAATTGGTACCTTAATTGGGTACCTTAATTGTCCAAACATCAAGTAAGTAGTTGTCTAAATCTCCAAATATTAATAAATTTATATAAATTTATTGTGTTTAGTGTCAAATGAAAGGTCTGATTGATTATATTTCGAAAATTTACATGTATCTATATGGATAAATACATAAACCGCAAATATTTCGTAGAAAAAACGTAATGAAAATAATTATAAATATAGTATTTGATGTTTTGTAACGACAGTCGTGTTTTTATGCCTTTTGATATATTTACTTGTTGTTCAATCAAACTTGTTGTTTTAGCGATTGATAATTAGCCAAACAATCTAAAGAGTTTACGCCTTCAAACGTTCAAGAATGTAACTCGGAATTCTACCGAACCTGTACATAGATATATGGAACTATGGCAATTATCCCGCAATGTAGAAAATCTTAGATAAATCATACGAAAAACACTGCTCTTATCCGCATATGTATCTGTAGCGGCATCTTAAAAAACCGGCTATTTATTGTGCAACCAGTTGGGTGCTGACAACTTGATTACATTTTAAATTTACAGCCCGTTATACCGTCGTGAAGCCACCGCGCATTAAATAATTTGATTTTAAAATATTCTTAGGTTTATCGCGTACCTCAAATGGGACCGTTTAAAATTCTCTCAAATCAGACCAGTCTTGTATAACCACGGAACTCACCTATAACACAACTAGAGCTGTCAACTACAACGGGCGAACCCGATAACTCAGAAAGTTTTAACGATATTAGATCGTTTTGTCTCACTTGAGACGAAAACACTTCACTGACTATAGTTACGCTACTCGCCCGTCAGAGACCAACGCCTTACGGCGAGGCACCGGGAAAGGTACCCAGCGGGCAGCATCGCCCCTGACTACCAGTTCGGGAGGATATCTCCATCTGGAATTAACCATCAAGATACCTCCTACCTCTTGACTGGTTACAGGTTTGAGGCGAGGTCGCGTGCGTGGTCCTCTCCCATACGTAGCGGTGATACAGTGTCTGTCGAATCTATCGCGGACGTAGGCATCCGTTACCCGCTATCGAGTAGCCGATTTGTGGTTTCAAGAGCAATTGCCGCAAGGCTAACAACTGCCCCCGCGCAAACCGTCCAGGAGCGCCCGAAGGTTGACTCCTAGGGGAAACTGGCCCGCAGGCCAGAGTCCTACCCGGGCTCGCACTTCTACGTGGAGGCCGCCGGTTGGGCTTTGACCCGTGAGTTTGACCGACCCTAAACGCCTAACTGTAACAAGGCTCATTAGCTCCCTCACCTATGACACAGTGAGGGAGCTATAACACAGTATAACACAGTACTCGTATACCAGACAGTAGCGTCTCTTAGAACAAAATTGAAAACGAAGCAAGCTACGTCACGAGTGGCCTGGCATATGGCCGCCACATGTCTACTGTCCGCCAACGCAGATGTTCAGACGTTTGAGAAATTCTCCAACCTTCGCACGCGCGTAACGCTAACCAAAGCCGTTCGTCGACACGTACCCGTCTGCTCACTTCCCTAGCACCCTACCCCGCAATATCCTGTCGCTCGAGAGTGCGTCTACTGTTCTCTTGCTATACTGTGCCTATAACATGAGATCAGGAACATGGCAGATTTCAGTATTTAATTTTCGAGCCTAATTTATAAAATCTCGAAAATCGAAATTGGTACGCAAACGCGGAATGCTTAATTTCCCCTTACCATAAGCTACCAACACAGTCTATTTTCACGTTAAATACACTCTAGCGTTTGTCAATATTTACTTTGACTAAACTGTTGAGTGTTCGCTCGAACAATCTCAATCTAGTGAGGGTTGATTTTGAGGGTCGACTTTCGCCCTCTCATCACTTGCGTCGAAAGTACAGCAAACAACTTGGTTTGTAGAATCTCAAAAGTAACACTGTAACAGTGGAGAGTCATTCTGATATCAATTTATTCAGAAAATCTAAACAGGTTATATATTTTTTATAGGTATATAGGTAATGGCATCGCCATAATTAATAAAACTAAATTATAACAGTAATAATATTTATAGATCATAATTATAAGTAAAGAAAATAATTTTAAAAAATCAATCCTACCTATTCTGTGAAATAAAAAAAAATCCAGTTAAAAAAAATAATACTAGGAATTGGAAATAAAATGGTAAATAACTAAATAAATTTTATTGACTATTAACAAAAGTTGTTACTTTAATTGAGTGATTATTTTGGTAAATACATGACTTTTCTGATGCTATATTTCGACTAGTGTAAAATAATAAATAAAATAATCCTGCATTTTACTTACAACGTTGCATTGCAATATTAGCTCATTTATCCAGTTGATAAACCTTGAAAGCGCCCACCAAAGTTAGTGGAACAATTTATTTCAAGTGATCTTTGCAAACGCAACGGCTTTGAACTTCGCACTTTTCTCGAATCGTCTTTGTACCGCTCGCAATTCGCAATGTCGCTTTTATTGATCGTTTCCGATGCTGCGCTACGCTCTACGTCTAATTTTATTGCGAACGGTATCGCGTCGTATTTCAGATGTCTCGTAGCGATAGCTGCAACACATAGCCATATAAATCTTGATTATAAACCCGATGCGCGTGACATGTTCGTCGGCCGCGCGCCCTGGCTCGGGCAATCAAACTTTACGACAAGTCGTTATGGTGTATTATTCTGGCTGAAAACTGAGGACCACGTCGTCTAAGTAGAAATTTTCTTTCGTTAATCAAACTTTTCACACACAACACCTCTTTCGACCCACGAGAAACAGAGTATGATTAACTGCCTTAATTAATAATTGTGTGTGATAATAAGTGGGCGCTTTAATTTAAATTTTACGTCTTAATAGACGCTAAAATTTGACGCTGTTTTTCATTTTAAAATAACATGAATGCGCACATTTAAATTATACAATGTAAATTAGGAGCTGGCGCTATTCAAATTAAAAACTGAGAAGTTTCGCTTTCATAGGGAAAACAGAATAGAACACTGGGAAAAGGAAACAAAGAAATGTTGTTTTTGATCTTTAGTAATGTGAATATTTTCTTCTTTTTCAGGTGAGTAACGAATTTTGATGTGGTATTATCAATAAACAATGGAAAACGTATAATTGGTAAGTTGTTTTTCACATATTTTTTTTAATTTTACTGTTTTTTACCGAACTTTACTTTATTTTGGTAAATTTGGTAAATTTTACTGCAGCTTTAAATCTATATACCTGTATATACAGGCTGAATTTTAATAAACCGGCATCCTTCAAGGGGGTGAATCAATACGAGAAAGTAAGCAACTTTAAAAAAAAAATTGGATAAAACAAAAAAAAAACAAAAAAAACAAAAAATAAGCTCTGTGCCATTTAGCGGTAGGTAAAATATCGCTAATAAACAATATTAACGATACTTAACCTAGATGGTGAATCGCGCTCAACGCTTTTTATATATTTTTAGAAAATAAACATTTTCAAATATTGAAAAAAAAAATATTTTTCCCACAAATGTTTATCAAAAGTTGATTACTTTCTCGTACTGATTCACCCCCTTTAAGGATGACGTTTAATTAAATCTCTTTCTGTATAAAAATGGATTTTGGTAGTTCTCAGCGCAATAGACTTCGACACCGTTTAACCGATTACCATGAAAATTGGCCCATATGTATATATATTTTCATGGAAAAGGTTTTTATGCTATCCACATTCTTGTAACGCGCTGATGGCGCTGCAGCACGTCAACTTCTATACCGTTCAACCGATCGCCATATGCAGTGCCGGATTTAGACTTGATAATGCCCTAAGCGATTTGAGCTAATGCTGCAGTATATTTAAGTATATATGATAATTGCTTACTCGGACAGCTATAGCTATGTATACGTAAATCCTGCACTGGGTATTTGAGCACGGATAAATTTTCGCGCTATCCACGTTATTGTAACTCGCCACTAGATGGCCCTGCAACACATCAACTTATATACCGTTCAACCGATCGCCAAAAACCCGTCATGAACGCCACGCGGGCAACGCCGCCGGGTAATATTCCACTAGTTTATTATAAATCTATCTGCAGGTAGATGGGTAGCATTCTTTGTGGTCGTTAGCCAAACATCAGTTTTCGATTGACAAATTATAGTGCATGTAGTGGTGTACCCCCCGCGGGCGTGCCGGCACACGCTCAAGTGAATTTAGAATAAATGGCGCGGGCGCGGCGGCCGCTGCGATGAGAAGATAAACCCAATTACGATAACGACGGCCTTAATAGTGGCGAGTGGCGGCCCTCCAATGAAAGCCACATTTTCGGTCTATAAGCCGCCTATAAACAAGTCACAAATATGCCCCACGTAATGAGGTAATCTGGTTTCGGTGGTCTGGCTCGTCTTCCGTCGCCCAGCGGCTGCTTCGGCTGCGGCACTTGTCGTAATTAGTGAGTGTCGCGCCTCCGCCTTTGTCTCCTACTTTCAACTATTGGTCGCTCGATGGTGGGTTAGTTGGTTTCATGGATACAATGGCGAAGACCGCCGATTGGGGTCATGACAAAGTTTAACAGGGTTAGCATTGATCGGTGACACTCTTCCGTTCCCTATTATATGCGCCAAACGTTGGGCATACGTTTATACAGTAGGGCGGTGTCGACTACAACGGGCGAACTCGTCACCCCAGGCTGGTATAACGATTTAGATCGTTCTTTCAGCCATGGCATGAGCGTTGAAGACTTGGGCACAAGAAAATCTACTGTCTAGTTCACCAGCAACCCGTTAGAGACCGATGCCTTACGGCGAGGCCCCTTGAAAGGTAACCAGCTGGCAGCCTCACCCTCTAACTACCAGTTTTGGCAGAATATCTCCGTCTGGAATTTACCCTCAGGATAGATCCGTCCTCCCGACTGGTTACGGATCCGAAGTCGCTTACGCGACCTCTACCTGTTGTATTACAGCCGTAATTCAGTTGGAATTTATCGCGGACCTGGGCGTTCTTAGCCCGTAGTGCCACACGGGATCGAGCAGCCCAAGGTGATTTCAAGAGTGGCATGACAACAGATCAACATCCACCCCCGCTGCTTAGGAAAACAGTATATTTCCATAGTCTCCAGACCCCTTCAGCAATTAGTCAGAATGCACAGCTGATTGGCGTCGCCGTCCTGTGCGCAAACCGCCCAGTGGCGCCGGAATGCAATCCCGCCGGGAGAAACCGGTCCACCAGCTCCGAGGCCTGAGACACGGGAGGCTTACCCGGGGCACAGTATACCAGACAGTAGCTTCTCTTGAACAAAATTGAAATCAAAGCGAATACGTCACGAGTCGTAAGGGCTTGGATGGCCGCCAGATGTTTCGCTAGTCGGCCTACACAGATAGCCGAACGCTTGAAAACGTCGGCAGCCTTTACCTGCCCGTAATGCGTACCGTTCGCGTTCGTCGTGACGAACCCCTCTGCCCACATTCCTCGCACCATCTTCCCGCATTGCCTTGTAGCTCGAGAGTAAAACTACTGAGTGGTATACTGTGCCCGGGGTAGCCTTCCACTCGAGGAGGCTTCTAAATAGGAGCCGAATCGTGAGTTGCAGAATCCGAGAACAAAATGGATCTTGTGGCCCAAGCTACACGAAACCGTTCACCACGTTTATACATATTATTTTATATCAGAGGAGGTTAACAGAGCCTTTAACTTATTATCCAGAGTAAAATTCCACGCTAAAGTGATCTAAGAAGCACAGCCGGCTATAAACTACGAGGAGCATACAGAATAAGGTTACAACATTTATGTAGGATCGAAAAATGCTTTTATTTAATTGAAATTCACAGGATACTTCACAAATATATAAAACTATTTTTCAACGTAATCGCCGTTAAGGTCAAGATATTTCTGTAGTCGGGGCACCAGCTTTTGTATGCCAGTGTCAAAGACCTCCTCCACCAGCTCTTTCAGCCACTTATACACAGCTTCCTCGACCTCCTGAACGTTGAAAGAAAAAAGGTTTTCACCCAAAACCTCCTTTAATTTAGTAAAACGGTGATTAATAAACACAAATTATTAATTTGTATAATAACTAATAAGAGCAGATAATACAACCAAACACGTTAAATAATCATAATCAAATAATAATAACATTATTAATAATAATATCTAATGTATATAATAACTAAATTTAATCGAGCAGGTGAAATAATCATAATCGTCATAGTTCTAATACAGATATAATCATAACCAAGTATAAAGTTATAAAATAACTACAATTCAAAATGACAAGTAAATAAGTTTAATCAGTTACAAAGTTGAGAGCAGTTACTTAATCACAATCGTTATAAAATGATCATAAAATATTAATTCATTGTTGAGCAAGTCAGTTTAATATTTTAAAAATAAAACAGAAAACTCGCTAAAACATCTCTTAACACTGCACCGTTTGTTAGGTGTATCTACCTCCCTCATTATGCACATCTCTTTAGCGGCTATTTGCCGGGAAATCCAACGACGCGGAGGTCGAAAACTGGCGAATCTGCATAGCCGGCAAACGAATCAGTGAGCAGGTAAACCCCATTAGCAATGCAAATCAAAACTACCTACTTTGTTTACTATACCTTACGGCCGATATAGTATAGTAAGGTGTAGTATAGCCGATCGCCACTGGCTTGTTGCGTCGGCTGTGCGCCCTGGAGCGGAATAAGCGGATTTCTAGAATCTCTGGCAGGAGTAGGAATAGAGAGAGAATGTGTATGTATAATTTAAACCTCACCTTAACATCGGTATATCGAGTGATTTACTATATTGAGAAAAATATTGGATTGATTCTTACATTACCATTTGGTTTTACACAGAATGTTACCTATTATGGTTTTATACAGAATAACGATGTTTCAAAGGTAATTTTGTTAAATTACAAGGAATTTTGTTGAAACTCCATTACTCGATTATATGTGTTAAAATTTCCTTTAGGGTTAATACGGAAATAGTAGTATACTGTAGTCTTAACATGATTCATGTGTCCGACTACACCCGTACGTATACTACTACATGCTGTAATGTTAAAAGCGAGATCCCAAGGTCGCGATAATGAAATAATATTATGTTTTAACTCTACTACACGATAACTACCGTCACGCCAACAGCTCTACGCGCAATTTTAATTAATACGTATGGACCACAGTCCGCGCTATATACGTAATCTTTGTTAAAGTACGCGTATATCCGTATATTACATCGTTATATTTTTCCCAGTGTACCAATGATATCCTCTCTTTAAACCACCTTCCTAAGCTTGATTAAACCCGGAATGCCTACTCTATAAATCGATGCCTACGGAATGAACTATAAAAATACACTCTCGAGCTGATGAGTTTGCTCATGTCTTACATACTCGTTATACATGCATGACTTCTGACATTCCCTCTAACGCTCGACGTATCAATGCTCATTAAATCAATTTAAAATGCCGACAGGATTTAACCGCTTGCACTGAAAAAATAGAACGATTTAATACACGGAAATACGCATGTTTCAACAAGGATTGCGTATGTAACTCTCACTGTGTTTCATACTATGAATTAACATGACGCGTAACGGTGTTGGCGTCACGGTTGTTGCCGTGTCGTAATGTTAAAATATATTATTATTTCATTACGTCGTGACCTTGGGATCTCGCTTTTAACATGGACAGCATGTTGTAGTATAGTAGTAGTATACATGTTGAAACTACAGTATACCTTTATTTCCTCTCCGTAGAGGCTCGTAATATAAAACCGAAGACTATCGCGGTTGTTTGAAATTATAACGTCGCCGTTGTCCAGGGTGACATTGGGCCCGATTGCGTTTCTTTGTGAACTAAAACTAAAATTAGTCAAAGCGAACGAGACAGAGCAATACGTTAGAGCGGAATATGAAACGAACGATCGTCGATACTACTACCTGCCGAACTTATACTCGTCCGAATAAATTCGAGCATATTTCGTGCGGTGTAAGATTTGACCTTGGCGGGCAGTTTTATTGCGAAAAAGTGACAACCGGTCATCTTACACTCCGCTCTAGCGTATTGCCCTGTCTCGTTTAGATGGACTAATTTCCGAATTTAGTTCACGAAGAAACGCAATCGAGCCCATTGTCTACCCTGAACAACGGCGGCTGCAACGTCACCGAAACGTCGGGTGCTACAAATTTCACGCGGTAAATTCGTTTTCTATCCTATTTATAACCGTTATTTCCGTTTTAACCATAGTTACGATTGAAACATCGTTATTCTATATAAAACCGTAATAACAAAATGGCAATGTAAAAATCAATCCAATATTTTTCTCAGTATGGTGGTTCAAAATTTACAGGTTTTAGACGCACACCTAATCTTAATCTTTTGTATTAAAATGTATTTTTTTGTAGTTTATGTACATATCGATCTATATTATGTACATATCGAACCTGAAAAGCTACGACCTTTACTGACACTCGTTGCGCGGTCATTTACTCCGAGAATATGGCGCGTTCCTCAATCCTGATTTCTGTCACAGGAGTTTAATACGAGTATTTTTAACCGGTTCTCTTACTTTGCGCAGTTTCACGTGTCTCAACGCCATGCTATGATAAATAGCGCGGTATCGCGATTGAAGCAGGTATCTCTGCGGAAGCCGCTAGCATTGCGCCGCTCACAAAGTTGTATGGTGGCTAAGAATTATGTCTCTTATCCGGCGCATTGTGCTATTTAGTAGCGCCTAATGCATATATGTATTAATTTAATTTAATTTGATTATTTAATTGCGTCTTTTAAGCAATTAACATAAAGCTCGATATGTTCCCTGTCTGATTACTTATTCGATAAAGAAAAGTTTCTGCAGTCGGAAACTATTAATGCATCCTTCCTTATTATAATACTTATCCCTATATTTATCCCAAGCACATGCTTTGCTTAGTTGGGCGACAGCGGTTGGTAAACATCATATTTTTTCATTGCGGATAGTAAACATTAAAATTGAATTTCATTTCTTGCATTAGGTAATTTAGTGGCATAATATAGGTATTATTTTATGTTTTAAAGTGTAATATTATTTGTGAATTGCTTTAAATTAAATTAAATTAAATAGTACAAACTGGAACTTTACCGTCTGTGTGTTAAAAACTCGACAACCACTGCACCGATTTCGATCGGTGTTTTCCTATATTATGTAGCTTGCATATAGGAATTATTATTGGTTATAGGTCAAGGTCAAAATCGGTTTGATAATTTCCAGGATTATAAAGGGCATTCAAGAAAAAAAAACAAGGAAAGAATTTTGTCATAAGCACCACCGCATTTTAAAGACGAAATGCGGAAAAAGAAAACTACAAAAAAAGTGTTAAACGGAATACTTGTCCTAGTGTGTCCTAGAACTAAGTGTCCTAGAACTAAGTGTCCTGCTAAGTGTCCTAATACGCGAACTAAGTGTCCTAAAACAGTTCTGCCCGAGCGCAAAAGGAGATGGCTTCTCTCTGCGCCATTTTGGGACAACTCAATTCAGCAATAAATGATACTGAAACTGAAAATTAGCACCGAGAAAAAGCTAAAGGCAGCAAGCAAGCAAGTAAATTTCAATCGATTGTCATTTATGCAAAACAATCAAAATAACATTTCATATACTGTTTTATTGTTTATTCAAATTTACATAATTCATTACCTACTAAATTTTCTTATAACTTGGAAACCTTCATTTCAAAATTTCGAGATCAAACTGGAGCGATTGGACTTCTAGGATAGTTTCGAAGGACATAATATATGGTTTTTATGTCTAAAATAATAAGGAATAACCAGGAATCAGAATCAGAATCAGAATCAGAAAGGTCTTTATTATTTCTCATTTCTTAATTACAACAATGCTATTATAAGGCGCTAAATTGTCTTGATTTGTCCTTAGTGGATCTAACAAGTCATGTTATGTTTATCCTAATGTAAGCGTTAACATCATTTATTGTTAGTAGCTAGAAAATCTACTGGGGATTACCAGGTGACAATCTCTTGCTGATTGGTTTTGCCCGTTCTCTTTTATTTACATAGGGGATGTCCCCTAGTCTGGTGTTAGGTAGTAAAACATTGTGTTGATTTTGTTTGACGTATGGGGTTCCCTGGTCCGTAAGGCCCTCAACATCCTCACCGCGTACCTTGTCTAACATATCGCGGTGTAGGTGCTGAACGCGCACTTGCCAGGGGTCCTCGTCGAGTATATCCATAAGGATATGTGTCGGGAGATCCCGGGGAAGGCCAGCCGCCGTTTTAAGTGCCATACGGTATTGAATGTGTAAAATGCACGGAAGAATGATTTTTGTTACAATATAATAATAAAAACTGTAAGACAAATCGAATGAAAAAGTTTCAAATCCATTTTTTTTCATTTGAATATCTCGAGATCTAAACGATTTTTTATAAAATTATATCTCGAAATCAATAATAGGGAATCTATTGGGTTGATTGGCACTCAATAGCAAATAAACGGTCACATTCTAGTCGAACAAATGACCATACAAGTAAGTACATATATATGGATTAAAAATTTATCAGTTTTGATGGAACAACCAGTAAGGGTATTCTATCGGCATCTAAAAAGACTGTCTTTTTATAAATTTCATTTTCATCAAAATTATAGTTTTAATTAAAGTCGTTAGGTCCGTTTGGAAGAAAAAATATGATATTATAATTTGTCATATATTTTATTTTATTGTATCAGATATCTATAATATATACATAATAATATTCCTTATACATAACACTCTTTATACTATGTTTGTTTTTCGAAAAACGTAGTTTTAAATCTGCTTTATAATGGGCGCCAACCTAGTTAGGCTAGATAATTTTAATTCAGTTTTGCAAAATTATTGAATAAATATATTTCATTCGATTTCTTGTAGGAATTTTATTGAATTGTCTAATACAATAAAATTCCTGCAGTTTTCAAAATTTTAATATCGGTGAGCACATCGCATCGCATCCTGTCTCAGCTATTTTAAACAAGCTTAGCTCTCTATATCTGCGTTACACTTGTATTACTCACGTAGGCCTCGATGCCGTGACAAATGCAGTTCAACACCCGCGCATAAACGTTTTAACTTTACTAATTACTGAACGCGAGGACATTGCGCTTTAATGAGGGTAAATTAAACAATTAGCCGAAGCTATCGCACTAGTCACATCTCTAAAACGGTAATCTCAAGTAACGCCAATCCTAAACTAACACGATTAAACAGAAATCCATGTTTAACTTTGCATAATTTGGGGAGCGTTAAGCGATTTTTGTGAACCTCTTATGTTAAGATGGGTATCTACTAAATTATGGCCACGTCTTCAAGGTTCCTGTTTGCGAGTTTTTATAAATGTTTATTTTCATTGGTCGTCTAATACTCAATGGGAGTTGTATTTAATTTCATCTTTTACGTAGTTAGTTTAAATAAACAAATTTCAATTTCAATTTATTTTATTTGATTGTGATTGTGATGTAGCAATATGGAGTTTTACAATTATTTAGCGCTGCACAACCTGCTTTTTAGGCGTACAATATTTTTGTTATATTCAACAATAAATATAAAATAACACACATTATAATAATAGTACAAAATCTAATAATAGTATAAAAAATATTTTACTAATATATGTAATTAAAATTTAACGGGAAAATAAACAACAGTAAATATTAACTCGGAATATAATATTGTTACGCAATAATTTTAAAAATAAAAATGGTTCAAACATAGCCAATAATAAAAAAAATCAATAAAAATTGTCATAACGAAAAAGAAACACGGTAGATAAAACAAAAATGAGGTGGCCTTAAAATCTAAGTACCTACATGTCGCCAGGGACCCCAGGGAGCCATACCCCAGGGTCGACAGAAAATAATACCAAAATTAGTTTAATTAATATTTTGGACAGAGTCTGTATCTATCACAAATCAGTGGTTTAAAGAGTCTCCACTGTTCAGAGTGGAATTATTTTCACCCAGTGGAGTTATTTTCACTTGACCTCAAAGATTTCCTCAATAAAATTATATTTTTATTTCGAATTAGTAGACGTTTATCACGATGATTAAAATTGAGACATGTGTTATTTTTATGTTGCTGGAATCTAGTGCGAAGCGTTCGTCTTTGTAGAAATATTTTATTATGCGTATGCATCCGGTAAAAACTGCATTAATGGTTTTATCGCTAGAGAGATGTGATTTTTATTTCTTTTATACGCAGTTCGGACATGTACCTACAGTTACTGTCTATAAGACGCAACATGCGATTTCATGGTACAACTGATATGGTTTTACAATATTGCTACATTTTAATAAGCTAATTAATTCTCAGTGTTTATCAAAATATATTGTTGTTTACTAAGTTACTTAAACCTTGGCGTCAATATATGTAGGTGATTATTTTGGTGTGGCACATTCTGTGCCCACAAAGAGTTTAATATATAATATATTTTTTTCTATCCTCTTTTTTTTGTATCAGTCTCCTTATATAGGTAAAGTTATGTAGCATCTACTAGCATATAATGTTGTTACAATAATATATGTTAGCTGTAAAATATTGCCTGCAGGCAATAAGCTCGCTTTTTCGTACGAATAAAGCGTTTTATTATTATTATTATAAAATTTATTGAAGTCATTATAATTATAAGAAATGGATTATACAGCGTATCTTCGCACAATCATTATTCAGAAATTTCTTTTTTACTTTGTATAAGTAGACACAATGTGTAAGTAGACACATCTATTAGTAATGTGTAAGTATTTGTAAGTAATGTATAAGTAATGTGTAATAATACATGTGTAAGTAATGTGTAAGTAGACAATTGTATAAGTAGACACATGTATCTTTAGCTTATTTGTACATGCATATTGCAGCTCAAATTAAAGAAAATTGTCTGCCCGTCTACATTGATAATAAAAATATTGCAAATCCATGCATATTCAAAAAACATTTTTTTGAAGATATTACTGTTCCGTGTATTGTTTTCGTTGGCTGACAGATGTTAGTTGCGCAAATTCGGGGGCAGATATTAAATACTTAAATATTAAAAAAATATTATGTTTCATTCATGTACTTATGTACGGATTCTTATTTAGTATGTAGAATTTAATCTTCAATAACAAATTAGCCACACCAGGGAATCTTTCGGAATTTCATTATTCCATGCAGTAAGATTCGTTTTTTATAATTATAATGACTTAAATGAATTTAAACCTCAAGTAAACAACAATATAGTTTTATTATTAACCATAAACAAGTAAATATATTAAAAAGAATAAAAAACACGACTGCCGTTACAGAAAGTGAACTATTGCATATATAATTATTTTTATTAAGGTTTTTTATGAAATATTTGTGATTTATGTGTTTATCCATATAGATAGATAGACGTATATTTATTGAATGTACTCAATCAGATATTTCATTTGTCACTAAACACGATATATCTATATGAAATCGAAGACTATCGCGGTTGTTTGACATTATAAATAGGATAGAAAACGAATTTACCGCGTGAAATTTGTAGGACCCGACGTTTCGGTGACGTTGCAGCCGCCGTTGTCTAGGGTAAACTGAAGAGCTGTCAGTCCGTTGTTTTGCAACGTCACCGAAACGTCGGGTCCTACAAATTTCACGCGGTAAATTCGTTTTCTATCCTATTTATAACGATATATCTATGTTAATTTATTGACATTTGGACATTTCAACAACTACTTAGGTACTTAAAATTTGGACAGTTAAGGTGCACGGTGATTATATAACGAATCTAACAATACCACACACTTTGAGTACAAGCGTTTATAAGTTATGGTGGAATAAAGAAACTAAAAACATACATAGATGAACCCTGAACACATTAACTCCTTTTCTGTTGGGCAGTCTTGTAAAAAGCCACAGTTCAGGAAAAATACAGCTTTTTATAAATTACATACTACATTATTAAAATTTAAGGACATAGATAATTTACATGTTTAAAATAAAAAAAACTTAAAAAAAAATGCACATGTAGGGGTGGGAAGGTAGGAGTCATACTAAGTACATACATGCTATTTCAATAACATATACATATTATTATTAATATCATGTTGCAATTACAATGATATATTAACACAGTCATTAATCATTGCTATCTTGAAAGCGATAGACGACGAGTTGAATATGTCAATATCGCCGAACTGCGGATTACAATTTTACTTACCCTATATATGTTTTGTGCCTAATTAGGGCTTCTAACCTGCAGAAGGTGGAATTACTCCGTTTTCACAAACGTTTTCACAACGTTAATTACAACGTTTTCAAACGTTTCAGAACACTTTTTTCCATGTACCATTCACCAATTTATTGAATGTATGAATGAATGAACGAATGAATGAATGAATGAATTTAATTATATTTAACAATACAGAAAACTGAATATTAGTACTGAAACGCATGGTGCGTCTAACAATATGGACAGGGACTGTATTTCAGAATCAGTTTTTATTGTATGTATTTATATTTTGTGTGAAAGTTTCTTGCAATAACAATTTTCTCTTTAGAGACACATAATTTCACTCAGTGTTTATTGTACCTTTATTTTTACACGACTGCCCGATAAAAAAGGAGTGTAATGTGTTTAGGGTTCATCTATGTATGTTTTCCGTTTCTTTATTCCACCATAACTTCTAAACACTTGAACCGATTTAGAAGTGTGTGATATTTTTAGACTCGTTATGTTATCCCGAGTGTAATGGGGTATCCCATAACTGTCCAAATATCAAGTAAGTAGTTATCTAAATGTCCATATGTCAATAAATTAACATAAATATATCGTGTTTTGTGTCAAATGAAAGGTCTGATTGAATAAATTCCGGAAATATACATCTATTTATATGGATAAAACATAAACCCGCAAATATTTCATAAAAAACCGTAATAAAAATAATTATAAATACAATATTTCTCTTTCTGTAACTGCAGTCGTGTTTATTATTCCTTTTAATATATTTACTTGTTATGGTATCTTCATTTTGTTTAAAGTGTCTTTGCAATCTCGATTTCCTGTTGCAAGAAACATAATTTGGATGATGCTTGGTTGAAAATGTATCAGCTCCTGGAGGCGTTCGATCGTCTGCGTTCAATAAATGTTCACGGATGTCGCCCAAACAAACATAACTTGCTTGATAAAACAAACACATGTGCGCGTAGTGCGATCACTCGGAGGCGGATATCTCTCCGCCAACCCTTTCCATCTCTCCTCTGCATATTACTTTGCATGTTTATGTTGGCATTCATACAACGCAAACACCATTATTGCGCCTGTCATCTCTCCTTAAATGTGTTCTCATAATGCGGACATAAAGCGCGTCATTAGAAGGATATTTTTTTAGTGATATTCTTTACATTTTCACTTTGTGGGCGACACAGTGGGCGAAACTGTAATTCGAAGGACTTAGGAACACACTTTCTTTTTTCACTGTTTGCTTTATTCCGATTGATATACCTTATTAACCTTAAAAATAGTTGCCCTTAGTGTTATTTTTCATATACTTTATACTTTAGGCAGATTTTTTGATGGAACATCAAAATCAATTGAATTTCTGTTTTGTCCTGATATCCTGCTTCGAAACCTTTTTTGTCTTAATTCTTGTATACTCTACTATCCATATGTTCGTTGAACGTGTGCATAAAGTTGCAACTCTGCCAGATAAATGGATCAGAAGGTGATAAAAATAGGTATTTCAAAGCATATTTTTTATTATTTTAGGTGATTGAAAGCCAAAATAAACACGGGATAGTAAGAAAAACTGCATTATAAAACAAACTTTTATGTTGAAACTAACAAAAGTAGATTTTGAATGAAAATACCTAATTAATAATTTAGCTTAATTTACTAATATTTTCTGGATTAAATATTTTTTACCATGTGATACGCTAATAATCTATGTATAGCAATCCTTACCGATCCCGCATCAAAGCCCTTTTTTTCTTAATCCTTATATACTAATCGTTTTGCACATTGGACATGTGCAGAAAGTTTCAACTGATAAATGATAAAAAGTAAATATTTCAAAACATGTTTTTATATTATATGGGGGTACTGAAAGCCAACTTTACCAGGGAGTAAGTAAAACCACAAAATAACCCAAATATTTACTTAAAAACCAACAACAGTAGATTTTGAATGTAGATCCCTAATTGATAAATTACCGTAATTTACGTTTTTATTGAGTTTAATATTTTTGAATGATGTGATGTGATCTATGTATTGCAATTGTAAGAAATTGTTTGTGTTATTATCTAGTTTTCCTTAGTATTCCGAGTTAAATTTGGCTTTCTACAACCTTATGCACACGTTCAATATGCAATACAATAGTAGAGTAGACAAGGTTTTTATTTTAAAAAAAGGTTTCGATGCGGGATCTATCAGGACAAAGCAGCCATTCAGTTTTTTTTGATCTGTCTCATACAAAAAATGTATGAGACAGATCTAAAAATATTTTTTTCAGCCCAAAAAATACAGTTTAGGAAAAAATACAAAGGTCAACAATAGTTGACCTTTGTATTTTTTTAAAAACCATATTTGTAACATTAACAATAACTTCATTAACCTTTACAATAATTAAGGTTAATCAGGTCTATACATCGCCATAAACAAAACAGTGAAAAAACAAAGCTGTTTCCCAAGTCCTTCAAAGTACAGTTCACCCACTGTGCGGCGCCGGCGTTTCGCTGTAAACTCCTTATTAAAAACGTTAATATGGTCTTAGAAAAATGTCTGTTCCGCTTTTAGTGATGAGGATTCTGCGCCCTGATGTTCACTCTCCAGAACGTAAACAGTCAGAGCAGTAATCTAAAAATTCAGTTCTCATCCATTGGTTTCCCAATTTGATCAGTGTTTCGGAGTACTTGTTGAGTCTTATCTTATATTGTTTGCATCTTCTCACTTAATTCACTTAATGCGTCTTGTAAACTAATTAAGATTACCCCCTCTATCCTAACTTGATTTAGTGAAGGTATTTTAATTATGTTTTCCCTTTAATTGTAAGGCCCATTAATTGTTGATGCGACGCGTCGGTGCCCTGCTTAGTTAGATATTACTATGACCTGTTCGCGCGCTGTGGAATAGGGGAGTAGACAAATTGACATGTTGATATCCCCGGGTTTGGGAATTTTAATTAGATAGTCTGAATATTTCCACTGCGGGAATAAGGATAGAAACAAAGTGATAATAAAATGCATTATTTTTAATTTCTCTGGTTCTTTGGATATTCATTTGGATACTTATGTAGGTAACTAAATACTTTGCTAACTTGTATATAAGTTAACACGGTGTCTGCCAAAGTAGCTTTCAGGATTCCAGTCCAAAGATCCATTCTTATTAAACTAATAATAGTATATATTGATTATTAAAACTCATAAATAATATGATGGGTTTAATTTCATCTATGTATGTTTTCCGTTTCTTTATTCCACCATAACTTATAGTTATAAATGCTCGAACCGATTTTGAAGTATGTGGTTTGCTGCCCAAATTGTTGCCTTAACTGCCCAAATATCAAGTAAATAGTTGTCTAAATGACCATATCTTCAAATGGTAATAAATTAACATAAATATATCGTGTTTTTTGTCAAATAAAGGTCTGAGTACATTCCAAAAATATATAATAATATGTAACTATATAGATAAATACATAAACCACAAATATTTCATAAAAAGCTGCTATAAAAATAATTATAAATACAGTAGTTTACTTTTTGTAACGGCAGTCTTGTTTGTATTCCTTTTATTATATTTACTTGTTCAATAAAGTACTTCCGAATTTTCTCGTAATTGTCTATGTAAGAAAAAGGTTCTTGCTGATCCGTGAACCATTCATCAGCATCATTATCATCATGTCATGGCTCCTCCGGTTATGTTTGTAGTTGACGGTGACGCCCATTCAAATCAACTATGCAGGTAATTTCAAATATATGCAAGACTAAAATTATTACCTTGGTTTGTAGAGAGATCCTGGCGACTTCAATCAACGGTTCACTTTTAATTTCAGTCGGAATCTTTATTGAGTCTAATATCTCTATAAATATCTAATATAGGTTAGCTCTAAAATATTGCCTGAAGGCAATAAGCTCGCCTTTTCTTACGAATAAAGCGTTTTTTATTATTATTATCTCTAAAGACTTTGCTCTGGCAACATAGAAGCTTTCGTAGTTTATTTATTTATTTATTTTATTTCATAGGCAACAGTTTAGACCAATCCGTTGATATGCCATATAAACATTAATACAAAAAATAAAATTGTTGCATTAGGTATTAGGGATAGAAAAACAAATTTACAGGGTACACCAAGAATGAAAACAATTTATCTTATTCTGACATAAACAAAAAGCGCAATGCCCACATCTTGTAAAAAGATGTGAGCTCGCTGTATAAATATCAAGGTCTGACGCTGTCGAACATAGCGCATTTGTGAGCAGCAAAGCTCGCGTAAGCAGACTCCATCGACTTAGGTTGGTGCGCGAGGACGGCTCCGCAAATAGATTATGAGTGCGAGTATGATTATAATTATCCGGAACTATGAGAAAAACTTTCGCTAGCATGCTAAGATTATCGACTCTGCCCCGGATCAGCTTGAAAACGTAGGCCATGGCGAGCATTTCTCTACGCAATTTCAGAGAGTAGTTGGTAGTCAACGAGTTAAAAAAACTAATCAACTAAAAATGTTAAAATGTACGTATACGATGCCAAGGAAAAAATATGAATGAAAAAATTAATCGCCGAGGGCGGGAAAGGATTACCAAAATAGTGCGGGAAAGGATTAATAAATTAATTAATTAGAATCCATTAGATTTTCCATTCAGAAGAATTTGGATGTAATTTCGAGGAGTGAATAGTTATTTCGTTACATGGAGCGTGGATTTTATTTCGCCTTTTGAGCGGGCGTATAGTTCCGGTAAGTAACGAAATACCCGCGTCAATGTGTTCGCCCTGCGTGCAGTACGGAAAGGGCGTTCTAAATGGAATAATAATAGGTCAGACGAAGGGGGAGCGTTTGTCAAACACATCTGTCCGAGAAAGGAATAAACGAGCTTTATTAGACGTTCGTTACCGACGTAATTTTTCTCCTCGACGACCGCCGCGACGTCTACTGCCAGAACATTAATTCTACCACCCGACAATTTAAAATGGTTCAATTAAAAGAAACGCGAAAAAAGTCACTCCAAGTCACACAAGGGTGCGCAATCGCATGCATTACTCACAGCCACTTTATCGCTGCAGTTTCATTCAACGACTTTGTGGGGTTCTGCGCGTCATCGAGTATTCTATAAATATTTTACGAATAGCCGTACAGTTGAATAGCTGCTTTTCATAACTTGAAAGTTGACATGGTGTAATGGAATAATATATGTTTAGTTATTGAATAGACATAAACAAGCTCAAAGTCGCGCAACGAGCCATGGAGAAAGCTATGCTTAGAGTTTCGCTGCATGATACATCGATATATAAGGTTTAGATATGCCCTCAGGTACAAATGAGTTAGGTCACATCCGATGCGCATAAAATTATGTGACAGAGAGAGCAATACATTGAACAGTATGCGAGAGAATATCACGATAATATTCGTCACGGGATCGCTCACACCGGAAAGTACTGGCGGAACGAATACTGGCGGGGATCCGTATTGGTATTGAAGTGGTCATTTTATAGCGCAAAAGGCCTATCTAGGCCCTTACATACCGATGGTGTGATAGGATCCAAAATGAGGAAATTGTCAGAAGAAGTAAGGTCACTGACATAGCTCGTAAAAGCAGCAACTTGAAATGGCAATCAGCAGGCCATATATGAACAAATGGCAATCAGCAGTTCTCGAATAGGGACAACGAACAGGCAGACGCAGTGTAGGACGGGCTTCCACAAGATGGACCGATGACATTTGCACGGTCGCAGCAAGTAGGTGGATGGAGGCGGATCAAGACCGTTCGTCATGGCATTCTATACCGAGAAAATTATAACCATGTGATACATGGAAATACGCATGATTCAGCAAAGATTACGTATATAACTCGGACTGAGGTCCATACGTATGAATTAACATGACGCGTAACGGTGTTGGCGTGACGGTAGTTACCATACCGTAACGGTAAAATATAATGTTATTTCATTACGTCGCGATCTTAGATTCTCGCTTCTAAAATGACAGCATGTGGTAGAATACGTACGGATATAGTCGGACACATCAATCATGTTAAAAAAAACAGTATACTGTTATTTCCATATTAACCGTACGGAAAATGTTGATACATATAATCGAGTAATGGAGTTTCAACAAAATTCCTTGTACCCTAATTCAACAAAATTACGATTAAAACATCGTTATCCTGTATAAAACCGTAATAACAAAATGGTAATGTAAGGATCAATCCAATATTTTACTCAGTGTATGGGGAGGGGGGGGGGGGGGGCTATGTCCAACAGTGGGCATCTACCGGCTGCTGCTGATGATGATGATATTGAATAGCCATAGTAGAAATGTGACATAGGTCCCTTCCGGGGTGTGTTTCCTTTTGGCGTAAACGTAAAACAAACCTCGCTTATTTTATCGGCTTTTGCGGAACGCTTTTATCATTAAATAAAACCCGCCGCGGCTCATAAAATTATTCCGGCCCAATTGTCTCTACATTTTAACGCGCTGTCGAATAACGAAGTGGTAGAAATTCATTCGCTGTAACGAACGGTAAAAAGGTCCGTATTTGTTTAGGACTCGACGTTAAAACTTTCTTTAGGGATATACTCGCAAGTATACGCCCGGTACGTGCCGCATCTTGGGGCTCCTGCGGATTAAAAACCGCACCGAAGGGTTATTATACAAGCCAATTATATTCGCAGCTTTATGTCGGTAATTTGTTGAATAAACAGCGTTAGGGCTTTTGTCTCGTAAAGGGCGGCAGTGGAATGTTTCTTCAACCTCTGTAAAATAAACGAGGTTTATTTAAAAAATAATGTACATTTCTTTTTGTTTATTTATATGTTTATTTTTTATAGTATCTCTTAACAATCATAAATATAGTCTGCTTGTTTCGAAATCGGAAAAAAGAAAAATTCCCGCAGCCCGAGTTCTCATACTGTAACGTGTTAGTTTTTACAAGACTGCCCACCAAAAAATGAGTGTAATGTGTTCATTGTTTATCTATGTATATTTTCTGTTTCTTTATTCCAACATAACTTCTAAATGCTTGAACCGATTTAGACGTGTGTGGTATTGTTAGAATTTTTATGTCATACCGAGTGTCATGGAGTGTCATATACCAGGGTACTTAACTGTCCAAATATTAAGTAAGTAGTTATCTACATGTCCTAATGTACAATTGTCAATAAATTAACATAAATATATCGTGTTTAGTGTCAAATGAAAGGCTTGATTAAGTAGGTACATTCCGAAAATATAAATGTATTCATTTGGATAAATACATAAACCACAAATATTTAATTAGTAAACCTTAATAAAAATAATTATAAATACAGTAGTTCACCTTTTGTATACGTGTTTTTTTACACGACTGCCCAACAAAAAAGAAGTGTAATGTGTTCAGGGTTCATCTATTTATATTTTCCGTTTTTTATTCCACCATAACTTCTAAACACATGAATTGATTTAGAATTTTGTATTATTGTTAAAATCCTTATGTCATCTTGAGTGTCATAGGGTATATTAATTATACAAATATCAAGTAAATAGTTATCTAAATGACCAAATCTCCAAATGTCAATAAATTAACATAAATATATCGTATTTAGCGTTAAATGAAAGTTCTGATAGAGTACATTCTGAATATATATATATATATATATATATATATATATATATATATATATATATATATATATATATATATATATATATATATATATATATATATATATATATATATATATATATATATATATATATATATATATATATATATATATATATTTGATAAGGTTTGTAAAGAAATCCGTTTATAGGATGATGTTTTTATTTAAAATAAAATTAAGTACCTTTTACTAATAAATATATATATATATATATATATATATATATATATATATATATATATATATATATATATATATATATATATATATATATATATATATATATATATATATATATATATATATATATATATATATATATATATATATATATATATATATATATATATATATATATATATATATATATATATATATATATATATATATATATATATATATATATATATATATATATATATATATATATATATATATATATATATATATATATATATATATATATATATATATATATATATATATATATATATATATATATATATATATATATATATATATATATATATATATATATATATATATATATATATATATATATATATATATATATATATATATATATATATATATATATATATATATATATATATATATATATATATATATATATATATATGTGTATCTATATGGATAAATATATGAACCACAAATATTTTATAAAAAATCGAAGAAAAATCATTATAAATAAAATAGTTCACTTTTTGTAACGGCAATCGTGTTTTTTTTTTCCTTTTAATATGTCATATTTAGTTGTTTTATACTATACTAAGCAACAGCGATGCGTGGCCAAGTTTAGCTAGTGTCATATACGTATAACCATTGAAAGATAACATTCAAAGATAAAGCCAAAAGGAAAGTTGTTTTTTTCATTTTCATCGTAATATCGTTAAAACTTCCTGAGGTGACGGATTCACCCGTTGTAATTGACGCCTCCAAGTATCTATATGGCTGTATGTCTGTATGTGTGTAATAAATAAATAATCAATAATACAAACACTGTCAATTTGTGCCACCCTTGCCTATCTGCATCCCTGGACTCTTAACTAACTTCCAAAGTGTAACGTTCCCAAAGTGCTGCTATCTTGGCCTCGGTTCGTTTCATTAAACTATATTATCTTGGCCGCTCCCGGTTGTGCCTCGCAGATCCACGACAAAACGCCGACTTGGGCTGCCTTTACTGCAGTTCGCTTCATGAATAACTGTTAAGATCCGCCGCGAAGCAAGACATAAAAGCTGCGCGCGAATATAAACCATAAAACCTTGGTCTCGACTGTCGCTTTTCCTCTTCCCAAGTTTGTTTTGGGAATTTATTACCAGCGTCCGCTCGTGACTCCGGATATGTATTTAGCCGAATTGGATCATTCTGCGGTTTATAACATTTGTGCGATCCTTCGTGAGATGCAGGATCTTTTTATTTCAGCCAATATATTACGTGCGTCGTTTAATTTTACTTGACCCAGTTTTCTTAAATAAAAATTGAAGTTTTGTCAAAAAATATTTCCTATTGTTATAACAAACTAATGGGCCCTGTTGCTGTTTCGCCACTAAAACACAGGTTTAGGGTCGGTCAAATGCACGGGTCAACACCCATCTGGCAGCCTCCACGCAGAAGTGCGAGGCCGGGTAGGACTCTGACCTGCGGGTCAATTTCCCCTAGGAGTTAACCTTTGGGCGCTCCTGGACGGTTTGCGCTCCGTGCGGCGTCGATTGTGCATTCCGACCGACAGCCGGGGGAGTCTGGAAACAGTACTGTATTCTATAGAGCGGGAGTAGTTGATAACCTTACGGCAACTGCTCTTGAAACGACCAATCGGTTACTCGATACCGGGTGAACAGTCGGGCAAAAGTTGCTGTGGTCCGCGATAGATTCGGTAGACACCGTATCACCGCTTCCCCCGCGCAAGCGACATGGAACCTGTAACCAATTGCGAAACCGGAGTATTCTGCTTGAAACTGGAAGTAAGGGCACGAGTGTCGGCCCGCTGTGTGTTTAACCTGGCTATCTCGCAGGAAGGCGTTGGCTTCTTACGGGGGAGTGGCGTAGCTAGACAGTATGGTTTTCGCCCCCAGTCTTCTACGATTACTTCACGGTATATATAACGATCTAATTCCAACACCTCTGGAAGTTTTAACGATATTTGATAGTTCTGCCTCGCGCGAGGTGAGCGTAGAAGACTTGGGACGAAACAGTTCACTTACAGACAGTCTTCAATCTGGAAATGGTCTTAATCGTCGCAGGGGGATCAAATGGATATTTCCGTCTTCATCTCCAAAAACAAAATTTAGCGCGTTCACAATACTTTTCCTCCTCGGTGGTTTATGGCCCGGGAAAGTATTTTTTTTTGCGGGAAAATGCTTATTGTGTTGAAAAGGGATAAATGTGATTTGAATTGGTAATCTGCCCTCTGATGACATGCCATTAATCATGGTATTGATATTGCTCACGCAGCACGCGTTAACATTCGTTGAAGTGGATTCGGGCGTATTGTCATTTGAAGTAATTTGACAAATTGATCATCTCTCCTAGAGTCGCCGACGGATGGTGATGACAACTTAGCCTTATGTATTTCGATATCTATATGTACATTTGTCCTTTTTTACACGACCGCTTAAACGGAGTGTTACGTGTTCAGGATTCATCTATGTATGTTTTAAGTTTCTTTATTTCACCATAACTTCTAAACGCTTGAACCGATTTAGAAGTGATTCGTATTGTTAGAATCATTTTGTCCTCCCGTATGATAGGGTACGTGCCGCGACCCCTTGTTCTCATATAAGGAAAAAGCAACGTCTTTAATAAAAATCGCCGTGTTACACGGTGCGTGTTGACATTCATCATTTAATACTTTAGTTTTTTCGTTCTTTCTCTTCGCGGGCGCCAGGAATAGATCCGTTAGGCCTAGTAACGAAGAGAAATAATTAAAATAATAATTTTGCAAAATAAATTATACAAAGTGTTTAATTATTACACTCTGCAAAATATTACCGATTTTTAAATAACCGTTTTTGGTTCTTAAGATTTATTCCAATCCAACATTTTGGAAAATTATAAAACTACGCAATTGTACTCGAAAAAAATCCCGTATGTATTAATGACGAAACTCTGATTTTTTATTCAATCATAACTTCTAAGCGATTGAACAGATTTCGAAGTTTGTGATATTGTTAGAATCGTTATGTCATATCCAGTGTCGTAGGGTAACTAAACTGTCCGAATGTCCAAAAAATACGTGTCTAAATGTCCAAATTTCGATAAATAAACATAAATATAATGTGTTTAGTGTCAAATAAAAGATCTGGTTGAGTACATTCTGGAAATATACATCTATCTATATGGATAAATACATAAACCGTAAATATTTCATAAAAAACCGTAATAAAAATAATTATATATACAATAGTTCACTTTCTGTAACGGCAGTAGTGTTTTTTATTCTTTTTAGTAAATTTACTTGTGTATAATTTTTTGACGCGGTATAATAATGACATTGGGCTGGACTCAATCTCGGCAGCCGGCGGAGACCACGATCTTTAAGACCACGCCTTTTCCATCTCGAGATTACCGCCTTGATCCTCGCGGGCGTCCGACCCGCCTGCACCGGTGGCTTATCACATCGCAGCGAAATGATACCGAACCTACCGACGAAAGAATGTCTTAATTAAAGACAACGACGAAGGAAGCGAAACCGCAGCTTCCTTGAAATCATATACTGCTACTTTGATCGCCGTATTTATTCGGATAAATGTAAACAGTTTCTTTTTGGAAGTCTACCACTTCCCAATTCTCTTAAGAGCGCGTCTCAGGGGTCATCATAACTTGAAAAGTAGAAAAGGCTATCTTTGTTAGTTTTAAATTATTCAATTCAATTCAATCCTTTATTTAGGAAATCACACAGTTTTACAGTGAATTTAAACTCAGATCACACACTTTAAATTCAGATAAATGAAAAATAAAACCGGTTACGGATTTTAATGAAATTACAGAAATTACGTTGAACTATTAAATAAAATAAAATATCTATAATTTTACCAAAACATAAAGGTGGGTATCCATTAGGTTCGCGCACCAACTCTGCTCCGCGCACCTGTAACTGCTCCAGTAGTGGATACGTTCGCGCTCCTGGAGCGTGCCACGTTGCACGCTCCACGGCGAGCGCTCCAAGCGGTGGCGGTAAATGCGCGAACACAACGTGATGCGCGGTGTGTTCGAGGACGCGAGCGAAGTGAGACGTTGGTAGATACATCTCGCGCATCACGTTCGACGCTGAGTAAAAGCGAATCCATCGCTATGAAGTGGGCCGAAGAGAAATGTTTAGCTCTAATTGGGGGGGGGGGGGGGTACCGAAATTATACAGTGCTGTGGTATCCGAAGGGTGATAAATTTAAAAATAAATTCTAGCGACGACATGTTCGCTTAATGTTCGAACGAAAACTGCGGAGCACTATAATAAGGTGGACTGTGAGTGAATGCAATAGCGGAATAGAAAGAGATAGCTGAATATGGACCCTCTATCCTTATCTAGACGCACATACGCGTTTATCATTCATTAATTGAGTATAATAATAATTTAATAACACAGATAATTAGACAGTAAAAATACAACGTACGCTCAAACTCACCTAGCAGACATATAATTACGTCGAACCGTTGCACTCAAGCGTTGCGCAAGGATAGAGATGGCCCATATGCAGCTTTCTCTTTCTATTCCTCTATCGATTTCTCAGGTTGGTCGCGTGGTCTATTCTATTAGGTCTGTGGTGTGGAGTGAGAGCGTGAGAGTTAGTGTGAGGGTTGGGTAACTAGAAAGTCCGACATATTGTGTATAAGTTCTTGTGTAAATATTGTGTTCAGTTTATAAACTGAAATAAAATAATAATAATAAGCATTTCTCATAAAATAATTATTTTTTGACTATGTTACCTTCAAACTAATTACTTTAAAACTGTTTAGGACATATGCTAGCACCGGCACACAGTGGAATTTCAAATTATTGGATTTTTAACACTAATAATAATAAAAGAAAAAAACAAACAACCGAAATATATATTTTTTTAAATCTACTCAATCTGCATCTTATGCGACACTATGAACTAACTCTCTGCTAAATTTTACGATACAGTATTTTTTTTAAATTAGAGTGTTTTGCATTGGAGTTTGGTATGAGGAAGATCTTCGTTTCAGATCCAAAATTTACTAGGAAAAAATCGCTTACTTATTGTTATCGAAATTTTGGTAACGCTACACATGGTATCGAGAAGCCGCGTTATTTTAATAGGGCTAAAATAGTGTTGTTGCTTGAGTGCTTATGAGGTGGGGTTGTTGATTATATTGACATAATCATAAAAAATATTCGAGCATATTGGTAAGTATAAACATGCACATTTAAATGATATTTTGACATCAAAATATATGCGTTATTGATTATATAGGGTATTAGATTGCTCGATGTCATAGTACGATTTTGACAACCATCTTGCGCCGGTGGCATGCAGGTGGCGCTGACAGCATTTTCCAGCCACACTAATAGCAATTTATTTTACCATCTATAATAACATGAATGTTTTTTTTATAAATAACTGATTGATTTAAAAAACCCATTATTTAACCAATGATAACAATAAAAACATTCAGTTATTATTGCAATGTATCGCATTTTTTATATAGGCTGATTACATCACAGAAATAATACGATTATTGCAATGTATCGCATTTATAAAGGCTGATTATATAACAGAATTAATACGGAGAGATTAAAATACCATCTATTAGTATATCTGAACTTTAAAGCGTACAATTATTACGTATTGAAACCTGTATACCAAATTTAAAAATGACATATTTGTGTAAATATTAAGACAATAAGAGCTATGATTTAGGTATTCGTTTTTTATTATATATTTTTCTTTTTGAGACTGGATATTGTAACGGCGGGTTTATAACGTTATCTATTGGGCTACTTATCATAAGAGAAGATTAATGAATGTTTGGAACTATGAGTACCATCTACACGTTGCGTTTCGTAGTAAAATTCCAGCTGCCAAGACGTAGTATGGCGTTGAGAAATCTAAAGCCTTATATTCAATGATTTTACTAATGTAAATGTGGTCTTCTGTATCAACTCTCATTCGCCAGTTCGCTAATTTTAGTACAATATAAAGTTCTGAATACGATATAAATATTCAGCATTCAACAGCCGAGCCATGGCGTCGCCGCTGCGCCTCTTTGCCAAAGGTCGTTTGTCCGGCAGTTGAGATGCGATGAGTTCCATCCAAGACCACATCGGTCGCCCGTAATTAGGTCGAGTTAAGGCGATTCGCTTGGCACTCGACTGGGGCAAAGTTGGCGAAATTTGATACTCTTTAAGAGAACGAGCGACGCAACCAACGAATCACCCGGCTTAACTAGACCATGCTTTACGCTCTTTGTTCCACTGATATATTCCGCTTTTCGATTCAAACCGACAAGCGACAAACGAACAGGCCGTTTCTATAAAACACTACTGCCTTTAGATATTTAGAGGTTTCATTCGTTGTAGACTTGAATTTATTGTGAAACGACCCTTTGCTCTTTCGCCTTCGACGAGTCAGGTAATTACAAGGTTTACAAAGTATTTACCTGATTACTTTATAAGCGTGTAATTTTATTTGAAAAATAAAAATAAACTAAATTTTTTATTTCGGTATATTTTATATACCTAGTCTAATTCAACTATGGTTACACTGGAAAAAAATAATGACAATTAAATTAAAATAAACTGACACATTGGTTCATCCCAATCCTATGCAACCCGAGCTCCGTCTAACTACGCTTACTCCTGTACCTAGATGTACGATTGACGACGTAATTTAGATTACGGGCTAACTTATAAAAATAGAGTTTATGCAGAGATTCAAAATAATACATAGGTATACTACCTATTTAAAGTGAATAGATCTATTATTATTTGACACTAATAATAATATATCTAATTGTCATCTTTCATAGATTTGATATTTTAAACAAATTAAACTACAATTGTCAGTTCTAAACAAATTAAACTACAATAAACAGTTCTATCTCCTTTCCAGAACGCCCCAACTCCAATAGCCATTTATTATTTCTAGTGAAACTATGTTATTTAATATGTTAACAGTATTTTTAAGTTTATTATACATTCGGTGTGCAATGTAGCAATCCTGAATTTGTGCGAATCTCGTTCTCACCCGAGGTATCATAAAATTTAAACCTTCCCCAGTAGTCGTAGTTTTTATTTGCTGGCTGCGTATTAGTCCATTTTTATGTTTATGAAAATGAACGAGCAGCTGTTTAGCGAATATTTTCCTTATTTCAAATAAATGCATTCGCTAAACAGTTGCTCTGAACTACATCGGAAAGGTTTTTAATTGATGATTCAGTAAAAGTTTCTGAACCTTAATAATGGTATCAAGAGCCAACTTCAAGCACCCTAACCAATTTATCGGTGAACCCATAAAACGTGGCATTATGCCATGTAAATCATTCTCAAAGTTGTCTTTGAAACATTTAAAACCATTCTCAATATTGTCCAACTGAAACATTTGAAAATAAATCATCGTGTGTGGTTTGAGATAAAGCAATTTACGGTTTCGACACATGAAATAACAGCGATTTTAAATCACATATTAGAGACCGGATAATTGCCCACCGAAAAAAAGGTTAATAATGTCAACGGTTGATAAATCATGCAAAATAAGCGTTATCACAGCTTCTACATAAATGCTGACGTAAATGACTTGAAAAAAGACGTTCAAAATCTCATTTCCATGCGGTTTGACATAAATTAGTAAATCGGTAAAATATAATGAAGTGACTCGGAACTCCCAAGCGTGCATCGTAAATAATAAGAATGGTCGTTAATCGTGACTTATTATACTACTATCCACGCCCGCCGTTGTTAATTGAATCTAGCATTAGAATATACTACTAAATACCGCGGCAGAGCTTCAGCATTTTTGGATATTATCTACTTTTGCTAATTAATTGGTATTCGGATAGGAATGCAACATTAAATTATCTTCGTTTAGGTATTAGCGCTGCCAGACAATCGTTTCAAGCGTTGCCAGCCAATCCTTTCGAGTGTAATATGTTCAGGGTTCATCTATGTATGTTTTCCGTTTCTTTATTCTACTATAACTTCTAAACCCTTAAACCGATTTAGAAGTGTGTATTGTTAGAATCTTTATGTCATCCCGAGTGGCATAGAGTGTCTTAACTGTCCACATATCAAGTAAGTAGTTGATTAAATATTCAAATGTCAATAACTTAACATAAATATGTCGTGTTTAGTATCAAATGAAAGATCTGACTAAGTACATTCCGAAAATATACATCTATCTATATAGATAAATACTCTAACTACAAATATTTCATAAAAAACCGTAATGAAAATAATTATAAATGTAATAGTGCACTTTCTGTAACGGCAGTCGTGTTTTTTATGCTTTTTAATATATTTACTTGTGCTGATACAAGCATTGATTATATATCGTATTAGATTGCTCAATGCCCTACTACAATTTGGCAACCAGGATTTTACTATGAAACGCAACGTGTAGATGTCAGTCATAGTTCCAACGATTAATTAATCTTCTATTATATTCCGTAGCCCAATAGATGGCGTCCTAATCACGCCTATACTGTAATCTTCTATTATTAATTATAAATAGGATAGAAAAAAAAAATACCTCGTGAAATTTGTAGCACCCGACGTTTCGGTGACGTTGCAGCCGCCGTTGTCTAGGGTAGACTGGTAAATTTCACGCGGTAAATTCGTTTTCTATCCTATTTATAATGTCAAACAACCGCGATAGTCTTCGATTCTATTATTAAGTTCAATATGGCGACTTAGGTGTTATAGCAGTATGTCGGCGCACTATAGATGGCGCTTTAAACGGTGTAAAATAATAATATAATAACAAACGATTTTTTAAATCATATTTCTTTTATAATTTTAGTATTGTTTACATAAAGATGACAATGTTTAATCTGGTATACACAGTTCAGATTCTGAAGCGACGATACGATACACGATTGTTTTCACTCGACGATATTTGCGATTCTGGAAGCGATTTGACATACCTTTAATTGTCAGAAGTAAGGTTAGGACAGTCGACAGCACATGAGGTGTCGTCTGCATGTCGTTCCTCCAGGAGATAGCTAGGAAATGGCAGTAAAAATCCACATTCCGCAATAATTGCCGACTATTTTTACCCAAGACAATTAAAATTTGGATATATCGCCAAGAAGTAAGGATATTCGATTTAACAAATAACGCACGGGATCCGAATTGCCCTCAGCTCAAAGCACTAAGCACGCCCAGAGCCCGGTCCGAATTGCGCATACGCCGCGCCGCTCACGATATATGGGTGAAAATCATGTGGGAAGTATCGAGTTCCGAGATTAGCTGACGATTCTGAAACAGAATCACCCAAGTCGTCGGATCGAGGACGATATCGAATCGCGTTGACGTATCGTATCGCTACTTCAGAATCCCGGGGCAGGTCTCAATATGTAATAATTACGCACTTTAATATTCAGATCGACTAATAGATGCCATTCTATCTCTCTGTATTATTTCTGTGATATAATCAGCCTATATAAAAATGCGATAGATGACACTATACATGTTATTATTGTTATCATTGGTTACATTATTAGGTTTTTATAAGTAATC
Organism: Micropterix aruncella; assembly: GCA_944548615.1. Classification (NCBI taxonomy): domain Eukaryota; kingdom Metazoa; phylum Arthropoda; class Insecta; order Lepidoptera; family Micropterigidae; genus Micropterix; species Micropterix aruncella. The sequence goes on from OX155951.1 coordinate 29,304,188, forward strand.
AGTCCAATACAAAAAGAACCATTTATTATCGGTGTTAATATAGATGGCCAAATAAATTCCTATTTCTTTTGGCCGAAAAATGTTGTCAGCGCTACCTGCATTTCGATACCATGCCATATATAATAAATGATACAAGAAAGCAAACATTTTCAGCGTTATTTTCCGCTCACAATCCGCGAGATAAAAGCGCTCACTAAAGATTTACCGATCATAATACAAATCGATGGACACATGACCCGGCGCCTCTTCACATCCATTCAAACCCAATTTCAATTCTACATAATGATGAATTATGCAATGCTTTTATCCTTTGTAATGGTGGCTGAGTCGACCTTTCAACGCTAAGTCGGCTTATTATTCCCTCACTGAATCGTCTTCGGCGATTCACTTCTCGGTTTTGTATGGTAATTTGTTCCCGATGTCCCACCGAGTGACGCTTTTCTTAACCGCACTAACAATTTAAAGTTTAAACGTAATTTAAGCGATTTACAGAGATGACAAATGGATGATCATAAATTATTAGTACTGAGGGTTTGTAATAGGGATTATTTACAACCGATCGGATAGCTCACAGATAAAGTTCGGTTTAACTTTGTCAAAGTAGAGAGTTATCGAGCGAGTAATTAACATAGGAGCTGAGAAGGCGCATAGGATGAGTATATAATCGATAATTTTGATCGATGTTGTAAAGTTGAATAGGAAAGCTCAAATGTTCTTTATTTTAATTAAAATACCATGAAAATCGGGCATTTGTGTGACGGTGTTCGCCGATATGACACTGTACGAATTCGGGTTCTGCCTCTTTAAAAAAATCTTTTTAAGAGCTTTTGAAATCCTCTGTCTAGCAGTCACCTCAGCCCCCTGGCTACTAGTTTTGGCCAGATTTCTCCGGCCTGCCGACTTTTTACGTGTTCGAGGTCGCTTGCAGTCCTCTCCCTGACGTAGCGGTGATTCGGTATCTACCAAATCTATCACGGACTAGGACATCCTTTGCCCGGCAATTCACCCGGTATTGGGTAGCCGATTGGTCGTTTCGAGATCAGTTGCCGTAAGGTTAACAACTACCCCGCTCTATAGGAAACACATACGTTTCCAGACTCACCCGGCTATCAGTCGTAATGCACAGTCGATTGGCTGACGCTGCACGGTGCGCAAACCGTCCAGGAGCGCCCGAAGGTTGATTCCTAGGGGAAACTGACCCGCAGGCCAGAGTCCTACCCGGGCTCGCACTTCTGCGCGGAGGCTGCCTGATGGGTGTGTAGACCCGTGAGTTTGGCCGACTCTACATACATGGGTCTTAGTGGCCTAACTGCAACAGGGGCCATTAGCTCTAATTATCATGGCCAGTATATAATACCGTGTGTAAATCATATTTTTAGGTTCACTTTTTGTATTAGTTGTAGAAGTATTTTGTTGGAAGTTGACAGATCCGCAGCTCTGGCCATTATCCCATCCCCTTTCAGTGGCCTCTAGTCGCTTCACTTGCTTTTAAGGCGAATTTCCAGCGCAGCGGCCGCACTTCGTCTACGCCTCGAATAATCCCCGGCCTTATAATTGAATCGTACTCTCCCGCCATCCTATTAATATTTATGGCGTGATGTCCGCGTAAATTATGATAAAGGTGAGATTATGTGGTAGACGGGGGTTTAGCGTTCGCGACCACACAGCGCGATTGGGCTTTTTACTCGGCTCGCAGCCGGTTCCTAATGTTTCGGGGCTTCCGGAACGGTCGAATTTCAGATAAGCATCGACATTAATTTGTTTACCGAAATGGATACGTTTTATTGTATTGCGTTAAATGCGCCTGCGTATAATGGCCTATGGCTAAGATTTCTTCTGTTTTGACATTTGTATCTGTGGGGCATAGAATGTTTTACATCCATTAAATACTTACGTACGATATTATTAGGTCTGTGGTAAGGTTGTTTGATGTCTTTTTTTAATATAGACTGTTTACTTTTTTAACATTCTATCAATTTTGAAATTGAAAAAAAGTGGATATATACCTATCGTTGTCCATTTTTATTCTGCATGCTGCCACCACCGAGGCGGTGCACGGTGGGTCGAATCTGTACTTTGAGAAACTTAGGAACCAACTCTGTTTTTTCACTGTTATCTTTATGGCGATGGATAGACCTTATTAACCTTAACAATAGTTGACATTTGTGTTTTTTCCTGAATTTATGCTTTGGGTAGAAAAAAGTATTTTCTGATTTTTTGTTTGGGACGGGTCAAAAAGAACTGAATTTATTCTTTGTTCTGATAGATCCCGCTTCGAATCCTTTTTTTCTTAATTCTTGTCTCGTAATTTGACGTATGCACAAGCCATTGGTTAATTAGTACGCTTGCCTTAGTACGGGCCTAGGCCTAGTTAGACGGCGTTGATTTGAAGAATATATTCAGCTCCGGTGCTCTCTATTTTCCTACTGTTTACAATGAATTCTCTAATATTGCTAATGTAATAAAGTACTGTCAAATTATATCGTGCTTTTTTTAATAAATAAATAAGTAAATTCCTTAGTTTCGATTATTATATGTAGACTACACCTACTTACGTACCTATTAATAATAAACCATATTATATCATATACCGTACGGCCGGATTTCGTGACCTATTAACTAAATATCTAAAATACTTCAAATTGATTTTTTGTGCTATCATCATCCCTCTCTCTCCCCCCCCTCTGGCGGGGATGTTCAGTGTTTTTACTTCTTCTTCTTCTTAGGGTGCCTCTCCAACTAGTGAAGTTTGGCAATCATCTCTGCATACTTCTTTTTGTCCTTCGCCAGGCAAAGCAATTCGGCGACACTCGTAATCTCGGTCCATTCTCGAATGTTCCACAACCAAAATTTCCGGCCACAACGGCCAGGTCTCCTCTTCCCTGCAATTTTTCCCATCATAATGAGTTGCAGGAGTTAGTACCTGTCGTGCCTAAGCACGTGACCCATGTATGCAGCTTTGCGCTGTTTGATGGTCTGCCATAACTTGCGTTTTTGGCCGACACGCCGACGAACTTCCTCATTGGTCACTTTCTGAGTCCAAGATATCGATATCATGCGTCTGTATGCCCACATCTCGAGTGGTTCTATACGTTTCCTGTATTGTTTTTACTAGACACCTTGATCTGTAGTCGTATTTTAAACATATTTCTGTTGTGCTAAAATGTTTTAGGTAGAAAAGGGAATAAAATTCAGTGTGAATTATTTTAATCTCGAAATACCTCACCACTCACGAGACGACACACTAAAATAATGGCCTGTTTTACAACTGCATCCTGCCATGAGCAGCTGCGAAATTACACCACTGTCACTTTGTTCCTTTTTCGCGCGACTTTGGCGCGACGCCGAACACTGATCGTCGCCAGTTCGCGAAAACGCTTGCAGTGACGTAAATAGCTTTTCTCTGAACAGAAGTCGACGCGCAGATTTCATTCATCATTTCGCTCTATTATATTCGTAATTCGTTGCGGTTACAAAAGTTCGTTTAATAGCGATTTTTTTTAACCAAACTATGGTAGCTAAAACTTAAACTATATTAGCTTGAACTACATTTGGGAGCAAAATAAACCTTCAACATAAACCGTAATATCTCGGAAACTAAGAATGCTGGCTTATTACAATAGAAGTTATTTTATAGACTATTTAACACTACTCAAATAAAAAAAACTCCATAGTTGCTGTAAAGTAGTGCCATCAAAAAGGCTGAAACAAAGAAAAATATTTTTTTATAAACGAACTACAAATTCACCGCATTTGTTTTTACTTTTGTTTCTGTTCTGTCACAAAAATAAAATAAGAAGCGTTCCCGGTATTTAATATTCATCATTTTTGTGGCAATTATGGTACTACACCCATTCGTAGTATCCGAGATATTTGGGTTAATACGTCGGTTACACGGAGCAACGGGCCAACCCGACACTTTAGGCTGTTTTAACGATATAGATCGTTCTTTCAGCCGTGAGATGAATACACAGAGACTCAGGGACAACACAGTCCACAGTCTTGCTCCGCGAACATGCCCTTAAGAAGCCGACGCCTTACCACGAGGCACTGGAGTGTGAAACCAGCGAGACAACCTCACGCCCTTACTACCAGATTTTAACCGGATTTTTCCGTCCTCCGGTCTGGTCGCGGTTTCGAGGTCTCTTGCGCGGCATCTGCCTGACGTAAGTGGTTATTCAGTTTAAATGTTTTGCGCCTTGCCCACCTTGGTTACTCGGGATTGGATGGCCGACGGCGACGGATCGATTCAAGGGTTGAAGACGTCAGGTCGACAACTACCCTGCGCGGTCATAGGAAACATACGTCTCCATGTCCCTCTGGTTATTCGCCAGCTGGGCATTCAATACCTGGCAAACCGGATGGTGCACCAACTGCCCAGTTCCACTCGAGGTGTTCCCCCCGAATCAGCGATCTTCTGATCCCAGCACTCCCGACTGCATGATAACAGCCGTGGCAGAATCTCACAGCGGCCCTGATAGGGTAAGTCTCTCTTCGACGAGAGTACCAATTAGAAGTTGAACCGTGAGTTGAAAAGGCCAGATGACAGATTTTTGGCCAACACCGCCCAAGCTGCATGGAACCATTAGGAACTAAAAGCTGCAGTGCATTTGACCTAAAAATGACGCAGCTCTTCAAAGAACTTTAACGTTCATTCCTAAAACCCAATTTTTACCGTCCAAAAATTAAAGTACGAAACTCGTCTCTCATTCAGCTTATTAATTTTCCTAGCCTTTCGACATGACCATCACAGCCATCATCGGAAGTATTGAAGTGAAAAAAAACAATGCTTTTTTCGTCTCGCTAGGGCATTGTTTGGGCGTCATTCTCGCTTTGCAGTCGATTGTTCGAAATGTCAAGTGGTCGCCGGGTTTTGATTTGATGAATTCGGCTCGTTCGCTTGAAGCGCGGCGCGCGGCGACGACGCGCGACGGGTCTTCTTCAATAGTAAACAATGGCGCGTCCGTCTGTCGGCCGCTAGATATTTTTTATTCATATGGGTAATCTGAAAGCACGAAAATCCTTTTGTTGCGGTTCCTCCTTACATAAAAGCTTGTAGGTGTTGCATCTGGCGCAGAGCGCAGGGCGGCGCGGCGCGGCGCGGCACGGTGCGGCGCGCACGGTGTAGAGATGTACAAATACCGAAATATCGTACATGCGTTTTTTTAATGCTCCATTAATTATAACCAATTATCATATTACAATGTTTTGCTGGCCGATTAAGTGTTTCCCACGATATTGTCTTAAATTATTTTCTTGTAAAATATTTATCAAAATTGAACTGAATTAATTTAAATTAAATTACTATCGAGCTATTACTAGGATAGGAAAGGAGAGGAATGGGATATAGCATAGATTATAGGTATTTAAATTATAGTCTATTGCTATGTCTCATTTTCGATCTGTTTGTTTTCCAACTCTTGTACCTATTTCGTAGTCGCGAAGTAAGCTTCGTACAGCCTCGCTGAACTTAGGTTGGCTCATGTAAAATATGTCGATATATTAAAAACGTTCATTATATGTGGTCATCAAGCGGTACATGATAGAGTTTTGGGCGTAACTAGAGCTTACACGAGGGAATTCAAACGTATAAGGAGAGCGAACCATTCGCAGCGGTACAAAAAATATAATTTTACTACCAAATGAAGCCTCATTGTTGTTGTGTATTATTTTTTTCAAAAATATTATATCAGCCGCTGTGCGACGGTTTTCCAGTGAACACATACCAAAGTGGTTCTTCTTGTTCATCCAGTGCCTTTAATCTAGCGTACCACCGACTCTCGTCGTTTAACCCAAAGTATCGACATTCTTCATTTTCGCGCTATTCTTCTTGTTCTTTAAATGCCCCAGCCTAGGGTACCGCCTTGTCTCGCCGGTTAGCCTGAAGTAACGTCATTTTAGACATTCTTCCTGTTTCCATTATTCTACTTTGTTATTCTTTTTCTTTGATTGCCTTCTCTGTGAACAAAGTATCGCCAATCTTGTCATATCTTCTTCTTCTGTCTGTGCTTTTTCCCACCCTTTGGTCGCTTTTCCTGAATGTATCATGGGCCGTGTCTGAGATTTTTCTATGGCTTGTGGGGGATGATATGGATCTCCTTTCGCGCACTTTTGGTCCAACTGTGGGGAAGTCCTAAGTATGCGACGTTGGTAATAATGGCGGTTCACCAAGTCGCGGCGCGCGGCGCGGAAGAGAAACACAGTGATGTTGTTCAGTTGACAATTTATTCATGACCGAAGGGCGTGCGACTTCGTTTACAGTACTCTTACTCGCTTGCAGTTACACGATGTTCCGTTCATACAAGTACATAACAATTAATCCGACTTCAATGATTCGCTAGAGTGGTAAGATATGAATTGCATTTGGCGGGGCAAATTAAAAATGACATTGTGACGTAATCTCTGCAAGACCTTACCGAGATTAACATTTGTTACCGCCCTTAATTTACTGCCTTACTGCCCTTGACCTTATCGTGATTAACGCGATTGTTGCTTCTGTGTAAAATAAATAAATAGCCGTACAACATCAACCACTTTAAAGTGGGGCTCATCGTGAGACCAACTACGCTAACTACAAATCACCATTTTACAAGGTACGATTGTTCCAGGAGATGCAACATCTCTAGAAATACGGCACACCGCGTACCAGTCGAAGTATGCTCGAGTCCTCTGTCTGCGCCTTGAATTATTGAATGCGCCGCCGTCTGTTCTGCTTCCTAGCTGGATGCTGTAGCGCTCCCTCGTCTCCCCGCTCCCCCCCCCCCCTCCCCCACTTGCCTCTCCACCATCTTTCTCCCCAAATTTCCCCTCTCTATTATAACATTCCACTTCATTCTGCAGCGTAAGAGACATTAGCGCGACTGCGACGCTGTCATCGTATTATGTCTCGCAAGGCGTCGCGGCGTCGGCGTCGTCACACACCCGCATCGTCGATTGCTCTACGAGGCAACAATCTCTTCAGGCGCCACCGCCTCGCGCTTGATACATTCATTTACCTACTGGGTAATTTTCTTCGCGCTCCACTTGGCGTGGAAAACGACGCATGCAGTGACTTCCTTTATGTACTATTTCCATATTAGCCGTGTAGGTATAACATGCATAATGTTAAGTTGGTTGAATTAAACATTTTTTTTTGGGTTTACTTCTGTAACGATCCGCATTCTACATGCAAGTCAACAAATGCATTGAAATCCAGTGAAATGCACTGACACCAATACAGCCATTGTTCTACCTCATGGAGCGATGAATCCGCCCGATTTTAACTACTGTGTCAAATCAGTTACATAGAACCACACTTTTACTCGGAATATTTTGGATTGCATCATTTTTCGGCTTATATAAAGCGGCGAAAATATGCTCAAAGTATCATTTCTCGAATGATCATGTCCCCCAAGACAGCGTCGGCAACACCCGGTACCACTCTCACGAGTTAAGGTCAACGGGTCCGGCTTCTTGGGTACCTCTTCCTTCCTTCCTTATATCGAGACGAAACGCATCAGTCTGTACTCCCACAGACTCGAGCCGTGCCAAGTACGAGATACTCGGAGCACAATTACAATTCTTATCCGTACACCCTCGTAACTTCAGGCAGATAGCCACTACATTCGCGCCAACATATATCCTAGTCTCAATAAATACCTTCTGATACACTTTAAATTGACTTCTAATACGGAGATAACCCGCAAGTTGACACCACCACCTCACATCAAATAACTTGGAGTCTAGTAAGGGGTGGCCCGTCACACTTCTTAAGAATCGATTTCATTTGTAAATTTTAAAATTTATGGAGTAATGCTGATGGAACGCGTTCTATTGATAAGCAGTCTGACCATTTGTTTAGAGTTCTTTATTGCATCCACTGTCTACTAATGCATTTTCAGCTATTTCAAAACACTTTGGGGATACTAATAAACATTACATCTTTCCTACTACGACAGCACCAGGTGTCCCGGAATCTGGCCTGCTGACTATACCCTGGCATTCTGTGGTGAAAATACTATCTGATCTGAAAGTATCAGGTTCTACAAAACTCTTGTACTTTTCTGTCGCTGGCACCCCAACTATTAGCTTCACTCTGAGTTCTCGTTCATCATCTGCTAAATAGCGTTTTGGGGCATCCCGCGTGTACGTTTTTCCAAGTTTCCGTATAAAAGCGGATTAAACGATCTCTCTCAGGGGTGTATTCTCATCAGTACGCCGCGATGGAGCAGCAGAACAGATAAGCTATGGACCGGCGAAGTTTGTTGCGAGTTGCGGCCGTCGCGTCGCGTCGAGCGCGTCTGATATTTAAATGAGAGGTGTGAGCGGACGGTACATCACGGCCAGTACCCATCTGACGCAGCCTCCGACACAACTTCACCTTTGTGCCGCGCAAGTTTTGTCTTTATCGCGCTTAGCGGCTGGGAATAGCAGTTTACTCTTTTGTTTCGCGATCGAGCTTGTTTTTGATTTGTATAACGTCAATGATGTGTAATATGTGGGTTATGTCATAATGTAGAGCAACCTATCGGAAAATGCTACTTTTGTTTTGCGATCGAGCTTATTTTTGATTTGTAGAACGTCGAGGACGTGTAGTATGTGGTAGTTATGTCATAATGTAGAGTAAACTGTCGGCAAATGCTAATTTTGTTTCGCGATCGAGCTTATTTTCGATTCGTAGAACGTCGAGGATGTTTAGTGTGTGGTAGTTATGTCATAATGTAGACCAAACTATCGGCAATTGCTACTTTTGTTTCGCGATCGAGCTTGTTTTTGATTGGTAGATCGTCAAGGACGTATAGTATGTGGTAGTTATGTCATAAGGTAGAGAAAACTATCGAAAATGGTACTTTTGTTTCACGATCGAGCTTGTTTTTGATTTGTATAACGTGAAGATGTTGAAAGTGGTAGTTATGCCATAATGAATATCGCGCTTGTTATAGATTACACATAGAAGTTTAGAATTACAATTTTTGAGAATTGAATTCGATAAGATTTTGATGACTTATACTTTGCAGTTATCGCTTAATTTCTCGATACTATTATTGTCAATAATAGTAAACTTTTTATTTGCACATAAACATTACAATACAAGAACGCGATCTTATTGACTACATGCGCGCTTTATGGAAATAAAGATTATTAAGTTTGTCTGCGCTCACACAATCGCCAGCAACCAATCTGCGTGGCTTGCCACAAATAAGAAGAAGTTTGTCTGCATAAAATACGAACTAATGCACGAGGATAGGAAATTAGTAGAGGAAGAGAGGAGAGAAAGGAAGAAACTGGTTACTTCTTAGAAATTTAATGATTTTTGAGGTGAGTCTTGAATGATTGTAAAGAAGACGAGATTCCTATATTTACTGGGAGATAGTTCTAGCCTTGCACCGTGGACACAGAAAGAGTAGGAGTAGAAATCAGTCTTATGACAGGGAATTTTGAGTAAATTGACAGAGGCTGACCGAAGTACGAGACCGGGAAAGCTTAGTGGTTCGAAAAGCTCGTGGATAGGATGTTGTTTATTAGGAGATTACACGATAGAGAAGAGCAAGTAAGTGAACATTTCTCCTTTAGGCGTACTGGCATATACTCCATCTTCATGTTATTTTATATTGTGTATTTCTCTGTCGTCTATAATATTATGCCATAACATATAGCTGAAAATTCACTCTCCTATATTGTAGAGGTAATGTTAACGCTCGTAAGGAAAATTAATAGCAAATGCCGCTCCCAATTAATTGGCACGCGTGTTCAAGGAGAAACACACATGGCTCTACGCGAGAATAAGCTCAAAAGCTTGCCTTGCACTTGCCATGCTGTCTAAAACAGTATTTGTAGTTGTTGCGCTATTTTGGGCGTAAATGTAAACATTGTTTAGCGGTGATTGTCATGATTCGGGTTCACATTGGGTGCCAATATAATACGGATTGGTTGTATACCAAAATTACAATCATGTTACAAATATTATTAATTGTGAGGTATGTAATGTAGGGAGGTAGGGCCACAGTTAGCCGGCAACCTTGCCGGGTAGAATATGGAGTGAATGACGCTTTGTGCTGACTTTCTCCTAGAATACTTGCTAATAAACCAGAAAAGGACCGTAAAGATCGGCAGTACCGACAGTGCAGGATTTACGTATAAGCTACATAAGCTATATCTTAGGGGCCCACTTTCTTGGGGGCCCCAAAAATATTGTCCAAGTGAGCAGAGAGCTCATGCGCCCTGTTGCAGTATGGCCTCTAAGACCCATGTGTAGGATCTGACAAACGCACGGGTCAACACCCATCAGGTGGCCTCTACGCAGAAGTGTGAGCCCGGGTATGACTCTGGCCTCCGGCCAGTAGCCCCTAAGAGGCAACCTTCGGGCCAGTTTGCGCACCATGCGGCGTCAGCTAATCGATGGTGCATTCCCACTGACATCCGGGGGAGTCTGAGAGCTGGGATAGTTGTTAACCTTACGGCAACTGCTCTTGAAATGACCATTCGGCTACCCGATTCCAGGTGAAGAGCCGGGCAAAGAATGCCTTGGTCCGCGATAGATTCAGTAGACACAATCACCGCTAAGGGAGAGGACCGCGCAAGCGACCTCGAGCCTGTAACCAGTCGGAAGGACGGAGGTATCCATCATTGTTGATTCCAGTCGGATATATCCTTCCAAACTGGTAGTCAGAGGTCGAGTCTGCCCACTGGGGACCTTTCCGGTGCCTCGATTTGTATTGTCTCTAAGTCTTCTACACTCATCCCACGGCTGAAAGAACGATCTTATATCATTATACCAGCCTGGGATGACGGGTTCGCCCGTTGTAGTCGACACCGCCACACTGTCCGAGTGGGCAATTGTCATAATATACTTAAATAAACTAGAGCAATAGCCAAAATAGCTTAGGGCCTTATCAAGTCTAAATCCGGCACTGATCATACCCAGTGCAGGATTTACGTATAAGCTATGCAAGCAATAGATCAGGGCCCTCACTTTCCTGGAGGCCCCCAAAAAAATTGTCCGAGTGAGCAATTGTCATATATACTTACATATACTGCAGCAATAGCTCTAATAGCTTAGGGCCTTATCAAGTCTAAATCCTGCGCTGATCATACCCACAAGTTACACACGCTGTAGCTGAGAGCCCCACTTTCTTGGGGGGGGGGGGGGGGATGTCCGAGTGAGAAATTGTTATATATACTTAAATATACTGCAGCATTAGCTCAAATAGCTTAGGGCCTTCTTCTTCATCATCATCAGCGCGCATTCGCCCACCGTTGGGCATACGCCTCTCCAATCACTCTCCATCCGGATCGGTTGTCCGTTTCCCTCATCCAGACAGGTCCAGCTGTCTCCTTGATGTCATACGTTGCCAGTGTCAGTTTGGTTTGGCAGCCTGATCGTACCCAGAGATTCTTAGCACCCCCTGCCCCGCCGTTACCGTAACCGCTGCCGTGGCTCGAGCTAGTGGGGCTGCTGGGGACTGAGGGGCCGCGGTAAGGTTGTGCTGTTCATCATAATTGGAGGTATTTAGCCCGATACCCGCCACGTCGGCCACACGGCGAGCTCCACACTTTCAGAAATATATTTTCATTTCCTAGGCTTGTGGCAACCTGGTCGGGTTACTTAACCGCCGAATTGCACTATATTCACTAAATTTATTATTGAATTATTATTTATCGTTGAGAAAATTTAAAAATATATGTTGTCGCTTAGAATTTAAATTTCGAATTAGGGCTACCAAGTATAAATTCGGCGCTGAGTATCGGGTGGAGTACCTCACGAGACGGACGATACGAGCGAACGTTAAAAAATACGTCATTGCATGCAGATTCCTTCATTCGCGTGGTCGCGTAGTGCCCGTATCTGTCCTCTCGCCCGTTCACAAAATAAAGCAACTGTCCTGTGTCGCTCGGGTGCACGGCGGCGTTATCAGGCGCCACCATGCCAAACCGCGCGAATGCAACTGGCTGCGCGCATTCGGCGGGGGACGCGGCCCGCGGGGTGGAGGGGGGGGGGGGGGGATGGGGAGCTCCGTCACGTCGCCTTGCATGCCGGTGCAAAAATAACTAACAGGGCGAGAGGGTGACATTTTTATGCATATAAATTGCACTAAAGTTAGCATTGTGTGGACATTGCGGCGCATTATGGCGTCGCGCGCCGTGGGGGCGGCTACGCTAAATTTACCGTGGCGCTTTAGCGCACTCGTGCGCTACGAGCGACGCAATGCTCGGAATGCTGCGAGTGCTGAACGTGGGGCTAAGAAAAGTGTCGGGAGCCCCTTGGTACGTCCGAAATGCGACTCTGGAACGCGATTTTAGCGAAACAGAGTCCGTGGAGGAACACGTAAAGCGCCTCGCGCGCGCTATGTACCGCAGGGCCGACACCTCGCCTCACGAGCACATCCGCCAGCTCGCTCCTCTGCACACCAGGCCACCAGATGTCCGGAAGCCGTACCCGCGCAGTCTGCTTGATTAACGGACCACCAGCGCGGGTATCGCAGCACAGCAGCCTTGCCACAAAAGATGTCATTACCACCTCCCGTCACAATCCTTCCCGATAAGGTGCCTAAGCACATAACAATGAGTCTTGCCACAGGGCACAAAGCCCTGTGACGCCATTCCAGAAAGCCGGGCCAATGGGCCCGGCTCACGTGAAACCCCACGAAAATGCAAAATGCCTAGTGGAAGATGTCACGGGCCTCTAGCAAGGCCCGTCGACAGATATTTGATTTGATTTGATCGGAATGCTGGGATTGACCCTCAATAGCACAAATCTTGGAAATAACTATGAACTGGCTTCTTGGACGGAAACAATAGGTCCAATGGAGATTATTTTGAATCACATACACTCTGGCCAAAAGTATCGCAAGATTGACAATCTAACATTTATTTTTAAGAAACCCAAAAAAATGTAATTTTTGAATTTAAATCTTATTTATAATTTATAGAGTAGAATTGGCAGGAAAATATCCTAAAATCATCCCAATACAAACCGAAAGCTCCAGAAAATTATGATTAAAGTTTGTAATGAAACACACAATAAAATACCGTAAGAAGTGTTTTGCCAAACCGGTTCAACAAGTTTTGACAAACCATTTCTAGAAAAGGGGCTTCTGTGATCAAAGCCAGAGACGGTCCAACAACATATTTAACGCTTTTAGGTTAAATTGCACTAATTTATTATATTTTCTGCTCAGAAAAATTTACGTAAACTCTAAATTGTTTGTTTATTTAATTTTATTCCGGATTACCAAAATGTATGCTGATTTCTGATACCCTGTATATTTTTAAATTGTTTTTTTTTTTAAATAAAAATAAATATCTGTTTTTGTTCATTAACTCACTCAAATTTAACATATAGACGTTAAGAAAATCAGTTTAATTAAAAAAATATTATTGGAGTTTACTCCTTATGAAACGATTTCTTTTAACCCTTGGAGTAAATGGGTATTTTCATGGATGCATCTGTCTCTTTTGCAGGATTTTCGGCGACATCGACCTAAAAGTACTATAACTACGAAACTACTACACCAATCATAAAAAGAACAACTGCACAATGATTACATTGAAATTTCGAATATAGAATATTGAAATATCATTTTGTAAAACAATTAGATAATTATGAATAAATATGACAACGTCAAAGAAGTGAAAAAAACGCGGAACCAAATCTGGTCGTATCATACTCAACGGATAATTGTTTCAGAACCAGATTTGGTCGTATCATACTCAAGGGGTTAAAGCCCCCGGTAAGACAATTTGAGGGTAGTAAAATCTAGCATTAACAAAAAGCGTTACGTTTAATGTTAGTAAAGTTTGAAAATTGAAACAATGACTACGCGACGTGGATAGAAAATTGCGCGGGTCCCTTTCGCACGCAGAAATAGAGAACTGTATTTTTAAACCGCTGATACGGAGTCTAGAACGACGAATGTAGAAATGACGTACAAATAGAAATGTCAGATGTGATGTAAGGCAGGTGGCTGTTTTACCGACGTATTTTAAGGGCTGCTCGATAGATGGCGACAGTATGTTCGATTCGAATCGAATAATATAAAGCATGCAATTATAATATTTTAACATAATAATAATTGATTTCAGTAATAACAGAGATTCGTATATTTACCCCCTTTGCCTATGTATATTTATTGACAATCCACTTATAGAATAAACTCCATTTTTTTGGGGTTCTTCAAAAAAATTTGAAATTTCAATCTTGCAATACCTCTGGCCGGTAATGTAGGTACACAAATTATCCAATAGTTTTAATATAAAACTGTAAATGTCAGATTTGACAATGCTTTTAAAACTAGGTATTTAATGCGTTGACACTGGTTGACAATGCATTTAAAACAATGCGTATCTAGTAAAATTGCGTACTGTCGCTTCTCTCTATAAACAAGCCGATTTTCCGCGTCCAACAACCATTATTTGTTAAAGGCCACATGCATTGCATAATGCAGTCGCAAATGGACATTACCTATTCTGAAATCCATTAGTGCATGCGTTCATTGTTGCGCCGGAAAATAACATTTTCGAATCAGAAGCCGACGGCCCCCGACAGATTCATTTGAATTTTTTATTTTTCAATTGACGGCTTGACACAAAACTGCGACATTGTAAAAACTGTGACTATTTTCCGCGACGAGTAAAACCTGCCAGTTTAAATTAGAGCTCTAGCTTATCGATATATACATAGTCTAAAATGAAACCTAGAGCGACAAAAGCTCATTGCACCGAGAGAAATATTGGATTGATTCTTACATCACCATTTTTTATTACGGTTTTATACAGAATAACGATGTTTCAATAATAATTTTGTTGAATTACAAGGAATTTTGTTAAAACTCCATTACTCGATTATATGTATCAACATTTTCCTTACGGTTAATACAGAAATAACATCCTACTGTAGATTCAACATGATTCATGTGTCCGGCTATAACCGTACGTATACTACTACATTTAGTCATGTTAGAAGCGAGATCCCAAGGTCGCGACGTAATGTTTTAACATTACGACACGGTAACTGCCGTCACGTCAACACCGTTACACGTAATGTTAATTCATTCGTATGGACCACAGTCCATACATACATAATTCTTATTGAAACATGCATATTTCAGTGTATTATAACGTTATATTTTTCTCAGTATGTTTATGAATAAAACTGAATACATCGCAAAGCTTAAATGGGACCATTTGCACTGATCGCGATCTACGAGTGCGTTGATCGTGTTCGCTATGCCACGATTTGCAATTTACAATACGTTGTCATATCTCATTCAGATCCATCGGACGGTTATAGCCGATATAAATCTTCTGTTAGCTCTACGTTCTCGTGCTCGATGCAAAACCAGAAGCATAACTGGAATCCTCCTCCCTCAAGTGGATCTCCTCTCCGTATTCGTCCGCGTACGTGACCCGTTGAGTGGATTTGGATACACCGCTTGCCGCGTACGTACAGTCGCACGCTACGTGCATCATGTTAGTTATTGGTCTCGCAGGACTTCGCCGACACTTACAAATGTAGTTGGCTGTGTTGGTGTAACGACGCTCTCGGCCGATGCGGACGCTCGACGCCACCTCGGAGGTTTGAAAATTTAACGAGGCTCGCTTCTTGTGCGCTGCTGCTACACATCTTGCACCATGTGTATTTACACATGTATATCTATACATATATTTTTGTACTTAAAGGCTTCAAGCCCAACGTAGATTTATTTGCCGATCCTAAAAGAAAACTAATCGATAGTGTGAATGGATCACTGGCCGATGTATATGTATACACCGGCGTTTTATTCATTCGACTACACCACGGCTCCGACAATCCACGACAGAAACATTAAGTTCGCCCCACGGAACCAGTTAAGGGTTAACTTTCACTGTCGCATTTTATAGAGAACAG
Source organism: Micropterix aruncella (assembly GCA_944548615.1). Taxonomy (NCBI): domain Eukaryota; kingdom Metazoa; phylum Arthropoda; class Insecta; order Lepidoptera; family Micropterigidae; genus Micropterix; species Micropterix aruncella. Next base: position 29,320,053 of record OX155951.1, read on the forward strand.
TTAAACGTTATAGCAGTTGATGTGCTGCAGCGCCATCTAGTGGCGAGCTACAAAAAAGTGGCTAACGCAAAAATATTATCCAATCTCAAATACCTCTGTATACCAATTTTCATGGCGATCGGTTGAACGGTATAGAAGTTGATGTACTGCATCGCCATCTAGTACGTTAAAACAAAGTCAATAGCGCGAAAATATTATCCGAGCTCAAATACCAATTTTCATGACGATCGGTTGAGTGGTATAGAAGTTGATGTGCTGCAGCGCCATCTTGTGGCGAGTTACAATAAAGTTAATATCAAGAAAATATTATGCGGGCTCAAATGTTCATGTCTACCAATTTTCATAGCGATCGGTTGAGCGGTATGTAAGTTGATATGCTGCAGCGCCATCTAGTGGTAAGTTACAATAAAGCGGATATCATAAAAACCATCTCAATGAAAAAATACATATATGTGCCCACTTTTATGTTGACCGGTCAAACGGTGTCGGAGTCTATCAGGCTTATATATATATATATATATATATATATATATATATATATATATATATATATATATATATATATATATATATATATATATATATATATATATATATATATATATATATATATATATATATATATATATATATATATATATATATATATATATATATATATATATATATATATATATATATATATATATATATATATATATATATATATATATATATATATATATATATGTATATATATATATATATTGGAAACGTTCAAAATTTTGATTATTTCGAAACGTCATCCTCCATTTATGAAACGGCCTTTGCCGATGTGATCAAAGTGTTTTATTTTAGTTTTTTCGCTTTAATTCGCCTCAATTGGAGGCATTTTGTGTTGCAAAAGGAAAAGATCGATTTTTGAGATATATGGATGATGAGTGATCGTTCGTCGACGGTAAAGGGACCCATAAACTAACATGCACAGTCGAAAGTCGTGCACATCCGTAAGTATATCTCATTCAAGCATAAGCGTTTCCCAATCCAAGCTGGGATTTCCTTCGCTGCTATTCAAGTAGCTTTTACTAATTTTATTTTACTGCGAATCATCATCCTATGAACGGATTATTTACAAAACCTTATCAAATATAAAAATATTTTACAGTTTTTTTACCATGTTTCTTTATACATTTGCTAATGTTATACAATTTTATACAAGTTTACCTTATTTTGATATTATTATATAGTCTTTAGTATAAACTTCTCTGCCAGAAATTAAGATTGAAGTATCTTCTTTCTTTTAATTGTGCATTGGAGGTTTTTTATTTTTATTTCGATTTAATGGCTCGTTGATAACTACCGCAGCCTAATAATGTCATATTTTAAATGTTGGAAACGTTCGAAATTTTGAATTATTTCGAAACGTCATCCTCCATTTATGAAACGGCCTTTGCCGATGTGATCAAAGTGTTTTATTTTAGTTTTTTCGCTTTAATTCGCCTCAATTGGAGGCATTTTGTGTTGCAAAAGGAAAAGCTCGATTTTTGAGATATATGGATAATGAGTGATCGTTCGTCGACGGTAAAGGGACCCATAAACTAACATGCACAGTCGAAAGTCGTGCACATCCGTAAGTATATCTCATTCAAACATAAGCATTTCCCAATCCAAGCTGGGATTTCCTTCGCTGCTATTCAAGTAGCTTTTACTAATTTTATTTTACTGCGAATCATCATCCTATGAACGGATTATTTACAAAACCTTATCAAATATAAAAATATTATACAGTTTTTTTACCATGTTTCTTTATACATTTGCTAATGTTATACAATTTTATACAAGTTTACCTTATTTTGATATTATTATATAGTCTTTAGTATAAACTTCTCTGCCAGAAATTAAGATTGAAGTATCTTCTTTCATTTCATTGTGCATTGGAGGTTTTTTATTTTTATTTCGATTTAATGGCTCGTTGATAACTAACACAGCCTAATAATGTCATATTTTAAATGTTGGAAACGTTCGAAATTTTGAATTATTTCGAAACGTCATCCTCCATTTATGAAACGGCCTTTACCGATGTGATCAAAGTGTTTTATTTTAGTTTTTTCGCTTTAATTCGCCTTAATTGGAGGCATTTTGTGTTGCAAAAGGAAAAGCTCGATTTTTGAGATATATGGATGATGAGTGATCGTTCGTCGACGGTAAAGGGACCCATAAACTAACATGCACAGTCGAAAGTCGTGCAATCCGTAAGTGTATCTCATTCAAACATAAGCGTTTCCCAATCCAAGCTGGGATTTCCTTCGCTGCTATTCAAGTAGCTTTTACTAATTTTATTTTACTGCGAATCATCCTATGAACGGATTATTTACAAAACCTTATCGTTATAGTTATATAACCTTATAGTTAGATATTTCCGAAGAATACCTATGCAAAAATAAAAATAAATACGGTGTATAATATTCGATGATGCGCGCTTTTTTTTATAGAAGTTATATCCTTGGGCATTTCCTTGAATTAGCACAGCGAAACCAATCACCAGTGCTTTCCTTTTAATTTTGCCAATCGTTATAATTTTGCATGCACATTCCATTTTGGCAATGCTACCTTTTTGTCGCGATGTTTACCATATCACTTTACCGCATTTATACGACAAAAAAAGTATAAAGTAGTCTCCCCTCTCCTTTCTCGCATAGACGAGAAATGTTAAAAAATATGTAATTCTTTTAAAAATACATATTTTATATGAAACAGACGAGCCCTAGGTTTATCCGCTGGGTATTAGGATAGAGTGACTTTTAGTGCGTGTTGTGTTGCCACATTGACCATATCATTATACATTTACTGCAGTTGCATAGGTTAATATAAGTCGGCAAAGAAAGTCACTCTCTTGATAATGATTATAAAAAAATATAATGCGAATATAATATACAATAATATGTATGTACTTATTCGTATCTTTTACACGTATATTTCACTTTCACTTATTTTGAAGTTACCGACTTCACTTGTTTTTTTGTGTGTTTATATTATTATTTTTTGAAGTTTTCAATTGAATACATGGATGATTAGCTACGGTAACTTCTTTTTCCATAAAAGTTCTGGAAAGGAGGGACGAGTATCCGTTCATGTTGTATATGTCTATGTACGGGCCAAAGGAACGTTCCGGTGAGGCAATAAGTCATTAGGCCGGCCCGCCCATTTTAATACCTACTTGTAGGGATGCGTGTCATATCCTTCGCAGATTATTATATTATTGAAATTGAGCATCTAAACTTTTCAAGCAGCCAAAAAATGACTAAATGTTATGTATAAAGCACCGAGTCTGCATTTTAATATCACCCTTCAACTTCATTAGCTCCAAGCTAGAAAATATGGTCTCCATTGCTCAGCTGATAGGCAAGTAATGATGTTTTATCAGTGCAGCATTTTATGATATACATATGTGGAACTCATTATTATAAAATGCCACGATACAATTTTACTAATGACTGTTTATAAATTAATAATGACCTATGATATGCCATGCTATGATAATCCGTTATCTATTAAGTACTCATTTAATAACTCACATCACATAATTAGGTCATTATTTAATTACTCTAATTCTAAAATAATACTTAAACCGAAAATATTAGTAAATATAACAATCGGTACTATAATAAATGCTGGTATGTATAATACCGTTTCATCGAGCAAGCGTAATTCATCGATAAGCAATATCGACGTTAGCCGCATCCTTGTTGACAGCTCGGTTTATTACCCCATCGGAACGTTCCTTTGGCCTGTACTTTAGCGCTATAGGTATATGTTGAACATAAATTCTGAATTCGTTTATCGAGTAAAAAATAGTTTTGCTGGATGAGATGAAAGAGTGACCCTTTTTACACCCCGTGATTCTGCATAAAGTACCTTAAATTTAGGAAATGATTCGCAATTTTATGTAATGAATAAATGAAAAAAAAATGTTTGAATTCTGAAAAAAATGGTTTTGGTTATGAGGGAAATTTAATTATAGGAATGAAAAACTGAGTTAAACTGATCTACAAGTTTTTTTGGTTTAGACCTTAATGACAAAGAATAAAATTTACTGAAAATCCGATAGTTTGAAAAAAAAGTTTTTTCTCAGTAACGAAGGCCTAAACCAAAAAAGTAGTTGATTCAGTAAGAACAATGTCTTAATTCCAAAAAAAAAATTTGGAGAAATATTCTACATTTTCGTCTTGATTTGCCCACATGGATAATTTTCTAAATATAAGCACTTTTAGCAGAACCACGTTGTATAATAATATTGAATGCTAGCTCTTTTCTGCATCATCTGAATAAGTAGCATATTTTAATCTTACATTTTCTTGTCTTTGCAGGTGAGTATTTCAAATCAGCCAAAGCGACAAACCAAGTATTCCTTCGCATCGGTAAGATTTTTATTAAAGAAATGTATTACTTATGTTTCCAAACGCGTGAAACGCGTTGCCAGGTCGAAAGGTCGACCGAGTCGACTCGTACCCGATTGCTTAGTCTCGCGCAGTTCAAATGGCGACCTCTTTTGGGTAATTCTCCTGTCGCGAGCCTTTCTTATAAAGGAAAATTAATGAAACGTCAGTTAAACGCGACTCGGTGCTTGTTTTGAGACGATCGATCAATCAGACCATGGATTCCGTTTCCGCGTTGCAAAAAAATAAATTATAACAAAGTTGAAAAATCTACACTCGGGAGCAAAAAATCCGGGACATCGACATAAACGTATTAACATCTCGGAAACTAAGAATGCTAGCTTATTCAATAGTTACCATATTAATATGTAATGAATATTTAATACAAATAGCACTTCTTATACATTTTTATGTGACAAATGCAGTGAATTCGTAGTTAGATTTTCAAAAAGGTATTTATTTTATTTTAGCCATTTTGATGACATTACTTTACAGCAACTAATTAATTTTATTTCAATAGTATTAAATAGTCTATAAAATACTTTTTATTTGAATAAGCTAGCGCTTTTAGTTTCTGAGATATTTAGGTTATTTTGGTGACCCGGATTCATTGATTCGTATGCTGTGAATTTATTATTTTTTGGTCACCCCACGCGCTATAGAGATGCGACTACACCCGAACTGTTATTTTAAAAGACGAATCCGATGGTAAAGTTCGTTACGCCATGGCAACGGCTGCTGCACGTGCTCGATCTCTCCCCCTTTCTTCCCCCTCGCGTCGGCTGCGCGACGATGTATAGGGAGAGGAGGCAGGGCGGGGGCGAAATATCGATTTGGGGTCACCATCGCGTTAGCCCTTGGGTGATTCAACTTTAGTCGCGTACACCACGCGGATGTACTGTAGGATTTGCACGCTTATCGTGATCGAGGATGACACCGAGCTAACGGGTCCCTCTGCGCTGCGCCGCGCCGCGTCGCCTCGCAACCTTAACCCTTCCAACCTGCCTTTCTAACGGCTTTAATAACGTTGCATGCGAACTTTGCCAACGTTGCTACGAAAGTTATGGCATTGGCAATCGCATGCCGGATTTATTGAAATTAAACGCCTAGGTTTCGTCCACACTAGATTTTTTTGAAGAATTGTAACTGTGACATAGCGTTCTAATCTTCATTCAGAAATATGGGTGATCGTAAGAATTTAAAATCATGAGAAGTATTTAAAATAAATTGTGTATCTTAGAACAGGCGGCAGCCTAGTTAAGTTTTGATTATTATACATTATAACTAAAGATATGCATTTTTCGCAAAAGAAAAACAGAAATTTCGCAAAAAGTAAATTGAAATTATCGAAATTTTGCTAAAATTCTCATATTTCATTTAAATCGCATAAAAATAATATTTCAACTAACCTAAACTTTATATTTAATATTAATTAAAAGCTAACATTATTGTACTTTCAATATTTGACCAGTTAAAATCGTTCTGTCCGTAACGGCGACATTTTATTTAATGACATTATACGTTCTGCTTCTACGTAGAAGCACAGTAACTACTCTGTAACGCTGCTTTAGCTAAGGTTGAAAAGCAGCATTTAGTACCCCAGAATATGTTATTAACAATGGCATATCCATTCTTATTTACTGATGGAAACATTAGGCGATGAAAGTGATTATACCCATCAATCAGCTAATTTTGAGAAAGTTCTCTGAAAAAAGGATTTTTTGGGAAGTTTTCGAATAGGTAATCTATTTTGTTTTAAGGTGGGGACTTGCAGCCAGAGATGGACAAATTGACTGAACAATATGAAAATAGGCTTCATTTGTTGTATTTAATCTCATCTACAGAGAAATTTTAGTGAAACTTTTGCGTATTTTCGCAATTTTTCAAATTTCAAGAAATTTCTCATAAATTCGCGTCTATTTCGTAAAAAACGAAAATTTTGTACCTCTAAATTTGTAAATTTGAAATGAATGAATTACGAGTAATTTGAATTGAAATAATAACATTATCGCGGTATATTTTGATACCTCCGTAGCAGTAGCTATCATAAGAGTAAACGTCCTGCCGCCACGCCAGTCCAAATATTTGCTTTGGCCAAGAGACACAATCAGGTAACCATCACCCTCCTTAGCCACCGCCCACGTAGTGACTCGTGTTTGACTATCGATGTTCCACTTGCTGTGGAGTGTCCAAATATAGCTACGGCCATATCAGTAGCCTTGCTTCTGTATATTAAAATTATTATTTTAGGAAGATATCGATCTTTTTTTTTCTTAATACTACTGCAGTCATTTTTGTTCGTTTGCATCTTTGTTTTACGCCAAAGGCTACACTAAATATAACGTCAATTTGTATGACTTGTGCGCGATAATGACTAAAGCCAAGGGACTTGCAAATCAATTCGACGACGGTGCTTAGTTTAAAAATAGTTGAGTTATCTTAGAAAAAAAATAGAATATTTTTTACAGAATGATTTTGCGTGCCTAACTTGGCAGTGCCGGTTTTAATGAAAACGCCAATTTTATGTGATAATATTTTAAAGTTTAGTTTTATGAAAAGATATTAAGATTTTTTTATACTTAATTAAATAAAACGGTCCTAACAATCCTTTCATATGACCTGCGATGCTTATTTTTTATTTTGTATTAATTATACTTCTTCTAGTCAGCTATCTAGAAACATCTTATAAGAAGCTTTCCTGAAGCTGCATTTATGATGGTTTTTGTTGATAGAATAGGTATAACTATCTAGCTTCTAATATGTAGTTCCTGGAAAGGTCTAATTGCAATGGTCAGATATGTCAAGAAATTTTCTTGGTTAATAACTAATATTTATTTTTTTACTTAGAAAATCCACAACGAATGTTTACAATTATGCATCAAATTGAGGGGTAGAAACGAAGCAGATATTATAACATTGTTTGCGAAGCAATGAAAGTATCGATTTGTAGGATTTCATTAACTCCACTAAACCACAGTCTGTTCTGGAGTGATACTCGTATTAACTTTTAATTTCATAGTACACATATTTTCTGTTAATTGACTATATAATATAGACATTTAAAGACAAAAAACAGACATAAAGTAGTGTTGGATTATAAAATAGTGATAATAAATGTATAGTAGTGACCTTCATAGACATACCTACATATTTTTAACATATTGTTAATTCTAATATAGAGATTTTATAAATACAGGTTGAAAATAAATACAATAAATACGTACTTAGCTATGTTCAATATACATATAACTACATATATAAATACACAAAAATAAATGAATACAAAACATTTCCTTATATTCATATTAGGACACAATTTCAATTAGCCGTCTTTCGCATTCGTCTCTGCTTTTTGAACGCAACTATTTGATGATTTCAGCTTTAGTCACGAATATGATACACACTTTAGTCACGTTGTTCGATACTGTTGGGAGTTAATGAACCCTGTTGCAGTTAGACCACCGAGACCCATGCATTTAGGGTCGGTCAAACTCGCGGGTCAACACTTGTCCGTCGGCCTCGACGCAGAAGTGCGAGCCCGGGTAGGACTTTGGCCTGAGGGCCAGTTTCCCCTAGGAGTCAACCTTCGGCCGATCCTGGACGGTTTGCGCACCGTGCGACATCAGCCAATCAATTGTGAATTCCGACTGACAGCCGAGAAAGTCTGGAAACAGTATTGTTTTCTATAGAACGGGGGTAGTTGTTAACCTTACGGCAACTGCTCTTGAAACGACCAATCGGCTATCCGATGTCGGGTGAACAGCCAAGCGAAGGATATCGTAGTCCGCGATAGATTCGGTAGACACCGTATCACTGCTACGTAAGGGAGAGGAGCGCGCAAGTGACCTCGATCCTGTAACCAGTCGGGAGACCGAAGTAATCTGGTTGCAACTGGAGGTAAGGGCGCGAGTGTCGGCCCACTTGTGATTAATCTGGTTATCTCGCGGTAGGGCGTTGGCGTAACTAGACAGTGGACTGTTTTCGTCCCAAGTCCTATACGCTCACCTCACGGGAGATAGAACGATCTAATATCGGTAAAACTTCCTGAGGTGACCGGTTCGCCCGTTGTAGTTGACAGCTCTAGTTGTTCGATACTGTATTTGTAGCCTCCTATACTGGTAGGGTCGAAGACATGCTTTACGAAGACGCTGCAAAGTACAAAGCTATGACAGAATTTCCTTTTTATAAAGCTCGATGAAGCCACAGGATCCAGAGCCACCTTTGGTCATAAATATTTGCGCGCTGATGTGAGAAAGCGAAGACGCCGACGCGACCACCGCTCGCACCACCCGTCAGCACATTAATCTCAATCACGAAAAAAGCGGCGAACTCGGCGGGAGACAGCGGCCGTGGCTATGAATTGCACCTTACCGTCGAAACAAGATTTACGCCTGGGCCGTGTATATTTAAATAAGGGTAATTCTCACCTCTTGAAATTGATTAATGAAGTCTGATTTGGGCCTTGGCCGCGTGCTGTGAATAGTGGCTTGATCGATTCCACCGATCGAATCGACAGATTCGACACTTATTGTGGCAAGAACGCTACGAGATCGTTGTGGCAAGAAAGCTATCAATCGAATATCAACAAGCAAAGGCAATGTGTATTTTTTGGTTGAAATTAGTTGAATGGGTAAGATCAGCCATGAAGAGGTTTGCACACATTGTGAGATAAGATAACAACACCTGCTCCATGAAAAGTGGGTGACAGTAGTCGACCATTATTAAAACATACTATTCTATTAAGGACTTTGAGAGTATTGAATTTCCTAATCTTTCATAATTATTTATATTTCGATATTTTCTTATATTTTTCATTTCTAATTTTTACTATTTACATTACTAAATCCAATCATTGATATCGAAGATGGATTATAATATAAAAAAATATATTGACTATTTCAATTGCGCCATTGTTATTGATGTAATTTTATATTTGTAATATTTTTAATTTAACTGTTTTATAGCGGACTCTTCGTTTTTATATTTTGACTACCTGCAGTATTTTAGCACCTCTAATTATTTTTAAAAGATTTAGAATCTCTTTTATACATTTAAATAATACATGTTTTACAATAAAAAAATAGTCGATATAAAAAAAATACCACATAAGGCATAATACAACATAATTCAATTCGATTATACCAAAAGCAGAGATCCTTACCAACTAGCTTATTTGAAAAATAAAGAAAATATATAAAAATAAAATTAAAAACCAATGTTTTGATGACTTAGGTAGAAAGGGTGAAGGTGATCGGGGTTATGGTTTTCCTATCTTCTCTTTCAAGTTAATATTTTGCCCATATTCACCATCTTCAATACAACTTTTTACCTAATCTTATTATTTTTGGCCTTCACAGTTGTATTTGCCAATTCATCCCATTACTCTAAGAATCGGGATCAGAATCAGAATCAATTATTTTTTTAACGTAAGTACTTTGCGGTGAAAGTCAAAATAACATTTTATCTATTTATTTATTACTTTATTTATTTGATAATATACATTTACAAATTTCATGCTTCAATTGTAATTAAATACATTTAAGAAATCTTTTTTTTTCAATTTCAATTTCAATTTATTTTCAAAAAATTTTTTCACAGATTGTAGAAACTTAATATCTAGGTACATTTAAATTACAGTCTATTAGTCCGTTTTTACAATCTCTAAATTTATAACCACGTACATACAGTTACTTCATTATTGCTTTTAGGACATCAAAAACATTTTTAAGATGTATTTACTAAAACCACTATTTGAAATAATCCATAAAATAATCAAGAAATTAAAATCAGAAAAAGTCAGAATAATAAAAAAATGGCCAACAATTTAAAAAAATATATTAAAAAATCACATTCTAATAGTTATTAGTTTTCTTTTATTTACGAGAAAATGGCTGAAATGTCGCTCAATTAAGTAATTCCTGTTCTAGGTCTCTGGCATTAATATTGAGTGCACCAGTTTAATTTTTCAACAATTTCTATAATAGTACATGATGTTTTATATTATATTTTAGATTAATTTTTTTATCAGCATTAGAATAAATAGATAACACTAAACGTTAGGTTGTGACAGTAGTAACAACTCCAATATTAAAAATTTCAATTTCAATTTCAATTCATTTTATTGTGATTGTGGTGTAGTAACATGGGATTTTAAAATTATTAAGTGCCGCACAACCTGTATTTTAGGCGTACATTTTTTTTCATACAACATAATTGCATAGACAATGACATTCAACAACAAATAAAAATATTAAAAAAACACATTATAATGATAGCACAAAATTAGTTAGGCTAGGTATCACAAGATTAAATTAGGTAGGTATTAAAATTATTTTACTAATATAATTGAAATTTAGTCGGAAAATAAAGAACAGTAAATAATAACTCAGAATAAAATTTTGTTACGGAATAACTTTAACAAATAATAATAGTTTAAACACAGTCAATAATCAAAAGAATTCATCATTAATTGTCATAATATAACATAACAACAACAAAAAAACACGGTAGATAAAACAAAAATGAGGAGTCCCTAAAATCAAAGTTCATACCTACATTAGATATGCAAATAATAGCAAGGGCAAATAATACAAACAGAACCTTAAGTCATTTTATAGTGGATTTATGTGATTTTATCTCTAGGGAGGTATTCCGATAGTATTATTGCCAGTCTCATCTTCTTTAGGTACTTTATTAAGGGTCATCCGATTTTTATAGCGACATCATTGAAACGATCCGTTAAACGGTAGCTTCACGATCTGAAGCACAAATATCGCCAAGCATAAAGCGATGAGCCGCATAATTAGATAAACAATCGGTGAGTAGAGGCAGCCTCCAAAATAAACACGTTTGGGACCCACCACGCAGCGACGACGCTCCTTATCTCGGCGGACAAGAACGAAGAGCCCACTCGAGGCGAGCCCTCTCGAGCCTCGGCCGGGTCGCTAATAGCAAAACGTCCTCGCTCTTGTGTATGTTTTATCGGACCCGAGATACGACCTCTCTCATTCCTCACTCTATTATTCTGATTTCAAATTTGAATATCATCCGGGATAATTGAGTAGAGATACACCAGCCCGCGCCCGGTCAGGGAATATAATCATTCTACGAAGCCACACGATTCTACGCCCCTCTTTATAGTTATCACTGAAGACACTAATAAGAAAGCACAATTGCCTTCGAACAATGTGTCGTTATATTTATTTAGATACCTAAATTATATACGAATGTTAGCTAAGATACGGAAATGCTAAATAATCTAAGGCGAGATAGACAAGGCAAATATATTCTCCACCCTATTGTCCTCTGTCCACCCTAGAACGGGCTAGTCCCAGTTGGGTGACAGAATCAAATAAGCAAAAGGTTAAAGTTTTGCCATTCAGTTTCTGTTATTTTTGTAAGCAAAATCAATGTTTTATAGTAATTAATTCTCAAATAAATAAATTGAAAAACAATAAAAAGTACTAATTTCATGTATCCTTTTCGGACCCGCGCCTAAATGACTGGATCTACTTTGAAATTCAAAACTAGCGCAAACTACCCTCCCCCCCTCCTCAACCTGCCTCCTAGGTTGACACCTTATATCTAGAGGTACGGAATTTTCGCATAAAAAAACAGAAATTTCGCAAAAATAAAATTTTATAATCGAAATTTCGCTAAAAATCGCATATAGTGGATATAAAACAACCTTTTAATGGACCTAAAAGTTATATTAATATTAATTAAAAGCTAACATTGTTGTACTTCCAATAATTGACCATTTAGAATCGTTCTGTCCGTAACGGCGACATAATATTTAATAAAGAAGCGTTCTGCTTCTAAGCTGTTCAACTAACAGCGTAGAAGTAACTAACTCTGTAACGCTGCTTCAGCAAAGGTTGAAAAGGCAGCATTTAGTACCCCAGAATATGTTCTTAACATTGGCATCTTCATTCCTATTTACTGATTGCAGCATTAGGCGATGAAAGTGATTATACCCATCAATCAGCTCATTTTGTGAAAGTTCTCTGAAAAATTAATTTTCTGAGAAGTTTTCGTGTAATATATATTGTTGTAAGGTGGTGGCATGCAGCCACAGATGGGCAAAATACTGACCAATATGAAAATAAGCTTCATTTGTTGTATTTAATCTCATCTGCAGAGAAATTTTAGTGAAACTTTTTTCAGGGGCGTATTTTCGGTTTTTTTTAAATTTCAAGAAATTGGGCATACATTCGCATCTATTTCGTAAAAACCTATTTTTATTTCTATTTCTAACTTCTTATTTTTATTAATATTTTTAAGCATGCCAGAGTGACTAAAACAGATTGCAAAATGTCAATTTTTCACTGCTTAACAGAGATAATGTGATACTGTGGGCGCGAATTCCAAAAACGCAACGAATAATATAAAAAAATGTTGGTGAAGTGTAACATTTGATACTGTTGGTCGGAAAAGAGAATATTTTATAAACAAGAAACTCAAATGTCATTCTGGAAAATGAAAATGAAAATGTTCAAAGAAACTTATGAAGAGGAGTGTGCCATTAGTGTTAAGCAATCAGATGGAATGAATAATAAGAAATAATGATAATTTATAAGGATTTCCTTACGATATTGTAAACGAGGCACGCGTAAATCTCAGCGAAATTAATGCAAAGAACTAGAAGTGGCAGTTGTACCACAACATTCCAGAACAAGTAAGACCGATCCTGGTCTTCGTTGGGGTGAATTTCTGTTTTTATGTCCTATTTTGGTCAGACAATTAAGTTAATATATTTTCTGCAATCCTCTATTCTTAGAGCCACATTGTTTGCTGACAAACTGATGATTTTAAATATTTTTTTTTTCTGGACACATTTCCCTATTATTGTGTAATATCGAATTGATATTTCGATTTCGTAGGCATAAATCCCATCGCTTACGATCCGAATCGACCGCTTTTTGAGACAACTTCTATTAATCTGACTGTGATGGTTAAGCTGCCAGTTATCTCGCAGCGGTCCAGGCGGATGTCTGGGATTAAGTTAATTGATTTCGCGATATTGGTTTTGCAGGTCCGGCTTACGGCGCGACCTTTTCTCTTCCACTCCGATTGGTCGCCACGGCCGTCGCTGCTTGGGTTTTTAATTGAAAACTCTGAGTGGCCTGGATATTGGATATGTGATTTGAATTTTGAAAGTAGAGTTCGGGGAGAGCCTAGGGAGTTTTGTTTTTATGAACTTTTCAATATATTAGTGTTTTCATCGACGCCACTTTTTACACAACTGCCCAACAAAAAAGGAGTGTAATGTGTTCAGGGTTCATCTATGTATGTTTTCCGTGTCTTTATTCCACCATAACTTCTAAACGCTTCAACCGATGTAGAAGTGTGTGGTATTGTTAGAATCCTTATGTCATCCTGAGTGTCGCCCCGGTACCAACTGTCTAAATATCAAGTAAGCAGTTGTGTAAATGTCGAAATGTCAATAAATTTACATAAATATATCGTGTTTAGTGTCAAATGAAAGGTCTGATGCAGTACATTCCGGAAATATACATGTATATATGTATATATGGATAAATACCTAAACCACTAATCATTTGTTAATATTGAAGTGAAGGTTACGAGCTTGGCTCCATGCATAAATTGCATAAATATTACGTTGAAAGAGCTCGCAGGTCTCAGCACTTTCAGTAGATAACAATAATTTGACGTCATCAGCAAACATTAGACAACGTGCTGATGTGACAACTTTGCTCAGATTATTAACGAATACATTGAATAAAAAAGGCCCCGAGTTTGATCCTAGGCTAACCCCCGATTGAGTGTTGTATAGTTTGCAATCAAAATCGCCAAAATACATGGGTTAATCCGGCACGGCCTGCATGCCAAATTTCAGGTCAATCGGATTAAGCGTTTGGACGCTATCGTGTAGGAATACACAGACAGAGACAGACTTTAATCTGGAAATGGTCTTAATCGTTTCAGGAGGGTGAGGGGCTCAACATAAATATTTCCATCTTCATCTCGAACATTTTTTTAGCGCGTTTACGAAACTTTCCCTCTTCGTCAGCTGGTGGGCCGGGAAAGTAAAATTAGCAACGCAATTTCGTAATCTATATGTTAACATTTTTATGCCCCTCGCAGTGTAGCAGTGACGTCATAGGATAATGTGTAATCGGTGGAGTTAGAAGCTTGTTGATGCGGCTGTTCGGGCTGCGATTATCGTCACGACGAATGGTCTCCTTAACTGGGTGTCAAGGCGACAAAGCCTCTTGCGGCTGCGGCGCTCACGGCGCTACTCTGTCGCTATGGCAACGAAGGCCCCACCCTGTCTCAGAGGGTCCTCTCAGCGGGCGTCATGACGCCGCACCCTCGCTACCTATATATACTACTTTCTCTTTCTCGCCCGGGCGTAGTCGTCCACACATCTCATTCACGTTGCGAGATTGGAGTGTCATTCGTCTGGGTGCTTGCGACAGATAGGTAACGAGCCTCGGTTAACACGGCACTGCTTGGTTAAAATTGAATATACAGGATGAGATTTAATTAACCGGTATCCTTGAAGGGGTAGAATCAGTACGAGCAAGTAAGCAACTTTTGATAAGATTTTTTGGGAAAATCAAAATAAAAATCTTTTATTTATTAATTTTTTTTTTAAATTTGAAAAATTTAATTTTTTGAAATTTAGTCTCAAAAGCGTTGAGTAGGTACGATGCGCTATGTAGTGGTAGGTATAATATCGCTAATATTGTTTATTAGCGATATTTTACCTACCGCTAACGGGCGCAGCGGCTCAAACGCTTGTCATACTCTTCAAATGTCCAAATAAAAAGAAATCTAAATATATTTTATCTAAAAAAAATAATTGTTTTTTGTTTTCCCAAAAGTTAAGTTTCTTACCTGCTCATACTGATTCACCCACTTGTAGGATGCCGGTTAATTAAAACTCACGCTGTATACTGCACGCAGAGGCTTGAATCTGAGGATCAATAAATTGTGCCTCCCCAGCCAGGAGTGCTCCTGAGACGGTAAACCGAATACGCCAGGGTGTACGTTTTTAAGGCTGAACACCACATGTCCTTAAGGAAAAGGAAAATATGATCAATAATTCAAAAAAATCAAAAAACATGACCGCCTGTACAAAAAGTGAACTTTTGTATTTATCATTATTATAAACACTTTGTTCGCACAGAAAAGCACATTTTTATGGGATGAAGTGCTTATTGATACGATATTCGTTGAAATAAAATTCGGCTTACGGATGCTCTGCTACGGCCCCACTGTCTCGTGTTACCTCTGTAAACATCCAGTGCTTAAAGACGATTGCGCGTTCTGCGATAACCATGATGTCTGTAATCTACTCATTCAGACCTTTCAGTTAATAATGAACACAATGCATTTATTTTAATTTATTGACATTTGAGCATTTGGACAATTATTTAGTTGACATTTGGACAGTTTAGATAGCCTATGAAAACTGGAATGACATAACGATGCTATTGATACCACCCAGTTCTAAACGGGATAAAGCGTTTATAAGTTACAGTGGAATTAAGAAACGGAAAACAAACACATGCATGAACCCTGAACACATTACACTCTTTTTTGTTAGGCAGTCGTGTAATAAATAAACTATCCTTCAAAATTTTCCAAAATGTCAGAATGGAATAAATTCGTAAGAACCAAATACGGTCACTAAAACATTTATTTAATTTTGTGGAGTGAAATAATGAAACATTTTGTATGTACTTTTGGCTAAATTAATACTGGCTTATTACATAGTTACTGGCCTTATTACTGGCTTATTACATAGTTACTGGCCTTATTATTATGTTATTTAATTTTGGCGGGTAGCCAGTTTACATAATCCCGCTTGACAGCACTCTCGCAACAAAAGCAAATCTATGCAGTGGTAGCGATGGAAAAAACGAAATGTTAGCACGGATGAAAGTCCGTGAAAATAGATAAGTTCGCCATTTGTACATAAATTGTCTTTCAGTGTAATATTCATTAAGTAATGTTTTATAGCACAATAAATTTATTCTATTCTATGAAATTACTAGCTGATTATCATCCCAGCAATTTCCAATTTCCTATCACCCTATTTCCCGTTGTTACCTTCTGAAGTCGAGCCCAAAATGAGATTAATGTTGTAATAATGCAGTCCCTCATTTCTCGGGAACTATGCTGACTCATGCTTTATCTCCACTAGACTTGCTCGCAGGTATGTAGGGCTGCAAGTGCAGAGAGGGAGGAATCAAAAGAGCGGGGGAGATTCTACCCACCACGTGCAATTTATCAATACGTCGTGGCCACGTTTACACCGGATGACCGGATAAATATTACGGTAGGTGGTGTTAGTTTTCCGATTGTAATATTGGATCTCGTTTAATCAGGAATGCTCCTATTTATTCAGTGCTGGATTATCCATTACGCCAAGTAGGCACCGGCCTATGAGCCCTACACTTTTTAGGGGTCCCGCGACAAGGGATCATTACAATCATATATTATTAAATTGTTTCTAATACATATAAAAAACTTTCAATTGAAATTCTAAAAAAAATATGTTTAATACACTTTTTGATCCGAGTAATATGTAGTATAATTGTTATGCAATATCGATTTGGCTGCTGCCAGCCTGAGCGATCGAAGTTGGTTTATAAGCATGCCTTTGCTACGCGACATAAACGTTGCCAGAAATGCTTAACGACCCACTTTGCCGGTGTGATCGTGTTTTGTTTATATACACTTCTATTTTACACTATATCTACGCCAGACCCTTGGACAGCTCACTTTGCCGGTACGAATTGTACGCGATCGTACCGTACGATCGTGTATTGTTTATATGCGCGCATCTTTGCTATGACATGGCATTATTATCATTTAGAGCAGTCGATTTTGTTGATGCGTTGGTCTTTTTACAACGTAGGTTAGTTCCATTCTGACTATTGTGCAATCAATAGGACGTTTTCGAAAAAATATCCTAAGGCGTAATTTATCAAAAGAGGGAGTATTGCTTATCTTCGCTTTTATATAGACAGCACGCAGTATGTCGGGGAGGCTCCAAGACCAGCGCACCCCCCCCCCCCCCCCCTCAAGATTTTGACGGTCTAAGGGTCTATACTACATAGGTTGATCCGGTACTGTATTCATTCTACTCCTCGTGTGGAGGACTACCCCGGGTAGGGCTCTCGCGTCTCAGGCCTCGGGGCTGGTAGATCGGCTAATTACTGAAGGAGTGTAGAGACAATATAAATATACTGTCTCCTAAGCAGCGGGGGTGTATGTTGACCTGCCGTTAACCACTCTTGAAATGACGATTTGGCTAACTAATCCTGAATTCAGAGCCGGGCAAAAGATGCCACTGGTCCGCGGTAGATTCAAACCGAATCACCGCTGAATATATGGCAGATAGAGGTCTGGCAAGCAACTTTGGATCCGTAACCAACTAGAGCTGTCAACTACAGTTTTAACGATATCAGATCGTTCTGTCTCCCGTGAGGTGAGCGCACAAGACTTGACACCAAAAACAATCCACAGTCTAGTTACGCCCGTGAGAGGCCCGTGAGAGGCCAACGCCTTACGGCGAGGCACCGAGAAAGTCACCCAGCGGGCAGCCTCGCCCTCTGACTACTAGTTTGGAAGGATATCTCCGTCTGGAATTAACCTTCAGGATACCTCCTGACTCCTGACTGTTTACAGGGTCGAGGTCGCTTGCGCGTCCTCTCCTTTATAAAGCGGTGATACGGTGTCTACCAAATCTGTCGCGGACCACGGCATCCTTTGCCCCGCTTATTCACCCGGGATCGAGTGGGCGAATGGTCGTTTCAAGAGCAGTTGCCATAAGGTTAACAACCACCCCCGCTCTATAGGAAACATGACTGTTTCAAGAAACACCCGGCTGTTAGTCGGAATGCACAATCAATTGGCTGACGGCGCACGGTGCGCAAACCATCCAGGATCGCCCGATGGTTAACTCCTAGGGGAGACTGGCCCGCAGGACAGCGTCCTACCCTGGCTCTCACTTCTGCTTGAAAGCCGCCGGATGGGTGTTGACCCGTGCGTTTGACCGACCTAATACAACTGGGTCTTAGTGGCCAAACTGCAATGCAGGGCCCATTAGCTCCTTGACGGCAAGGGGTTGGCCTCTATCGGGCATGTTGGCTTAGCTAGACGGTAGATTTGTATTGTCTCTAAGTCATCTAGGCTCACCTCACAGGAGATAGAACGATCACTATCGTTGAAAATTCCTGAGGTGACGGGTTCGCCCGTTGTAGTTGACAACCCAAGTTGTATTTATTCTACTAAGGTTAGTTACGGCGCATTCGTGCGAATCATTCTTCGCGTTGGCAATTTCCAAACTCAATCTTCCGTTGTCAATTTCCGTTTCTGTAAAGTGCAAGAGCTCTGTGTGCGATAAAGTCGTTTTCTTTGAGAGAGCTTCCCATGTTTGCAGTGAGGTTTCGCTTGACCGCGCGTATCGGCAACCGCCGCCCGCGTCGTCAGCCCGCGCCTCGCGAGGCGAAAATATTGATTTCATCCGGGCAAGTTTCTTCCACATCACCACTAGGGGTGGAAATCGCGTCGCCGATTTTGCTTTTAGAGATTTTTGCCGTGGAAAATGCAGTTACTACACGTTAAGAAATATTTAATCCTTACCTATTTAATTGCTGTTTTTTCACACTGGCCACTTTGAACTTGGATAACTTGGGTTCGAGTTGGAATTTCTATTTCGAATTCAAATAAATTTTAATTCAAGGCCATGTTATTCTTTTTTAAGAATCAGCTGTTTAATCGTCTTTCCGTCTTTTGTTTTTGCTCAAATATTTGTGCAACCATGGTAAAGTTGAAAATTTGCATTATTTTAAAATATGAGATCCTGTGGCTATACAGTTACCTTAAATGTGTACTGCTAAGAACTGCAAACAATGATGGAGAAGCTCGTGATTAAATAACCGAGCCTAGTCAATCGGTCATAGCCACTGCTTCTGCGTGACAACGTATAACCACAAATTTCACTGCTTCAACGTACACACGTTCATGTATAGCCACAGATTTCCAGGTCCATGCGTTTTGCTGACCTGTCTAATGCTAAAAAATCTTTTTTGAGGGTTTGTGGAGAGTTAGTAATTGTATTATATAGTACCTATTATTACTTTTTTTAAATATCGGTAGTATTACGAGTATATCGAGTATAGAGCGGGCATACGAGTATATATCAAATCATCTCCCTGTCGCAGCACGTTGAAGATGTAAAAGGGTTCTTGATTGACAGGTATTTGATTTAGGATACTCTTATGGGGAAATGGTCATTTGCCATGTAAAGCTTCATGATGCAGGTTTCGAGTTTTGAGTGTTTTTTAAAATGTTAAAATTTGTTTATTTTTATAAAGTAAAGCATGAGCTTTACATATTATTGAAGCATTACAAATTATTCTTGAACCAATATCAATAGCAAAAAACAGAGCACACTGCAGTATCTTTATCACTTTGTCAACGCCGCCTAACTAGGCATAGGCCCGTATTGAGGCAGGCATACCTGTATTTTTTACCTGTACATACGTTTGGATCTATTAAATAAAAACAAAACAAAACAATTCAAGTTAGGACATAAGTATTTAGGAAATCATAACATATCATTAGAGAAAAAAGATTAAAGATGGGATTAACATTGAAGTACTCATTTAAAATAGTCAAAAGTATCCAAATAAATTGAATATTTCAAATATAATTCTAAAATTATCTCAAAAGTGTTAGTAAAAATATTAAAATATAGTCAACATTAAAAATGAAATCATCAATAGTCAAGCAATATAAATTTAAGTCTTATTCAGAACTATAAAATATTATACAATTATGTTTTAAAATACTAGAGATATAATTAAAATTATCATCGACTAAATATATAAGAATCGAAATAATAATAAAGTGACATACTATAAAATCGAAGACTATCGCGGTTGTTTGACATTATAAATAGGATAGAAACGAATTTACCGCGTGAAATTCAACGCGTGAAATGCAACGTCACCGAAACTTCGGGGGCTACAATTTCACGCAGTAAATTCGTTTCTATCCTATTATAAAGTGACATACTGTTACCTACTGAAACAAATATAATACAATTCAAACTAGATAGTCAAATAATTATAGCAGTCCAATACTAAAGATAGTCACATAATAAGGATAGTCGAATACTATAGTATTTTTTCTGCTTTTTTTTGGGTAAATATCGGTAATGTTTAAAATCACATCCCTAGCTGGCAGTGCGGCGAGAAGAGCGCAATAGGCGCCATCCTTGCCTACGCCATCTCCTTTCTTTGGCGTAGCGCCCGGAACTAATTCTTCTTCTTTTGGCGAGGGGGCACACACTGCTTGCACCGTCCCGCAACCGTTCTCCCCCCTCCCCTCAGGAATTTATTCTCTACAACTTTCCAACTTTTCGGAGATATCTCGACGGAACAAGTTTTCCTTTTATCGACCCTTCGACGCCCCCTCGACCGTTTCCACTTCACATCTACCTGGCTTAGTTAACCGGGCATTGTTCGTGCGGTTTTCCACTCCGAATTGTAGCAATAGTTTGCCATCCGCCGTAGTAATGTATTGGGGATTTTCCGAGTTTGGACGTTTGGATTAAAGTAGTCAAGGGGAGTTTTGGATACGCTGTAATCACTGCCTGGTTATAGGAATAGGAACTTCGAAATTAAAATATTCAATCTGCAGGAAAAAATGCAGGTTGTTCGAAAATTGCCTAGGAGTTAGTTTATCAGTATTATCGTATTTGTCTTTGTATTGAATTTACTAAAATATTTATGATTATTTGACTATTTAATATGATTGTTTGATAGCTATAGAATAGAATAGAATACAATAAATTTATTGAGCTATAAAAACATTACCTAATGAATATTACACTGTTTTTATAAAAAAAGACAATTTATGCACAAATGTCGCCATATAGGACGAAAAATACCAAAACGCTTTAAAAATATCCTGACATTGGTTTTATTTCAATTTTTATTAAGTAATGTACAAAGAAAAGAACTGGGCATGCAGTTTATTTATAATAGTTACGGATTGATACATAAAAGTTACAAACAAATATTAATAAGTGAAAAATATATATTTAAATAAATAAAAATAAATAACTCTATCCATATATTTATGGATAGAGTTATATATTATGGATATTTATGGAGGCGAAATCGCACAACCAACTAAACCTATGTAGACGATCGGTCTGTATCTGGCTGCGCTGTATGTTATGCGTTTTTTTTTTGTCGCGCGTTTTTTTTTCAAATTGCCGAATATATGTGAACTAAAAATGAGAGAGCTCGCTGCCCTGGAACAAGTCTTGGCACTTAGTTGGGCAGCAGCAGTACATACATGCTAATGCTCATATCGGCCGTGTTCAATTTTAATTTTTATTGTAATAATATTTTTTTTATTTATATGATTATTAGTGATACTTATGCATTTTAAATGAATTGTTACATTAATTAAATAAATTATTAAATGAATGATGTTACTTATCGACTAATAAGGAGAACACCTCTAGATTTAGTAGTACCTACAATGATCAGGTTATGCCACTGGGAATATAGTCACTAAAATTACCGAATGTCATTGAATTTCACAGTTTGCAACATAAAAATATGGAGTTAAAAAAAGCATAAATAAATAACATCAATTCCTAATAGAAAAAACCGTTTGAATATCGTTGCATTTTAAATCAAGCTTTAAATCAAGTTAGGTATTTTTTAATAAGACTCGTGTAAGTATCTGAACCGAATGCAAGCGTTAATACCTGCAATACCGAGACACCACCCTTTACAATACAACTAACCGCGGTCTACGGGACGGTACCATATGGTAATTGATTATATAGGATTTGGAAACCAGTATTTTACTACGAAACGCAATGTGTAGATGGCACTCCTAAAAGTAATTATTATGTTCAAGGCGACTTTCTTAGTATAACAGTATGGCGGAGCTCTGTAGATGGCGCTCTAAACACGCCTATACAGTATAAAATAATAATATAATAACAAACGACTTCATAGCTCTATTTTAATAATATTTACATAAATTAGTCAATTTTTAATTTGGTGTGTACAAAACCATTCCGTATCAATGTTATTGTAGATGCCCAAATAAATTGCTATTAGTTTGGCCGTCAATGCATTCAGCACGGGTTTCGTCAGTACATAAATGTTTCCAGATCGTTCGATAGAGTTCCGCAATTTAATAGCCTATATAATCAATGATACGGTCTAGAATAGAAATCTCCGCGAAGTGACCCGTACCCACTTCGTTGGGCGGTAAAACTTTTTACTTGTGATGAAATTATGAGTGTGGTTCGGTTAGTACTGAGTGCTATGATTTATTTCCTGACTGCTAAAAGAAGGGTTACCTACATTTTTACTGCATATGTATGTATGTATTTGCATGCCAATTTGTGTATATTACCGTTATTTGTGAGAGTCTTCTTGTGAGTGTCTTATTTATGAGTGTCCTATCTCTTTAACCATTTATGAAGTAAAAGGGAAAAGTCTTTTGTTTTAAACACTTGAGACGATAAATTTACTTATTTTGATATGAATTCATAATTGTTAATAATATGACCAATAAACCTGACCTAACGATTAAAATTATTTTTTAAATATAAAATACTACTTTTTGTGACTTAAATATAAAAGTTAGACATATGAAGTCTGCGAGTTTTTTGTAGGCATTATCAAGCTCTACAACTTTTCTCTAGAACTTAATCATATATCTCTCATAGTTAAGGCAGCGTTAGTTAGAAACGTTTTCGTTCGACCGTTTTTTCTCCGACTTACTTTGCAAATCCGACTACCACGAAAAAGTCTTTTCATTTTTCGTGGTAGTCGGATTTGCAAAGTAGTCGGATTAATATATAGCGTATGACACTGACAATTAACGTGGCTTTCCATTGGTAAAAGAATTTTCAAAGTCGGTTCAGTAGATCCAGAGATTACTTCCTACAGCCTCACAAACTTTGCCTCTTTATAATATTAGTATAGATTAGTAAACAGTATCGCGCAGAGCTGTTGAAAAAAAACTTGGATTTGAACTTCCATAACTGGTTCGACTTAATTGCAGAAACCATTAAGCAAGAAGAACGATAGATGATACTTATATTAGGCGAGTTATGTCACAACTCAAACGATACTTTCTTTGGATTTTAGCCACTTTTCCGCACAGTTTACCACGACTATCATTACATTAGCTGCAGTGGTCGCGGTAATGAACGCCGGTATCTATTCATCTATAGGCGTTTCGCCTCGCAGATGTACATACAGCCAGTGTTACGGTCTACGGTTTTTGTTCAAATGCACAATCGTGCTATTTGACCTGCGAAATGTTCAGCTTGCATGACGACCGTTACTTGTCGTACCGATATCAAGTAACAGGCGGTCACTCTAATATGTAATGACATGTTGCATACTTGGCATATGTTGCGAATATGGCAATTGCAAATTGCAATGCTTTGTGAAACATAGCTAACAATTTCAGATTGATAAACGTATGAGCTTTTGTTATGGTTATGTTGTCAGAATTTCAGATATCAACCGCTATCCGAAAACTCCAACCCTATAGACAACTTTTTAAAAGAAGGGTTGATCATATCAAGATAGGCATTACATTTGCCTGATCAGCATGGAGTGGACGGGTGATGGATATTGTTGTTGTTGGAAAACTGTACTGTGTTCTAAAGTACGCAAATAGGTTGGCCTATTGCTTAGAAGCAATATCTACTGGCTGAACCGCCAAGGTTATTGTGATTATGCGTTTGACGTATATACAAATAGCAAAGTTAAAGCATAAGTACGAAATTATAAACGTTACGTTTATATAGCTTCTATTACGTTATAAAGAAGCCCCTAAAAAGAATCTGTCGAACTCTCTGTCTCGTTGATCACGCTAAATTCAAGAACTACTGAATGGATTTCTTTTTTTTTATGATGGATGGATTGGATTTATCACAGAATGCGCAATCGCATTGGATGTTTACAGAGGTAACACGCGTCAATGTTGCATCGTAACAATCGTCAATGGCCGTAACGAAGCATCCCTAAATTGAATTTTGTTTCAACGAATATCGTTTCAATGAAGAACTTTATTCCCTAAAAAGGTACTGTTCTGCGCGAAGTAATTGTTTGTAATAATTAAAATACAAAAGTTGACTATTTGTAACTGCGGTCGTGTTTTTTTATTTTTTTTACATTATTGTTTTTGTTACAATCACTCTTCCGCCATTCCCGCAGCCCGACTATGGAACCAGATTCCTACCACTATTAGAAACGCCACATCATTAAATGTATTTCAAGTGTCTTTGTAAAAACCTTTTTATGACAGTTGAATCGTCGTAATTTTACCATCCCTGATTTCCTATCCCATAATTAACTTTCATTTTTATTTTTTCTACCTTGCGTTCAAATATCTCAAATAGTTGGCTAGAAGAAATTGTTTGTTAGTTAACAAGTCCGCCACTCTTGTAGAATTCAATAGATTTTTTTCATTCATTTATTTATTAATTTACTCGCACACAGACATGTTTTTATTTTCGTCTTTATGATTCTAGATCCCTAGAACAACATTGCCCAAAGGATCCCTTATGCATTAAGAATAGGGCTCTAACGAATAAAGTTAACTGTATTGGTGAATGCTACGAAATAGTAAATAAAATGGCAAATTCTTCAATTAACCTACTTGGTAAATTAAAATGAATTTTAACTTATTTCTATATTTCTTTCCTTTGTTTATTTATTATCTTTGGTTGAATATACTATACTTACTCATTTAATTGAATTGCTTTTCTAATTGAATTCTATTCATTCGCTGAATTAGATATTTACAAAGAGTCATGCGTGTATTCAGCCGAGGTTAATTGAGATCAAACGAGCGAGAGATGTCTATCAATTTGTATTGGGCTCGTATATGTACTTGTATAAATACTTGTTTATATTCTCGTACTCTTATACTCAACTACTCATACATTTGAAGGGTTACAAGGAATAACATAAAATGACAACTTTTTGTTTTTTGTTGGCAATTCCATCTTTAAAATTGTCTAACTTAAAAAATATATTTTAGCAAGGGTTTGAGGGAGAAAAATATATATTTTGTCTTTAAACCATATTTGAGTTTCAAAAAAAATACATTTTACTTAAATTCCACCTCAGAAAAAAACTATAATATAATAATAATTTATTAATAAGAATACGCGAGTTTCTAAAACAAAAATACAAAATACTTGAACTATACCTTCGGAAAAAGCGAAAACGTGCAAAAGTCACTGGCCTTGATCAGGATTTCCTATCTCAGTTCCTCCTCAGGGTCAACCGGAGGGTCATCGAGGTACCTCAGCTCAGGACCTGAGGGAAAACAACGGCAATGTCCATCGTCACCGCGTGGACACAGTATAGGCACATTATACATGACAATAGCTTCTCTCAGAACAAAATTAAAATCGAAGCGATCTACGTCACGAATCGTAAGGGCTTGCATATGGCCGCCAGATGTCCGCTACTCAGTCGACGCGATTATTAAATCGTTCGAAAAAGTCGCCAACTTTCACCCGCGCGTTACGCTAACCAAAGGCGATCGTCGAGACGTATCCCTCTGCTCGCTTCCCTCGTACCTTATCCCCGTAATGTCACGTCCCTTTAGAGTGCGCTTACTGCTCTCTCGGTATACTGTGGTATAGGTATACTGTGACGTGGACTTTCCCGTCATACGTTTTATTCTTTCTTCATTTAAGAGCAGATTATCGATTCATGCTTCGATTTTATTTATTATTTATTTAAGATTACTATAAAACATTGATTTTTCTTATAAAAATAACAGGAACCGAATGGCAAACCCTTAACCTTTTGCTTATTAGAGTATGTCACCTAACTGGGACTAACCCGTTCTAAGGTGGACAGGACTCAAATATTACAATAAATTATGTAAAAGGTTTGGTAAAATGCTAATAACACTAAATTGCCCTATAATGTGATCCTCATTTTTTTTAATTAAAAGATAATAATAATAAATAAAATGCAATTCCATTATATAATTGGCAATAAATGGAATATAACATTCGATTAAATAGAGAATGACAGAATAGTCATACAACTAAAATAAAGAGAAAAAAGTTATAAGTAAGAAAAGAAAGAAGAAGTCATTAATGTTTATTATATTATTATGTTAAGTAATATAAAAATCCCAGTCAAAAAATGTGCAATTCGATTCGTTTGGGAACATACCACAATATGACAATAGTATCCTATTTTCACAAACACATTGATATTCATCGTTCTACCACGTAACCCTTCATTTATATTCGTTTCTGTACAGACTAATAAAACATTTTCTCAGAAAACATCATATTCACTATGACGTATCTTGAGCAGACATAAATGCATTTACACGTAAATGCTATTACGAATGGTCCCTGGGCGATATATGCTGAATACATGACTGCGGTGCGCCCCCGGGAGGAAAGCTCGTGAAATATGAGGAAATTCAAGAGGTAGCATTGCACAAGCAATTCATTCTAGCTGCTAAATCCCCGTTTACAAATAGCAGTTGTCAGCAAATAGTAACTCGCCCGAGTAGCAAACTAAATAGCTTACCGTTTCTTATGATATATTAGGGAGCGGAATGTGAGTCGAAATTGGGGCTGGGATTTCGGTATTGCGGGACTCCATTTTTGTACTTTTTCTCAAAGAAAAATGTCTGCAGATCTATTGTCTCGTCTGTATCTTCATTAATCTTGTTTTTGATAGTGTCCCATATCATAGAATGGTGCCACGGCTCTTCATTGTTCTTTCACTGAAATATTCCCGTTATTTATATACCAGTATATTTTTTTCACGACAAATTTAACTTTTTGTTTCAAGACCAAAAAATTACAGAGTAGGTAATTAAATTTACCATATTTTGTGCCTCTCCTAACTTGGCAGAGCCTGTTCTAAGTAGAACACCAATAATAAAATGGTTATTAAATCAATAACTATATATAAGTACTAAATAACCATGAGTAATTGATAATAATAAATAATAGTAATAATTAGTAATAATATGTATATAATAAATACTTAAATAGAATAAATATTAACATGTATACATAAATAAATATATTACATTGTTTGGTTATGCTATTTGTGCACAAAATTTACATTGCAAGTTTACATTGACTGGTTTACATTACGCCGTATGAAGTCTTATGACATAAATACATAATACACATTATTATATTATTTCACTCGCGCATTAAAATATACAATATTATTAAACTCATGCTCAAAAAGCATGCTTCCAAGCATATGCAGGACGCATGCTTGCGCCTTGCATATGCTTTGTCCGCTGGTACGTCTGGATGCGGTGGGTACTTCTTAATAATAATAATAAACTCTTTATTTGCACTTAAAAAAAGTATACAAAAAAGGCGAGCTTATTGCCACATGGCAATGTCTTACAGCTAACCTAAACATAGTGGTACATGCGCGCATAGTGAAAATAAAGATTATTACATAACATACAGACAAGTGGAAGAATTTAAGACTAATAGTGCCCGAGGAGAGGAAATTGGGAGAGGAACAGGAGAGAAAGGGAAGAACTGGTTACTTCTTAGAAAGGTAGTAATCCTTAAGGTGAGTCTTGAACGATGGTAAAGAAGGCGAGTTTCGTATATTTGCTGGGAGATCGTTCCAGAGTCTTGCACCATGGACACAGAAAGAATAGGAATAGAAATCACTATTATGACTCGGAATTTTTAATAAACTGTCAGAGGCTGACCGAAGTACGAGACCGTGGGAACTTAGTGGTTCAAAAAGCTCCTGGAGATAGGATGGTGTTAATTGGGTGAGTACACGATATAGGAGAGCCAGTATATGAACATTTCTTCTTTGGCGTATTGGCAACCACTTTAACTGTGCCCTATAGTCGGACACGTGATCATACTTACGTAGACCGAAGATGAATCGTATGCATACATTTTGCAAACGTTCAAGTTTGTTGAGCAGTTCCTCTGATAAATCGAGATAAGCCACATCTGCATAGTCAAGGAGAGGCAAGAGGAGAGACTGTGCAAGAGATTTTTTTGTGTCCATAGGAAGAAATCTTCTGAGTGTTTGCAGAGGGTGAAAACTAGCAAATATTTTACGACTTACCTCGTCCACGTGTGGTTGCCAGGAGAAATGTTCATCGATAATTAGACCAAGATCTTTCACTTTTTGCGACAATGGTATGGTGATATCGTTTAGTTTTAAAAGCGGAAGGGATTTTACATTTACTCTGGAGAGCAATTTACGACCTCCAATGAGTATAGCCTGGGATTTCAAAGGGTTGATTAGTAGACCCATCAGCGCACACCATTCACAAATGGCCTGAAGATCAGAGTTCATGATGGCGATCGAGGCATTGATGTTTTCGGGAGAGAAATGATTATATATTTGGACATCATCTGCATACAGATGAGTATGTCCACGAACTTGGTTGGAGATAGGATTTATAAAAATTGAGAAAAGAAGCGGGGACAGAACCGCACCTTGTGGAACTCCAGCTGTTAGATTAACCCATTCGGATGATCGATCGCCTACTTTTATACGCTGTTGTCTGGCTCTGAGATAGGAGCTGAACCAATTAATAACGGTTTGCGAACAGTTGAGAGTTTGTAGCCGTGCAACGAGCAAGTCGAAGTCGACAGAGTTGAAGGCGCTGCTAAAGTCTAAGAGAACGAGCAAAGTAAGTTGTCTCTGGTCCATAGCTTTACGTGCGTCGTCGGTTACTTTGACAAGGGCAGAGGTAGTACTATGACCGGGACGGAAACCGGACTGATAGGGATTAAACATATTGAATTCAGAAAGGTAATCTGATAGCTGAGAGAACACTATATGCTCCAACACTTTTGAGAGAGCAGGGAGAATAGATATTGGCCTGAAATCATTTGGTCGCACAGGATTTGATATTTTAGGAAGGGGTATAACGTAGGCATTTTTCCAAGGAGCTGGGTACGAACCAAATTCTAATGAGGAGTTTATTATGTGGGTAACGACTGGAAGAATACATTGGATGATACGTTTGAGCATATCTACACTGAGACCATCCGTTCCCACGGCCTTAGATTTAATCTGGTTTAATGTTAGTAAAACCGTTTCAACAGTAGCTGGAACAAAGTGAAATTTACACGGGTTGACTGGCACACTAGAATTGGCAATATGGGTGGTAGCACGGGACTTTGCTATATTATCTAGTAGAACCGGTGACTTTGAGAAGTGGTTATTAAGAACGTCTATATCTACATTGGGATCTACGGGTCCTTTACATTTAACAATTCCAAGTTGGTTCAGCACTTTCCACATTTCTTTGGGAGTACAGTTTGCAAGCGAGTCGTAGATGTAACATTTTTTTGCGTTACGACATAGTTGGTTACAACGATTTCTTAAAGTACGGTAAAATTCCCAGTTGTCAGCTGAAGGATTACGCTTAAACTTAGACTTGGCTCTATCGCGCTTCAACATATATTGCCGGATGGAATCGTTGAACCAGGGAGCTGATTGATGTCGAACTTTAGCAATTTTCACAGGGGCATGCTTGTCGTAAAGCCTGATGATCTTCGTATTAAAGATACCAAGTTTCTCGTCGATGGTAGGGCTCTGGAAAACATCCTGCCAGTCAAGTTCCCAGGCGTCGCGACAGAAAGCTTCGTTGTCTAAGCGCCGAAAATCCCTGAATTTAATTAACCTACGGGGTACTTTACAGCAATGGATTTTATACGAGGCATATAGAAGGTCGTGGTTTGAGAAACCGCCGATCGTCAATTGACCATGGAAGTTGATGAGCCGGGGATTAGATGTCATTATCAGATCGAGCCAAGTGTGGGAGTTTCCGCTGTGGTGTGTAGCCTGCAGCGGAAGTAAAGAAAGATTTAAAGAGGACACTAATCTTGTTAGTTTTGAGGATCTATGATTTTGTTTTAAAAGACATGTATTAAAATCGCCAAAAAAGAGAGCATGTGAAAAATTTGGCAGATATTCGTGTAGGACATTTTCTAATTCGTCAAAATAATTGTTGTTATCTGGTGCAATGTAAAATACTCCAAGGAGAATACTCGTATCTTTCATGGTAACGCGAATTAATAAATATTCGGGAGCAGGGCTGCTACCGACGGATGATTTGCAAATAACTTCATACGAAAAGTGGTCTTTTAGGTAGATAGCGACTCCTCCACCTCTGCGAGCTGTCCGATCATTGCGAATCAGGTTATAACCGGGTAAATTGTATAGAGACGATGGTAAAGACGGTTTTAACCATGATTCGCTTATCATACAAGCATCTACAGTTTGATTGGAAAAAAGAGCATAAAATTCACTAAAATGAGCCGGAATGCTTTGCGCGTTCAAATGGCATATATTTAACGAATGTTTATTGTAAGAAAGTGTGTCACGTAGAATTTGGTCGGTTGATCTTGAGGAAATATTAGTCGTATCCATTATGGAAGTATCTCCCAGCAAGGTCGTGTCGTCCCCTAGTAATACATTATTTAAGTCGGTGTCACTCAGTTCATCAAAGGGAAACTTCTCTACATATTGTATAGTCAGCAGCATCGTTACTACAATGTGATGTTTATTTTTTATGCATATAGGCAGCTTATTAAATACGACCTTTATTATGTATTTCAGCGATCTCTGTGCATATTAATTAATATATTTTAAAATTCTGTAGTGGTCTATGTCGTAGATCGTTTCTTTCTTCCGTCTTTTGACACTATTTTGTAATTTTGTCTGCAATATTGTATGATCTAGAGTAATTAAATACGATATTGTTTTGTTTATTGGCAGATACCTAAAGTAGTGAAAGAAATAGTGATCTTCTAGGTCAGTGTTTTTCAACCGGTGGGTTACCCCCCCCCCTGGGGGTCGTGAAGAGACTCCCGGGGGATCGCAGGATATCTAAAAAAAAAACTTTATAATATTACAAAATATTTATTTATATAATATGCCAACATTGACTGCGTCGGAAGAGAAACATATTAATTATGTGTTTTGCTATTGCGTTTACAAAACTTTATGTTGATCTAAGATGGAAACAGGTACAGATTCGAAAGTGAAAAACAGTTTAAATTAATGTGGTTTTCGCACAGCTGTGGAAGAGACTGAGGAGGGTCGAGAGAAACAACTTGCAGTCTAAGGGGGGGTCGCCTAAGTTAATTTTTTTTACCAAAAAGGGGGTCGCGTTTTTAAATAGGTTATAAAACACTGTTCTAGATTATTACGCTGTTTGATGTTTTAAGGCGTAATTGATTACATATAAGATTCTTCGTAATTAACTTTCCCACCTAATATTAATGATAATAGTAATACTAATAATAATGAAACGCTTTTTTTGATGGAGCAAATTGTCGAGCTTATTGCGTTGAAGCAATATCCTACAGCTAACCTTAACCTAATGGGAAAACATGTTTTGCGGTAAAAAATATGATGCAACTTCACAATATACGCAGTCACCATAATAAAGGATCAGTAATATGATAGTATTAAGCAGGAGCATCCTGTACCTACCTAAATTATGATATTTCCTGATTTGAGAAAAAACGCAGTTAAGTTTTGTCAAAGGTAAGGCGTTCATCAAAGTGCTAGAGTACGAATGCCTCTTCTTGTTCTACTTGGATACTTGATGGCATAGGCTCATTCCTTTTAGTGGTTCTCTCGTTTGGACTCCGACGCGACGCGCGGCCCGAGCGAGTCTCGGACGCAATTACGAGCGGCAGTCGGAGTCGCAGTTCGCCGGGGAATAGAGTTAATTTAATGGCCTGGGACGCACACTCTGCGACACTTATTAAATGCATTTTATACGCCGTCAAGTCGCATAGCCCGCGCTCAGATTTGCAATTCAGAGCGACGCGACGGGAAATTTCGCGAAAGTTGAAATGCACGACCGGGACGTGATGTCCGCCCGGTGCGCAGGTAGCCAGCCCGCTTTAGAACCAGGACGGAGGAATACCTAGTCGATTATAGTGCAGTTGACTTTCACTCGAATCTATAGTCGAGTTTTGATCATTACTTAAATCTTTACTCAACCAAGTATTACTCAGGTGCCAAGTAGTACTTAAGTATTGGATGCGTTCTATAGTCGAATATCGTTCATCGACTCAGCTGGTAATACTCGAGTAGAGGGGAAAACATGGGAAAAATAAAATATTTCGTAATTTATTCGAAAACAAATTACTAATCTTTTATTATACATCTAAAATTGTGATTAAGATTTACAGAAAGTATTTATACCCATTTTATTGTGGTTTTTCTATAAATATAAATTAAATTGTTCATTTTAATTCATAGCCGGTGATTTAAAAACAATGTTTTCGCCACGATTTGACAATTCGATTCTAACCTCATGAATTCTTTCAAAGCGCGCGTAAGAATCATCTATCCTGATTTTTCGCGTAACGCCCTCATATCGGCTTCTGCGTTTTATTTGGGACTTTGTTTTATTTGGACTTCGATATGGAGAAAACAAATTGTGCCCTCGAGAGCGTGCTACCGTACCACCGACCACGAATATTCTCTCAATTTCCTCCAGCCGTGGTAGAAAGTCCGCCATTTCACGAAATAATACGTAAATACAATAATATACACATGCACCAACGCATATTAAACGAAAGGTTTTGACAGCTCCAAGCCAAGTAGCTCTAAAGTATCGCCAGACGGATACCCAGCTCTAAGTAATACTCGAGTATTACTCGCTTTCTCGATACTCGACTATAAAATGAAAACTGGTAGGTACTCAAGTATTTAAATTCAAATTCAAATTCTTTATTTTACAAAAATCATAATATCAGTTACAATTGAATTAAACCTAACCTAACTGGATCGCACGAGACGTCCGCACTAAGGTAGGCTCAGATTCGCATACTTAAGTACTGCCTAATGCTAAATAAAAAAATAATACACTGAAGAATGCCGTGAAAAAAAAACCAGGTAAACTAAAATTTTAGTAAAAAATAAAATTTCAAATATTTTTAAAAGGTATGTGATAATAATAATAATATAAAGAACAAAAAGCACGCCAATCATAATTATATGGTAGGTGAATAATAATGTGTTAGGAATGGTAAGTTAACTAGGAATAAAGCAAATTAGTTTTTAAGTTTCTTTCCTTCCCTGGGTGATCAACCAGTGGGTTAGTCTTTTTTATTATTATTATTATTATTATTTGTTGATGAACTAGCAGCTTAACGCTGATGTGTTCATATCTATGAGATTCACTGGTGTTGCTGTTTCCTTTTTTTCTTCTCTCTTTTATATAAGTATCATTTTTTAAATAGATATCAAGCCTATTTTTGAATGCGTTTATGGTTGGTGCTTCGATAACTTCCTCGGGCAGTTTATTCCAGCTGTTCACGATTCTGTTTGTCAGGAAGTGCTTTTTTGTTTATATTTATACCTTGAGTATAAATGCCGGGTATATCCTTAGTTTTATTGAACAACGACGGTGCCAAGTATACTCGAGTACTGCTCGGTACTCGAGTAATGATCAATACTCGACTATAGATTTGGGTGTTTGTGACCCCGAAGAAGTACATACATACATCAACTGGGAAACGAAAGCGGTAATCACACACGAATTGAAGATATTGCTTGTGGCTCTCAAGTAAGGCAACTTACCAGAATTGTAGAATACAGAAATACAAAGACCAGGCATACACAAAGACCCCGCGCATGTACTAAACATTATAAATAAAA
The DNA here is from genome assembly GCA_944548615.1 of Micropterix aruncella. Classification (NCBI taxonomy): domain Eukaryota; kingdom Metazoa; phylum Arthropoda; class Insecta; order Lepidoptera; family Micropterigidae; genus Micropterix; species Micropterix aruncella. The sequence continues at coordinate 29,354,188 of OX155951.1, forward strand.
TAAACTTTTGCTTTGAAATCATATAATACGAATTTATGTTATATATATACTAGGTCGATGTACACCAGACTTCGTCTGGCGTAAAATACTTCGCGAAAGTCAGCGTAGCGCGTCCCTGCCTGTCTTGCTGAGAAATTTGAATTACGCGATTTAAGTATGTATGCTACGGTGTTCTAGGTGAAGCATTTTTTTAAAATAAGAATACATACGAACTGCTTCACCAATTCGCGCTCCCTAGCTTGCAAAACTCTGGCATCCCCATCTATCTCATTGGCGAACTATCGCAATACAAATACTCGGACGCAAAATCAATTGTATTGTATTGGATAATTTTATAAAATAAAATAAAAAAGGTAATATACAGGAATATACAGTAACAACACCCCGGAATCTAAGTTTCCCAACCCAAGAAGGCAATTTATAAATGTAATCGTAACATAATTAAATATAATTACTTGATAAATAATACTAAACTGACCAATGTAGACAATATGCACGATTTGGGCTTTATTTTCGACCCGAACATTTAAATTGCATAATGAAAATATTGTTAAAAAACGAGGCTCACAAGGTCCTCCAAAAATCATAGAAAAGAGCTTTATATTGTTTATATAACTCTTTAGTCAGATCCCATTTGGAACTTGGATCATAATTATATAACATCCTTGTATGACATCCTTGTATGACATCCTTGAATAACATCCAGAATTAACCAGCCAATATAATTAAATTCAAATAAAAGACACACATTTAAATAAAACACACACTAACATTGTAGGAGTAATCGCGCCTGAAAGTTTTCGAAATCAGTTTAAAGTCTAAATGGCTAAGGCAATCAGCAACTTTTTGAGTCTTTGCCTTGTTTGCAGTATCGTGAAATAACCGCGACACACTCGCAAATTCTACGGTATTAGCTTTGTATTTTATTGTGTATTTGCTTTAGGTATTCGCTTTGTATTTTATTGGGGCTTGTGTCTTGTGCAGTGGTGTGCGCTCAGCACTTTCAACGCTCCGCACCAGAATGCGAATTGAGGGAAATCAAATCGCAGCTGGTTGCTGGGCGACTACGGCAAAGCTCCCGCCTAACATCGTTATTAAATTTCTCCTTTCCCGTCCTGCACATCGTCACTTACGTATGCACATACTTACGACTGTGAATATCTGTGCAGTGCAAAACTTACGCTGCCGGATGCGTTCTTTGGTGGCAGTTTAGTAATGCGCATGAAGACTTGCATATCAAAGTAACCAGCAGCGGAGCAACTATGTACAACAACCAAAAGAACAAGTTTCGACCTACAAAAGGACTGTAGAATTTCATAGATTTGAATTTTCTGGCCCACCAACCCACCAGGAGGGAAAGTTTGAAAATGTGTAATTTTATAGATTTCGATGCGCTCTTTCCGAATTTCAACTTTGCTACCTCGTATCTTTGCCGCTCGCGTAGTCATATTAAAAAAAATGGGCGCCTAAAAGCGGTATTTTGACAATATCTCCTTTCCGACTCATTTCACGATAAAAACATTTATTATACAAAATGAAACTAGGCAAAAATTGCTACAATTTATGTAATAATCTTATTTTTTTTCGTAAATCAATAGTTTTGGCGTACGAGCGCCGCAAAGTGTAGTTCAACGCGCGTTTTGGCCAAAACACTCATTTTCAAACCACCTTGAGTAGAGAGGTAAGCGGCGTTTTTTTATCGTGGTATCCCCAGTAGGCCTAATCCACCATTCCAAAATTTTGCGCATTCTCCTTCTCCTTCGTTTCAAATCAGGAAAAGGAAAAAAACCGCTACAAATATATTTAACAAAAAGTATAATAGATAAAACAGCCGCAGATCTTATTTTGTTTTTGCATGACTTCAGTGGCTGTGATACAACATCAGCATTATTTAATAGGGAAACATGAAATTTGAAAATTCAAAACTCCCGGAAAACTTTCCAGGTAAAACTACCAAGTGACTGCACTATATTGTGAACGCGCAAACAATATTTGTCGAGGTGAAGACGGAAATATCCATTTTGAGCACCCCTAAGACGATTAGGACCAATTCCAGATTGAATTCTGTGTGTCTGTGTGTATGTATTACTCCACGATAGCGCCCAAACGCATAATCCGATTATTGAGCTGATTTTTTTAATGCAGGCATCATTTGCACATGGCAGTAGTTTAAAAGGTTGTGGTTGTAATCGGTCCACCCCCCCCCCCCTGGTGGCACTCACTAGTCATATTTCAATCACAATTGGACTAGAGACTTGAAGTTTGTAGTAGGACAACCAAATTTCGATAGAGTTGTTTTTATGAATACATATTTCTGCTAGTTGCGTTTAGGTGATGTTTGAGATTTATTTGAATAATCAATATATCGTAAAATATTGTCATTATTTTAGTTAGGGCTAACAACCAAAGCCCCTTGGACCCCTAGCACTGTGGGCCCTGGTGCACACACAACCTCGCACTTTAGTAGCTATATGCCACTGTGGTTAAAATCACGGGCATTAGTCATATTTCAATCTTCAAATATTGGACTTAGAGACTTGACATTTGGTACACTGATGCCTTGTTGGACCAAAATCACATTTTGAAATTTTAGTTGGAATATCTCATATACAAGCTTCACAAAAATATTTATTTAAATCTTTTAGTGAAGCTTGTATATGAGATATTCAGACTTCACTAGAGACTTCACTAAATATACATTTTAACCAAATATTAACACCATCTATAGGCCCTTGGCCCAACCCCGCTCTTAGCCGAGAAACGAGCCGCCCTGCCCGAGGCAGTTGCAACGGAACCCAACCGGGTTCGTCCGCCGGCCGAGAGAGTGTGTTCATCGATTTTATCTATGAAATTATTTTATCAGTCATTGGCTACTTGCCGGGAGGTTTTTGGGATGACACAACCGATTTTTTAAATTGTTCCACCTGTCTGGTACGATATCACGCCAGCCGCCCCTCGGTACAATTCAATGCGGCAGCGAAGTGGATAAATTTACGGCATTATGGAACGGTAGGTCGACCAGACTTGCGCCAGAGAAATCGTCGCCGTCACGGGGACCTAACTAATGACGTTCATTTGTTTTACAGTATAATTAATGCGGCTGCTTAAAAAGTCTCGCTCATTTTTGAAGTTTCACGTTCGCGACGCTTCCTTTGCGAGCTTCCTGGCATAATAATTGTCCGCATGGCCTGCTAGCACGAACGACGCTTTTGACACTATCAGAAATGAGGGCATTTGATGCTCTACAGTCTATTAGAGGCAGAGTATACCGAGAGAATAGTAGGCGCACTCTCAAGCGACAGGGGATTGCGGGGGTCCTAGGGAAGTGAACAGAGGTGTACGTCTCGACGAACGCCTTTGGTTAGCGTTACGCGCGTTCTTAAGTTAACGCATTTCTTAAAACGTTTGAACATCTGCGTTAGCGTCGTAGTAGACATGTGGCGGCCGTATGCGAGCCCTTGGACTCGTGACGTAGCCCGCTTCGTTTTAAATTTTGTTATAAGAGACACTACTATAATATACTGTGCTAGAGGTTTTTAGAACAAACTGTTATGTATGTTTGTCACTTTAAAAGACATCACTATTAAGAAGACTCGGCCATGACATCTAGGCATAGCATTTGTATGATCACCAAGGAGTGGTCCGATGTTGGATTATTGTACAGTCGATGAAATCTTATTTGACAAAATGGTCGTTAAGCTCAAGGCGTTGATAATAGTTATGGGACCGATGGTTAATCTCCCCTTTTCGCGGCTCTAATAGTCGGAATAAATCGCGTTCATCCATTAACGATAATTAATAATAACACGGCTGAATTAAAATAGTCAAGCTGCATAGCCCAGATTTTTTATTTGCATAAGAATAAGCTGGAATAAAATATACCTAATCTACTTAAACTGAAATAATAATATCTTACATCCAACTCTTAAATACATATATCAATTAAAAAGTTTATCACATGATAGTACTAGCTTACATGGTACTAGCTTACATAATATACAATAAACACCTAATACTTAAATACAACATTACAATATATTTAAAAATAGCATTATTAAAACTTTGTGCGACTGTTATATGCTAAAGAAACTCGTTGAGACTTTGACCATTTATTATAATTAACATCACAGGAAATATGGGTACGATATACATACGGTATACGATATATTCAAGTGTTACCTACATGTAGTTAGCTTTGTCTTTGAAATTTAATAATTTTGTACCGAATGTATTCTAACAGCTGTATGTTTTATTAACAATAATAAAAAAACTCGATACGATGCGCGGCGATACGGTTCGTTATTGAGGTGTCGATTCGTAGACTTACGATTGATTTCAGTGGCTGAGCCATTCTTCTTTTAATAGGAAATTTGTATTTAAGATGTGACTGCGGAGATGCGGCTTTGTCTAAATGAGTCTTTCACATTCAGAAATTGCATGGGAAACGAGCCAGTCTTTCATTTACGCGATATGCAGTTGACTTTGTTTTTATGAATTTCCAATGAAAACAAGTTACATATTCTGAGAAAAACACCAGTGGCGCTAGTCACCACATTAGTAAAATATCCAAAAAACACAAAAAAAAGTTATTGCATAATAAACACGACTGCGAAAGGAATAATAAACACGACTGCCGTTACAAAAAGTGAACTATTGTATTTATAATTATTTTTATTAAGGTTTTTTTGAATATTTGTGGTTTATGTAATTTATCCATATAGATACATATATATTTCCAGGATGTACTCAATCTGACCTTTCATTGGACACTAAACGTTATATATTTATGTTAATTTATTGATATTTGGACACTTGATATTGATATTTGGACATTATTCATAAATATTTCTTTTACGTTTTTTTAATGTCATATTGGTGGTTTATGTATTTATCGATATAGATACATATATATATTATTGGAATGTACTCAATTAGACTCTTCATTTGACACTAAACACGATATATTTCTGTAAATTTATTGACATTTGGAGATTTGGACATTTAGACTACTATTTACTTGATATTTTGACAGTTAAGGTACCCAATGACAATCTGGATAACATAACGATTCTAGCAATACCACTTAGTTCTGAATCAGTTCAAGGGTATAGAAGTTAAAGTGGAATAAAGAAACGGAAAACATACATACATGAATCCTAAACACATTACACTCTTTTTTGTTGGGCAGTCGTATAATAAAAGAAACTTATTTGAAGAACGGAAAATGGATAAAATTATTTTTTATTTTATCATCAGTCATTATCATAACTTTATTTTAAATGTTGAGAAATCGTTTTATTTATACAGCTTTGATTATTCAGTGGACTGTTGAGGTCGAATCGGCTCAAATCTGCCCTGTAAAATAATATTAGTATTAAACTGTGTATTTTATCTTACCCTCGGAAGAACGAAACTGTTGTTAGTGTTGGCCTTTAAAAGCAACCGTACCAATTAGGGCGTTACGACTTTGCTAACTCGGTTACTAACTTGAAAGGCCCTTAGGTACAATATAGTACCTATAGGATTGCTTACATTTTTGGCACGTGTTCCGTTGAAGCTAGGAAGAACAGTTTGAATATTTGAACTAGACACTTATTTGAACATGGAACAATTGAACAGGATTCATATTTGAACATGGCAGCAACCCCGAAAGTACGATTTTTCCGAGCCGGGGCAAAAACTTGACATTGGCGCCCTTCTCCAACATTTGAGATTAATTATAAATAGGATATAAACGAATTTACCGCGTGAAATTTGTAGCACCCCATTCGTTTATATCCCATTTATAATGTCAAACAACCGCGATAGTCTTCGATTTTATATTTGGGATTAATGATTTTAAAAAACTCACAAAACAAATATACTGGATGGGATTTTTCGTGACCGGATAAGACCCCTTAAATAAATTTGCTCTCTTTATTGCCTACTAGTTGTTGCCCGCGGATTTCGCTCCGCGTAGACTGTCGAATTCCAGTTGTTAATTTTTATTTGTCTTTTGAGATGCTTCCCGGGGCAGGGAATTTTTTTAAACGCATAAATTGCCGCCTGGGGCCGGTACCTCGGTCCCCCCCCCCCCTTAGATCTGGGGTAGCATGGCAGACATATTGAGAGGCTTACCTACGCAAATCTTACTTGGGTCGCAGAATTGGCGAATTATTGCCCAACGGCCAGAAAAGATAGTTTGTTTTGGGTTTCAATAAACGTCAGTATTTTTTATGCTGGCTAAAAAATGTGGAAATGATGGAGCGCGGCTAACAACCATTGTTATTACGAGCGGTACGTTGGGGGTTGTAAGCGATAAATCTCTTTATTTGCACTCGTGTCGCGAGACCGCTTTGGTAAAGCGACCAACCCCCCACCCTAGCGTTTTATCCGCCCAGCTATTGTGGGATTTACTCGTGATCATACTCGCCCCTTCGCCATACAACGACCGAACTGACCTTTTGTGGCTGGAATTGATTTTCTTTAAATTGCCAGCGGCGCGTGGCTTAATTTAAATGATTTTATTTTGTGGGTTAGGGTACCGAATGTACCAGATGTATGGCAAAAAAGGCGGATGTTGTCATGACGACCTTCGAACGAATTCTTTTTCTCCTTTTTCTAATTCCTTTTTTTGCCTATTTGTTTAGGGTATTCTTTAATGTATTATGTGATTATTTTTTATAAAGTACCTAAGATGAGTAATATTACATTTAGACAAGAATTTATTTTCAATATACATGGGCAATAGTTTTGTCTTTTTACACGACTGCCCAACAAAAACGGAGTGTAATGTGTCCAGGGCTCATCTATATAAGTTTTCCGTCTCTTTATTCAACCATAACATCTAAACGCATGAACCGATTTAGAAATGTGTGGTATTGTTAGAATCGCTGTCATCCCGAATGTCATAAATAATTGGGAACCACTGCTCTAGAAAATATAAATACACATGTAAAAAATAATATCTTAGTTTACTTTTTTTTGTTTCAGGCAAAATTAAGCTCGCTATTAACGGCGCAAACAGATACCGTAATTTATGCAGTGCAGCGGTAGAAAGAAACATTTGCAATAAAATATCTCAAAAATAGCTTTTTTACTTTTGCATAATATATTTTTATTTTTCAAATGTTAATCAAACATATATAAAAGATTCATGATCAGATTTAAACTTTGTAAAAAAAACATAAAAACACATGTTTTTTTTTGGCTTTTTAAACCAGCCCTAACAACTGACAAAATCTAAGATACCTACGACAACTATCTTTAAGTTTTGTATGTTTTGTATATTTTGTATATTCTGAATTCTGTATATTATGAATTTTGTATATTCTGTATATTATGTATATAATTTCTAAATTCTGAATGAATACATTGATACTGATACATAAATTTAGAAAGATTACCGCGCCACTGCAAAAGATTCAAATCTTCACAGTGCAGACAGATTTGTAGTTATGCGATTTGCATTGGCGGCAGAAGCTTATCAAGGCAGCTACTTCAGTGCTCGCGAAAATGGGAATAAGTAGGCGAGAGCTGCCTCTGCTGCAGAAGCTGTGTAAAATGTCGACGGTAACCCACAATGCGCGCTCACCCCAGTAACTCAGCGATAGAATTTACAATTCTATGCCTCAGCTACTTTTTATTTACCATTTTACTGCCTCTATTTACACAATATGGAGAGGTTAAAAACGGTGTCGGTCGAGTGGGATGGAGTTTATAATTAATTGTAATTGAAAGTACGCGAGGTTAAGTTTTGACGCGACAACGCCGCGGCTTTTTACACGACTACCTAACAAAAAAGGAGCGTAATGTGTTCAGGGTTCATATGTATTTTTCCGTTTCTTTATTCCACTATAACTTCTCAGCACTTAAACCGATTTAGAAGTGTGTAGTATTTTTAGAATCCCTGTCATCCCGAGTATCATAGAGTGTTATATGGTACTTAATTTTCTAAATATCAAGTAAATATTTGTCTAAATGTCCAAATGTCAATCAATTAACATAAATATATCGTATTTAGTGTCAAATGAAAGGTCTGATATTTATCTATATGGTTAAATACATAAAGTACACATATTTCATAAAAAAAATCATTATAAAAATAATTATAAATACAATAGGGGACTTTCTGCAACGACAGTCGTGTTTTTTTTGTTTAATATTTACTTGTATATACATAGATAATAGCCGTCCGCCCGCGCGTTTGACGCATCCTCCGCCTAGCGCATCGCCCTCTGCTGCAGTTACTGTGTAAAATGTCAACAGTGAACCACAATGCACACTGACCCCCATTAACTCAATAATTTACAATCCTTTGCCGCAGCTACTTTTTATTTATCAAGTTACTGCTTTTATATACGCAATATGGAGAGGGTAGTTAATGTGTCGGTTGAGTGGAGTTATGGTTATGGAGTTTGTTTGGAATTGTAATTGTACGTACATACGCAGTGCAGTTTTTTCGAGACAACACCGCGTCGTTTTTATAATGTATATACTTTATATAATAGATTTATACGGTTAATATAAATTTATATATAACTAGATGACCCGGTGAACTTTGTACCACCTAAAATTGATATGATTGTAACTCTTCATAAGCGTTTATTCATTCTAATCAACCTTCCAAATCCAATTCATTGAAATCTATAATATGGTCGAATCATGTACGGTTTGAGTTTTTCGACTTTCGACTTTTTCAACTTTTCCGACTTTTTCGACTTTTTAGAATTTTTGCATTTTTCCACTTTCGACTTTTTCGACTTTTCGACTTTTCGACTTTTTTGACTTTTTAGATTTTTTCGACTTTTTCGACTTTTCGACTTTTTGAAATTTAACACAATCGCACGGAATGTACATTGAAATTTAACACAATCGCAGTAACAGTTATGGATGGCGCAGCTGTCTAGGACAATAGGATCGCCGCGAACGCCATCTATTGAAAGTGGCCCATTTCACAAAATCACCAATTTCGATTTTTTCGATTTTCAGTTGTTTCTTTTAATTTTTCCTAAATATTTTTTTTTGTAAACCACCCCTAAGATCAAGCCAAACAAAATAAAAGAAAAATAATTCAAATCGGTCGAGTCATTTCCGAGATCCTGCGAGACTAACGCACGGCGATTCATTTTTATATATAAGAAGATAATCGAAACGCGATATTAAATTAGTTAAAGCGTTAGTTATATTAAATTATATAAATTAATAATATTACCATGATATTATATTATAAAGTGTTTGTATAACCAGTGGCGTAACTGAAAAATAGGCCCCAGTGCAAAATTGAAAAAAAGCCTCTTTCCTACTTACTTACGTCCATTATGACATACGTTATATGATATAATTACTGTATATCTGGCTACATTACATAATTATATTTTACTACATTATAAATCGACGAATTCATTTGGGGGTTTTGCCTCGAACATGTTGCGCAACAAGTTCCCAAGAACTTTAACGCGACACGCAGGATCACATAATAACATTGTTGCCAGAGAATATCCGAAACATTTGTTCCCTTAAATGCTCTTGAGAAATAAACAAAATAATGTCGATTTTTATTATTTTATTTTGAGTAGAAACCGGTAAAATTTCTACTAAGTGCGAAACCGGTAAAATGTCAAAATACTCTCAATATTATTACAAATGTACCAATTTTTGCATATCTAGTTATTTAAAATAACTAGTTAAGGTATTACAAAAAATATAAAAAAACACATTTATAGAATGGTTTTCGTCTTGATTTGCAATCTGCAAAGTCATTGATCAGTTTTGAGACATCCATTTTTTTTGGCTTCCTTCCTTTAAAGCTTACCTAGCAGAGCTGGATGGAAGGCCGATCTTAAATAGAGGTTCCATTTTGTGCCCCCAACCTACCGTGGGCCCCAGTACGCCGCACCGGCTGCACCGGCTTAGTTACGCCACTGTGTATAATGTTTAATATATAAATAAACTCACCTGAACTATAGGCAGTGCAAATGTGACTTACTGTTTCAGAAAAACGTAACGTCTCAGCGGATTTGAGAAATTGTCACGAATGACTGCAAACTGGTTAGGTTGCAAAGTTGCGAACGCGGGACTTTCGCGCGTTCGCTCTCTTCCGCCAGTCCCGCGGGACCATTAAAATTTTGTTGCATTTTTCCGCAGTCCCGGCTGTAACTTTTCCATACCGCCCACGTTCGGTCGTTTGCGGACATTCACCATTCATCGCCGCTAATGGCTGTTATCGTAGACCGCACCTGTCTGTATGCCATCGCGTGCCGGTGGATGGTTAATTCCGGACATCCGATTCGGCGAATGTCGCCCATGAAATCTTTATGGCTTATAGGTACTTATCTGTATGTGCATTCATGAAGATAAATTATGCACGTATTAGTACCCTACATATATGCAAAATGTTTTCCTGCTTCGGTTTTTACGAACAAGACAATGGGAGAACAGCGCCTGGCGGATCTCCAGAAATGCAACATTTATATGAATTTCGCTCGCGGCCCGAGAGCTGTAATTAAAACACTCTGTGTTTTTATTCAGCTATTTCCTTTTATTCCCTACTTTGTAAATTTTCAGCAGCTTTTCACAGAAGGTACAGGCGCCTATTTAATTTAATGCACCAGCTATCGCCATTAGACTTGAAAAGAATAACGTGGTAATGCAAAAATCAAGTAAAAAGTTATCGATCGGTAAAAAAGTCAAGGGCCACAATGGTGTACCTACTTATGCATAATAGTCTGCTTGGGGGAATTGAACCTTTAAGATTCACTAACTATGAACTAAATTAACTATGAAGATTTAAGCACCCAAGTTACAGCGATACAACAATATCAAGAGGCGTCGAACCACCGCGTATTTTGTCCTCTATTAATTAATTAATTAATTAGAGGGGTGAAACTTCGGCTTGAACTGACTGCTCAATAATTTTCGGTAACGTCCGTAGCATCTGGATATTGCCCGGCCTATTTGGAGTCCTCAATACGACACACAAAGAAGACATTGAAAGAATTCATAAAACATTTAATAATAATTTGACTTAACTGCATGCTTAGAATTAAGACGCAAATGGGCAGGAATTAAAATAAATATAAAAAAATAAAAAAAATATATAAATAAATAAATAAAAAAAATTTTATGCATAAAATTTTAAATAATAACATTGACAGTTCCATACTACTTGCTGAAAAAACAAAAAAAATGGAAAAACCATCCGAAATCACAACAAAATCTATTTTTCCCATATATCTCCTTTCCAATGCAAATTTCAGTTAAAGTGGCCCTAATAAATTTTGGGAGAAGCAGGGTATTTTCGTTTTAGAAGGAGTTGTTTTAAGCTGCAGTTCTTTTTATATTGGTGAAACAACGACCCTCCTAAATATTCGTTTAAATAATCATAGATCCAGGTTAGGCAATGGGAGCCACCTTCCCTTCGCTTTACATGCTAAACAACAAAATTTAGATTTTGATTGGTGTTTTAAAGTAAAAATCATTAAATGCCTTAGTAATAATGCTTAAGAAGTCGCTGTAAAATCATAAAAAATAACTTTGGTATTTATCATAATCACATTTTTAGGGAAATAACCACTTTTCTTTTTTCAGTATCCATCCCCGTTTCTTTTGCAAAACTAATAGGTATCTATTACATCGTGACACTGGGAAGTGCAGCTGCACTAAAACCCGAAGTGATTTTCATATTTGAGACCTAGGAATAAAAGTCTTCGACCTCGACTATTAACGTATTCCTTCATGTCTTTTTGCTTTATCTCCCTGTATTTTTTATTGCTAATGCCGTTCCTTTCCCTACTACAATGACATATCATGCTATCTGCGCATAGTAAAACTGCAATTATTACTTATAAATCGTTCGACGTAGGGGTAACAACAAAGAAGCTCAACTTTCGAAATGACAGGAACCGTCGCTCGGTGAGAGGAGGCTTCTATTATCCAATCTTCCGATAGGCCTACGTACTCGGTCCCATGGCAAAAGTCTCGACGAGTGCTTCACTGTGAAGTGATTAGGGCTTTTCTGTTAAAAGTGGGAAGTTAGGCATATCTAGGTGCTGGGGGTATGCCTAGGTTGTTTTCTAACAGGGTTAAGCAACGCTGGCAACACACGTCACACACACAAACACACACACACACACACACTCACACACCCTCACACACCCTCCCACACACACACCCTCAAACATACACACACACACACACACACATTACTCTCTGACGACTGAAGCTGTTGGTCGGTGATTGCTACCGCTTAGTATTATGAAAGAAGGATGCCCGGAGTGCCCTCGCTTCCCAGGAGCGTCAGACTATTTACTTCTGACGACCTGCGGCGATTATGAGTTGCGAGGAGAAAGTTTATCATCCCTGATTCACATCAGACACTCACACTATTATCACATACCAATACATATTCTTTCGCACGTACGAAAACAGATGTTTTATAAACTTTTTTTTACACATTACAATACACCACACCGTTCTAGATACTACCATTCATGACACTACACCTCACCACACATAACAGTCACAATGTTTCAAAACACTAAAACGCTTATTAACTAACTAATTTTCCTTTTCAAATGTTGAATAATCTTGAAATCAATTTGCTATTGAAAATTATTCAAGAATGGATTTTGTTTATTAAGGCCAGAACATGAACCTACAAACCCTAAATAATAATAATAATAATAATAATAAAAAAACTCTTTACTTTAATTAAAAAAGGCGAGGTTATTGCCTTGGGGCAGTGTTTAATAGCTAACCTATAGCTTGAGTTTATAACATATTTATTAAGTTGACTACGCAAAATAACAATAAAAATACAAGTGATAAAAAAGAAACAAACAGAAACTAGAAAGAAACAGATAATAAAAAAAGTAAAATAAAATGACTAAATTAAATAAGGACGCAGAGGAAAGAAAGGAGTAAATATATATGAAAGTCATCTCCCGTGACTTTACATCGCGTTATTCAACTTTATGGCCAATGCACTTGATTATTTTTACCCTGAAAGCTTATATTAAGCTAAAAGATTATTTTTACCCTGAAGCTTACCCTGATCAAGCGTTAAACTATGTGTAGTCACAGAAAGCTGTCTACCATTACCTAAACGAACTCTATGATTATTTGAATGGGTATTTAAAGGCGTTCTCATTTCACCAACATGTAAAATGAATCGCATGATTGACACAATAGCTGATAAAATACATTTCTTGAGGTACGACCGCAATGTACATGTACTTTAAGACTGTTATAAGTTTTATAATAAAATACATTTTACAATAAAATAAATTGTAGGTAATTTACTATTCGGTTTTTTATGTCAAATGAAACCTCCAAAGAATAAACCTGTCGAAGAAAATCTCCAAATAGCCTAGAACCTCTACACGTGAATTTTAAAAAGTAAAAGTCAAATTAAATAATATTTTAATAAAAGTTTTCTTGAGTAGAGTCGTGTACAGAATACTTTAAATAGTTCGGAATAAATAGTTCGGAATAAATAGTTCGGATTAAATAGTTTAAATAGTTAATACTGTGTATTGAAATAGTTCCTTATCTGTCTTATTTCTACCAAGATTGAAAATCCATTTTTTTGGTGCTGTAAAATATTGTTATGGTCGTGCAAACGCTGTCCTCTTTATACTCCGAGATATTTTAGTTGTTAATTTTATGTTTAAAAATCGTTGTATTTAATGCTTTCAAAGCCAAAGAGGAAGTTTTGTGGCTCTCAGCACAAAAATGTAAAAAAACACTTTTCCTTCTAGCTTACGGGCAGAGTGCGGAGCGCCCGGGCGTTCCGAGCGCGCCTGGGAGCACTGAGCAAGCTATCTACTCGAAAAATAATAATGAATTGCAAAAAAAAGTAAGTTTAATACCCGTCGAGTGGGTCGTGGGCACTCGCGGCCCTCCCGGTTGGCCAATGAGAGGCCACTTCACGACAGATTGCTGGGATTAACACCCTCGGCCGTGGCTTATGCAAATGTCTCTTTGAACATTCGCCTACCCTCCGTTTCCCTCCCACCCCCTGCCATCTTTATTTGACCCCGCCCTTCTTATTGGGAAACGCCTTGGTCTGGACTGAATTTTAAATTGGAATCTTGCCGTTTGACAATTGGTATTATTCCGATGATTTTTAATGATTTAATGTTTTTTTGAGCAGAACGTAAACATGTCTGTTCTCCGGGAATGTTTTTCGCATACACCACCTTCCGGATTATACGACACGGCAGTAAAAAAGCTCTCGCTTTACGGGCCGAGCCATTATACGCGCTAGCTAAACTTCTGTAATGTCGTCCAAGTTGGCAAATTTCCACTTTTAATGCTTATAAATGTTCGCATAGAGTCAAAGGAGGCGGGGCCGGCGCGGCGCGGCGGCCTCTCTCGGCAGACGTTGATATGCCTTTAAGATTCATAACCTTATTAACAATTAAAAGCGCATTGAAACATCAACGTAGCGGAGCGTCTACTTAAGGTACAGTCCCACCGTCGCGACTGTCGGAGCAGATTTGCCAGTAAATCCTTAGATTATAATACATATAATATACTAATACTAATATATATAATATACTAATTTTATTTTAAATAAAAACATGATCCTATAAACGGATTTCTTTACAAACCTTATCAAATTTAACAATATATATATATATATATATATATATATATATATATATATATATATATATATATATATATATATATATATATATATATATATATATATATATATATATATATATATATATATATATATATATATATATATATATATATATATATATATATATATATATATATATATATATATATATATAACAAATGCGATTTACGAACCTTTTGAACGAAATCAATTGATCCGCCGCTGTTGTAGCACGGCAGTCATAAATATAACGATTAGGTACTCTAACAAAACAGTTTTTTTAACCAATCTTATAAAGCGCTGTGTTCCTCGAATCTAATGGGCCCTTGCTGAGTTTAGGGAGCTGATGGGCCCATGCTCAACTTGGGTTGTCGACTACAATGGGCGACTCCGTCACCACAGTGAGTTTTAACGATTAGTCGTTCTATCTCCCTGGAGTGAGCGTAGAAGACTTAGGACAAAAACAATCCACCGTCTAGCTACGCCACAACCCGTTAGAGACCAACGCCTTACCGCGAGTAGCCAGCTATGTTACCTGGCGGGCCCGACACTTGCGCCCTAACTTCCAATTGTGACTAGATTTCTCCGGTCTCTCGATTGATTCCGAGTTCGAGGTCGCTTGCGCAATCCTCTCCCTTACGAAGCGGTGAAACGGTGTATACCGAATCTATCGCGGACCATGGCGTCCTTTGCCCGCCTCTTACCCAGGATCGGATGGCCGATGGTCATTTCAAGAGCAGTCGCCGTAAGGTACGCAACCACCCCCGCTCTATAGGAAACAATACAGCTTCCAGACTCCCCCGACTGTTAGTCAGAGTGCACAATCGACTGGCTTCCGGGAGCGCCGTCCGCAGACCGTCCAGGAGCGCCAGAGGTTTGATTCCCAGGGGAAACTGACCAAGGCCAGAGTCCTACCCAGGTTCGCACCCCGTGCGTGAAGGCCGTCGGATGGGTGTTGACCCGTGAGTGTGACCGACCCTGAACACATGGGTCTTCATGGCCAACCCATCATGGGCCCATTAGCTGCTCAGTTAGCCACGAAGACCCATTTGTTCAGGGTCGGTCACACTCACGGGTCAACACCCATCCGGCGGCCTCCACGCATGAAGCGCGAGCCCGGGTAGGACTCTTGCCTTAGGGCTAGTTTCCCCCTGGATTCAATCTTCTGGCGCTCCTAGCTGCGTAAGCCAATCGATTACGCATTCTGACTAACAGTCGGGGTAGTCTGGAAACAGTACTGTTTTCTATAGAGCGGGGGTGGTTGCTACCATACGGCGACTGCTCTTGAAACAACCATCGGCTACCTACCCTATTCCGGGTGAACAGCCTGGCAAAGGATGCCGTGGTCCGCGACAGATTCGATTGTCACCGTTTCACAGTCCAGAGACCGGGGTAGTCTGATCGCAACTGGAAGTAAGGTCGTGAGTGTAAGCCCGCTGGGTAACATACCTGGCTATCTCGCGGATAAGTCGTTGGCCTCTTACGGGCATGTGGCGGAGCTTGACGGTGGACTGTTTTTGTCCTAAGTCTCCTGCGCTCACTTCACAGGAGATAGAACGATCAAATTTCGTTAAAACTTCCCGAGGTGACGGGTTCGCCCGATGTAGCTGACAGCTCTAGTTGTTCCTCAAATCATCTCTATAGTTGAATTATTTCTAATTTATTGTGTTGTGGCAACGCTGCTCAAAGCTACGCAAAGGCCGCGTGTAGTAAGGAACTTTACATTATCGTACATTATAAACGATGCAGGTGGGAGAACGACTTTATGACCCATTTCCTGAGCGAAAATAATGATGCTTTTGTAATTTGGTTTGTGTACATTACATCACAGACCCAACTGCAAGTTACCGACTTTCTGATGGATATTTTACACAAAAAGCACATATTTTCGCCTATTTTATTAGAGGCTAGATGTACTCGTCATGCGTTGTAATAACACTCAAATAAAGGAAATGTTTTTGTTTTAATTCTGATTAATGAAGTGATTATGGATACACATTTTTTTGTTGTTTTTCCGTCTGATGCATACGCGAATAAATGATAAATGAGAAGGTTTTACGATGCCTGTGCAGGCCACATACAGCTGTCCATGTGAGAAGCATGGGTTTTTCAAATTTTGTCCATACACACTCATAGCGATTGTCCCTGTGCTTTGTGGATGGTCATTGCAAATGCGAGTCGCACCATAACTGCACGCACTGTCGCAATCATTGGGATGCTTGGCAACAGTGCGTCTTCTCCTTTAAATTTTCCATTTATAATTGTAGCTGCGATGCTATTGTCCATCATCTTTTTTTACTAAAAGCCTTGTTTATTTGCAAACTCGTGGTGGGTTGATGTTTGGAAGAAGAATAATGTTTTTCATCAATGTTTCCCATGAAATAAATTTAAAGACATTTGTGATATGCATTCGGTAGTAATGATCATGTACGTAGATACATTTTCCCTTGCACTTTGAATATTAGCATGTATTTCTCGCGTACGATATTCGTTGCACCGAACGATGCCATGTTAGAAACATGCATTGTACTTGCGTATGTTTGCCAATACATGTTTCCATTTGTATTTGGTCACCCGATACCACCGTCGATAATGGATCGAGTGGTGAATGTTAATCTGGCAATTTTACTTATCCATTCGCGCAGCACATTCCTTGTGTTTCAATCTTAAATTTGCGGGCATTGCAATACACGCATAATTTATTGATTTTCCAATAACCACACTTAGATGAAGACTGTAATGAGTAGAGTGTTCGCAGGTTGCCAATTTTGTCTACTACGCCTTATGTGAATCCTATCAAAGGTACGGCAATCAGTTGTGTAGAAAGCACTAACGGTTATTTTGGGAGCTAAACGGACTGAATCAGTCTGTAAAGCTAAAATTGCAGACTGTCTGCTATTTTCACAAAAATAAATAATGGTAAATTAAACTCGCTGATATTTATGATAGCGATGCCCGAGATATAAATAAGTTTTGCTAGACAGTCTCTTGCCATACACAAATAGATATCGAAGAAACAGTGGTAGTGGTAGCTTGAAATTATTTAATTTATTAATTTATGTGCCCACATACTTGATATAAATTAGATTTAATTTTCTTTGCTGCCTACGTATGTGTAATTGCAAAATTTATTTATTTAATGGCGCAGCCGCCCGAAAAGGAAATTAAATACCGCCTTGAGGAAATTAGGTATTATTTTCAATTTCGAAGCGAATTTTGCGGAAGAGCGCGATTTCGTCGGTGCGCTTCCGAATACACATTGGACAGAATTCGGGCTAAAAATTCTACATCTTCTATATATAACTTTCCGACCCTGGAATAGTATTCTATTTCAGACAGTTATACTAAGAGCGTTTAAATAACGGGTATTTTGAGAAAGAAAAGTATTTTTTTAATAACACCTTGGAGCATATTAAGGAAGTGGCGGATAACATGCGGAAGCTGGCTCCAAAGTCGAGCAAAATGGACTGTAAATGAATCGGCGGAAAAAAAGAAGTCTGATGCAATTAAATTTGTATAGTACTAATATATCGTCGTGTCACTATTGAAGAAGTGAAGATTTAGGTACATTATACCAGACAGTAGCTTCTCTTAGAACAAAATTGAAATCAAAGCTAGCGACGACACGAGTCCTAGGGGCTCGCATATGGCCGCCACGTGGGCGCTACTCCGCCGACGCAGATATTCAAATATGTCAATCTCCACTCTTCGTAACGCCCGATAGAAGGCGTTCGGCGAGACGTATCCCTCTGCTCACTTCCCTAATGGGAGCTAATGGGCCCTTGCTGAGTTGACCACCAAG
Source organism: Micropterix aruncella (assembly GCA_944548615.1). Taxonomy (NCBI): domain Eukaryota; kingdom Metazoa; phylum Arthropoda; class Insecta; order Lepidoptera; family Micropterigidae; genus Micropterix; species Micropterix aruncella. Next base: position 29,372,604 of record OX155951.1, read on the forward strand.
ACCCATTTTGTTCAGGGTTGGTCACACTCACGGGTCAATGCCCATCCGGCGGCCTCCACGCATGAAGTGCGAGCCCGGGTAGCACTCTGGTCTTAGGGCTAGTTTCCCCTAGGAGTCAACCTTCTGGCGCTCCTAGACGGTCTGCGCACCGTGCGGTGTAAGCGAATCGATTGTGCACTCTGACTAACAGTTAAGAGTTTCAAGGCGATAGGTGAGGGCAGCAGTCCCCGCCCACAGACGGGCAGTTATAACGACGAGGGTCGTCTTGTCTGCCCGAGATGTCGTGCTACGACAACCCTGCGCGTACTAGAAGGGTAAAACGCGCAGGGGGTGAAATAGGGTAAACCACCCCCCCCCCGTACCGCTCCGAGAACCCATTTATTCATAAGAAAAGTTATTGACAAAAAGAAAAATTTACAAAAATATTACAAAATTAAAAATTTTCACAAAAGAAAAAGAAAATATCAACAGATAGCGTGAATTTAGGAGCCGGTAAGCGTGGTAGAGGACGCCCTAGAACGATGATGGTGAAGGCGCACGGTCCGTGGGCAGGTCTCGGAGCAGCCACGGGGGGGAGGAATCCCTGGATCCTGCAAAGGACGAAACGCCCCTCGGGGCGGTAAAGAGACGGACACAAAGACGGGCACTTCGGGCTGGAAGTAGCCGCCGAATCACGCCACCAAGGAAGAGGGTACCCCCTGGGGGGTATCCCGAAGCCTCATGCTTTCCCAAGAAGCCACCCAGTGCTCCACAAACTCGCCAAACGACTGGAAGCAGCTCCTACAACTGACCAAATCCGGGTACCAAATCGGAGAACGCCCAACGCACGCGCCCACTGCATCCATCAATTTCTCCCGTACAGCCGCTAGAATTGGGCAAGACCAAATTACGTGTTCCGCAGTTTGGCGACCATACCCACAGGCGCACCGGGGGTCATCGGCAAGTCCAAAGTCAAATAGTTTGGCTCTGAACTCTCCGTGGCCCCCAACCAGCTGCAACTCTGACTAACAGTCGGGGGAGTCTGGAAGCAGTACTGTTTCCTATAGAGCGAGGGTGGTTGCTAATCTTACGGCGACTGCTCTTGAAACGACCATCGGCTACCCGATTCCGGGTGAGGAGCCGGGCAAAGGATGCCGTGGTCCGCGATAGATTCGGTATACACCGTTTCACCGCTTCGTAAGGGAGAGGACGGCGCAAGCGACCTGAACTCGTAACCAATCGAGAGACTGGAGTAATCTGATCGCAATTGGAAGTAAGGGCGTGAGTGTAAGCCCGCTGGGTAACACTCCTGGCTATCTCGCGGTTAAGGCGTTGACCTCTTACGGGCATGTGACGGAGCTTGACGGTGGACTGTTTTGTCCTAAGTCTTCTGCGTTCACTTCACGGGAGATAGAACGTACATTTCGTTTAAACTTCCTGAGGTGACGGGTTCGCCCGTTGTAGTTGACAACTCTAGTTGCTCACTTCCCTCGCACCCTATCCCCGCAACGCTCTGCCGCTCGAAAGTGCTGCTTCTAACTCGGTATATTATAGCCACAGGTAATATTATCAACATTTTCGTCCCCAAGCGCGCTTAGGGATGAAAAGTTAATCCACGCGTTGGGTACCTGAAATGCTCACCAACGTGTATTAACAAACCTTACTGAGGATTTTGCAAAGCTCTTTGGAATTATAATTGATGCAACAGGATGTTAGCCATTTTTACTCGATTTATAACCATGCAAGAAACAAGGCTCCACCATTACGATCCTGAAATAAAACAACTGTCCATGGCTTGGAAAAGATCATCTCAAACGCCTAATAAATTCAAGGCAATACGATCAACCGGTAAGATCATGGGCACTCTTTTCTGGGACAATCAAGGGATAACGATTACTCTGATCATCGACTATCACGGGGATATGCAAAACAAATAAAAATGTACGCAATTAAACAAAATGAAAAACGACGAGGCGAATTCGCGAAAGTTATAGTTACAATTGCTGACATTCATAATGCCGGTTCTTAAACGATTTACATCCTCCATATTCGCCAGACCTCGCCTTATAGTGATTTCTGTCTATTTCTGAGAGGCCTGAAATTTAAAGATTATGAAGCAGTAGTCGCCTCGCAGTGCAGTTTTTTTTGAAGTGCTCATGATGAAGAGTTTTTTTAGAAATTGAATTGTAAGTTTAAACAAAACACATATGATAGGTATATTAACCCAAAAGGTTGTTAAAAATAATATAACATTTAACAAGTAAATATATTAAAAAGAATAAAAAACACGATTGCCATTTCAGAAATGGAACTATTGTATTTATAATAAAAAAAATTACGGTGTTTTTATGAAATATTTGTGGTGTATCTATTTATCCTTATAGATACATGTATATTTCCGGAATATACTCAATCAGATCTTTCATTTAAAACTAAACACGATATATTTATGTTAATTTATTTACATTTGGACATTTAGACAACTAGGTACTTACTTGATATTTGGACAGTTAAGGGAGGAGCCTGGTTTCGAAGGACAAAAAACCTGTTTTTCATGTTTTTAAAAACGTTGAAATCTGTTGAAATAATAGTTGAAATCTGATCATGAATCTTTTATATCAGTTTGATTAACATTTGAAAAATAAAAATATATTTTGCAATACTAAAAAAACTATTTTTGAGATATTGAATTGTAAATGTTTCCTTCGCTGCAGAAATGACGGTATCTGTTTGCGCCTGTAATAGCGAGCGTAATTTTGCCTGAAACCAAAAAAGTAAACTAAGATATTATTTTTTACAAATGTGTATTTTCTAGATGAATTTAAAAAATCAACTAAAATCATTTTCATAATTTTTCAAGCAATTCAAAAAATAAACTCAATTTTCGCCCCATCATTTTGTGTTTAACTGGTAAAAAGAATATATAGAAACATTTTTTTTTTGTTCATATAGAAGACAATTTAATAGTCTTTCAATTTTATTTGGAACAACTCGATCCTTCAAGTAGTTTTTTTTAATCACCGGCGCAAAACAGAAAAATATGGTTTTGAGTAAAACGCGTTTAAAGTTTTCTTTAAAGAAAGGTAGTAAGTTTTTTTTACACTTACAACAATCTACAACTAAGGTACCTACCCTATGACACTCGGGATGACATAACGATTCTAACAGTACCAAAACACCATTCCGAGCCCAACCTTCCACCACCGTTATAACCTACGCAGTGGCGGCAGCGGCATGCGGCCTACCCGTAAAACAACGGATTGCAGCTCTTTCAGTCTACCCTGGACAACGGCGGCTGCAACGTCACCGAAACTTCGGGTGCTACAAATTTCACGCGGTAAATTCGTTTCTATCCTAAATAACACTTCTAAATCGGTTTAAAAGCTTAGAAGTTATGGTGGAATAAAGAAAGGGAAAACATACATAGATATACCCTGAACACACACTCATTTTTTGAGAGGCAGTCGTGTAGTAAAAGTTAACTGTTACTCATTATTAATTTCATTTGAACGCCGTAGATATCCTTTGATTATCGTGAGGTGTTCCACTTATTTTCAAATTCTTTGAGTTCTGTATATGCTTGTGGTAATCACGCTTCACCGCGGTTGTCTCATCGTCGGTTGTAAGGGGTTCCAAGTGTCCGGTTTATTAGTTTATTCGCCTCACGCGGCGTTCCGTGAAGCGCGCCAGACGCGGCGGCTCTTCGCCTCTCCAACACAAAACTACCCCCGTCGCGCAGCTCGAATGGAGCGCCTCCATATGCAGGCCGTTCGATCGCCGAACGCGGAAAATAAATCCCGCCGCAGTAATGAGCTCGTGATATCACGCTGCTCAAACAATGCCCGAGCGCTATCGGAGCATCTTTAATATCCAGTCGCTAGCTCTGCTCTCGTGCGGCACCCGTTCGATATTCCCATTGTGATAGGCCGGCGATAATAAATATCGTCGGTTCTATACGATGACATATCGGAATTGCATCGTCATCGTCGTGATGGAGTTATTATTTATTTCGTTGTGTCATCAAGAGCATCTGTAATGAACAGACAGTCCTTGTGCACGAGGAAAGCAAATTGGTTGTCACTCTAAGACTTTCCCGGCAAGCAAACAACCCCCCCACCTGCGCTCCCTCTGGCGGGAAAGTAATAGGATTATGTATGTGTAATGTATTTATATTTAATGTATAATGCAAACCTCACTTTTCGTATCTGGATAATCCAGACATCCTTGCTAGAACAATTGGTGAGCAATGAAGAAGTAATAATGTTGTATATATCTCGGTAAAAAAAGAGTACTGAAAAAGATTATCACTTACCATGGAGAGGTGTCGGAATAACCGACCGCGCATCGCATGCTTACTTCTTTTGCGAAGCTCGTACCGTATTTCGGAAGCTTTCCTCTCAATTTATAAATATCTTATGAATGTGTAATTGTAGTGAAATTTACTTACGTAGGTACCATTTATATTAAATTGCTCAATTCCGTACTACGATTTGGCAACTAGGATTTTACTACGACGCGTGTAGATAGAACTCATAGTTCCAAAAATTGATTATTATTATCTATCTGTTCAATCTAGCTACGTTCGTGGTATAGCAGTATGGCGGCGCACTTTACACTGATAAAAATATTAAATTGATTCTTCCATCGTAATTTTAATGAATTGCAAGAAATTTTGTTGAAACTTTATTACTCGATTATATCTATATACATTTTTATTACGGTTAATACGGAAATAACAGTACACTGTAGTTTCAACATGATTCATGTGTCTGACTACAAACGTACAAATTCATGCACGCTCTCATGCTAGTGGCGAGATCCCAATGTTGCAACGTAATAAAATAACATTATGTTTTAACATTACGACACGTTAACTATCGTTACGCCAGCTCCATTACGCGTCATGTTAATTCACACGTATGGACCACAGTCCGAGTTATATACCTAATTCATGTTGAAACATGCGTATTTCCATATATTACATCGGTATATTTTCCCCAGTGTAGATGGCGCTCTAAACCCGCCTATACGGTATCCTATCTTGAAATAGAATAATTATATAATTACAAACAAAAAATCCATATTTGATTAAGGGTATGTACGTAGCGTTGGACGTCGAAGTAGTAATGGGCATTTTCGCCACGTGACAATTCACCAAAATAGTGACGGTGTTTTAGTTTTTATTAGTTAGGTAACTTTTACATTTTCTACTTCCTTTTTCTATCCAGTGTTGCCAGATTTGCGGCCTTCCGCCCGGCCGGCGAATAAATCTGTTTCGCCTTAATAAATCGATTTTACGTGCGAATTGGCAAAAGGCCTGTCCTGCCGGCTTCCTGATAAAAGCCGAAAAGCGCATTCCAGTCACGGCTCTACCTGTCACCCGCCTGTCCCTCTGCTGCCTGACATCGACTGGCCAATTAACGAACTTCCTCCGCAAGGCCTGTCTACGGCCTACATACGGCCAGATACTCTACAAATCCATAGCGATCCGTTGACGGTCGCTCGGATTCGAATGGCTATGCATCAGATGTGGTTAAATATATTATTTTTATATTTGTCCTAAGCTGTGTTCGAAAATAGTAACAATCATACAATAGAGATCCTTTCTAAGTTAAAGGTAATTCACGAAATTTATAGTGACCAAACCATAGATGAGGCTGTAGTATGCGATCCTGGTTTAGGGGAATGCCCCGGTCAGAAACTGAGCTTTAGTTCTCCAAAAACAAAAGTGCGGACGATAGCCGGAGAGCGCTTGGGTGCACATTGCCTACCGATGTTTTAAAGGTACTGAATGGTTACAATGATACCAGCGTATATTTTCAGATGTCTGGTATATGCAAAGCAACACTTACGACCACACTAAAGCGCTTTGACGCTTTCCAAAAGTCAATTGTGCATTTGGCATTTAAGCTTATTATTATTCTTCTAATTACCTGGATAATTATATCTTTGAAAATATAATTAAATTTTTAGTTCACAACTCCCGTCCTTTACAAAATTGACGATTTCTATATAAAACAATAAAAATGATAAAAACAATTAAAAATATCATATATTCTCATAGAGATCATATACTATCATATATTCTCATATATCTCACTCACCAATGTAGAAAAGTCCTTCTTACCTAAGTAATTAATAGATATGCATTTTAAATATATAACCTGATCTTAAATAATATAATCTTTATTATTCAAAAGCACAATTTTAACGTTAAAATTAGGAATTGAATTAGATGTTACTAAGTGACTATTTTAAAAACTATTATCTATCAAATTTGATTTCATTAGATATTTATTTCTGGTTATTTGGTATATTTTTTTATGTTTTTACATTATTTTTATGTCTTTGATTATTGATTTTTTCGTTTATTGATTTTTAATGTCTTTAAAAAAATACATGTTCATCTGTAGGTATATACAATTTGGAATAAATGAACTAGGTACTACGATTATTGATGGCGCCTGGACTTTTTAACTGGTATTTCTGTTTTTCCTGTGTTTATAAAGCGAGATTAAGATAAAATTAAATGATATCTTAATATCGCTATGAAAGAGGATTCGTTATTTTTATCTCCATAATTTATAATGTCTTTTCATCCTTCACGATTAGTGAAAAATGAAAATATATCATGACCTGTGACATCCTTCACATTGTCTGACAGTCATGCACGTGGCATGACTTTTGGATAATGCAATGTACTAAGCTACGTCTACGATGTAAAACTACATTTTTTCAATCAATCTGTGATCATGTAGTTAATAATAGTAAAGCGAATGTAGCGAAGCGGAAATTTGGGATCCATTTACGATGAAGCCGTAAAGGAGGTCGTCCGAGAAAGCCTCCCTTTATTCATTCTTCGGAGGCGGTGTGAGGCGGCTGAGAAAAATCCAAGCACGCAAGCAAAAGTTCTACGACCTTTGTAAGCCCGCGGGGGTGGAATGGGGTGGAGAGGCAAAAGGAGGGTGAAGGAAGGGGGGGGGGGGGGTAGTGGTGAGCAGGTTGGGTCCGTGCGGCCTGTCCAAAGTATGGGCGATGCGTGCTCCGGGGAAAAATTGGCCGCATAATGGCGTGAGAGCCGCAACTGCACGGCTACGCGCCCGTGCCTATACTTTCGTTGCAACCCTTGCCGCATTATGACGCTAACTGCCGCAATAGCGATGTTCGCATACGCCGCGGAGTACGGCATATTTGTTTTGGTGTATGCAGAATAACCAGTAGAAAGCATAGGTTGTCAGTAAATAAGGAAAGAAATCCCGATAGGTCACCAAAAATACATTTGAATTTCGCGCGGTTGGCGTGTGTCACCCTTTAGCGGCAGGCGAACGAAACGTCCCGGGCATCGGATTGGTCGAAGTGAAAGCGTCGCTAATTTGGCCGGAAGTATGACGAAATATGGTGGGGTTGATGGAGAAGGCTTGTGTGGCTGACGGTTTTTTGCGATTTAAGAGGAGAAAATAAAAGTTCAAGTGAAGTACCGCGTTTAATTAATCACCCACACTACTACCATTTATATGGACTACAAATATCCGTATTTTATTTTCGGGATAAATACATGGGGTATTTTCGGGATGTCAAATCGCAAAATTCAAAGCACTGGAGCCAATTAAACTAAATGTGGACATTATTTTGCCATCACCATGCTTCACTTTTGACTGCTGAAGTAGCTTTAAAATTTGTTATGGGTAGATATTTAAAACGGGAGCAGTAATCCACTCTATAATCCTAAAAATTTGCAACTTTCCTCGGTCGTCAAATAGGAAAACGAAGAAATAATACGACAAGAAAAAGTATTAAACATTACCCTAATTGCGCATTCAATATTTACTAATGTACTAAGAAAAAAATAACAAAGTTAGGCGGCATCTTATTAATCAAATTAATATTTTCACGAAAAAACCGGTAAGATAGACCATATTATAGACATAGTAAGATAGAACATAATTCCAACATGCGTTAAACAAGCAAAGACAACCTTTTCTTCTTCCAAATACCTAAAGCAAACAAAGAACTAATATATCACAGCAGCAATTTAAAAAAAAATAGAAACAATGAGTTTAAGTGGAAAATATATAGATAAGTAAAATATGCAAATTAGTAATATCACAAGAGTACTTATATAAAAGTCGTTGTTGTTATTGTATATTTTATTAATCCATCTCGAAAATCGTAAGATTGGAAGCATTATTCGGCATTCTTTTCGATAGTTGTAAAGCCCATGATAAGACCCTTCATAGAGGTTGACGTAGATTTTATAATAATAGTTCATTCAATCTTGAAATTTATATAATTAGGTAAATAAACAACCTCTCTTTCGATATGCTTTTATTTCAAAAGACATCCTTAAATGTCATTAAAATGTAAATCGACTATTGTTGGATTTCACTGATTTTAATTCGGAAAACTCCATTATTTTTATTCTACTTCAGTATTATTTTCCGAAAGTCGCGATAACAAGAACAAGTCGCCCATTGAAACGAATCACCTTTCAATATTTTACTCTTTGAGCTCTGATGATTATTCGTAATTACGTTTCGTCTCTTCTTTTGTCTGTTCATTCCCAAGTTGACGCTATGCAAATGAGGGAGATGGAAATAATGCCGGGAAAAATGTATTTATAGGCAGATGTGAAGGCGCTGCTCAATACCTGCGACATAAATAGTCCGGGAGCCAGACGAATATTTTTCAATAAAACAATATTTTTTTTAACTTATGGCAATGGTTATATAGGGTGATAGATTGCTCAATGCTTACCACGTTTTGGCAGGTAGGATTTTACTACGAAAGGAAACGTGTAGATGGCACTCATAGTTCCAAACATTGATTATTTTTTTCTTATGTTCTGTAGCCGTTCTGGCGTTTTAAACAAACCGTTACGGCATTCTATCTCAAAATAAAATTATATATAAATAACAAATTAATTTTGAAATTATAGCTTTTATTCTATTTACACAAAGATGTCAATTTTGCTTTCCCGTCACTAAGGAAAGTATTGTGAACCCGCTAAAAAAATCGAGATGAAGACGGAAATATCCATTTTGACACCGCCTTAGACGATTAGGACAATTTTCACACTGAAGTCTGCCTGTAAGCTGTGTATCTGTGTGTGTGTATTCCTCCACGATAGTGCCTAAACGCTTCATCCGATTGAGCTGAAATTTGACATGCACGCATCATGCGGTCATAGCAATAGTTGAAAAGATGTAGTTGAAATCGGTCCACCAGAGGGCGTGCTAGTCTTACTTCAATCTCGAAATATTGCAGTTAGAGACTTGTGCCTTGTTGGACCGAAGTCACGTTGTTAAATTTTGGACAACGTGATTTGAATATCTCGTATACAAGCGACGCATTTATTTTTTAAGTACCGCCGTATACTATATCATTTTTGAAAAAATACCATTTTAATACCACGGAAATACCTACTACAAAATACTAAAATATGCTACTTTTGCTATCATAGTCACTTGACACAATCACTTTCTGGTGGGGGGGGGGGGGGGATGACGAGGTGGAGAGCGTTGAAGGGCTTTGGGGTGACAGTTTTGGGGTGACACAGTCGATTTTCAAATTTGGTATACAGGTTTCATTACGTAATATGTAATTAAGCGCTTGAATGTTCAAATAGACTAATATACGGTATTCTGCGTATTATTTCTGTTATCTAATCAGCTTATCTATAAATGCGATAGATGACAATCATCATTGAAGGTTATTATTGTTACCATTGGTTAAATATTGTTTTTTTTACAACTAATCAGTCCTTTATAAAAAAAAGCAATATTTATCAATGTTACTATAGATGGCCAATAAATTGCTATTAGTTTCGCCGGACAAGCTTTTAGTGACACCGCCATGTCACCGGCGCAGGAGGGTTTCCACAACGTACTGTGGCATTGAGAACTCTAATACTCTATGTAATCAATGCTTATTGGTATAAATGGTATACTAGCAGAATCTCAGAAGTGTTCAGAAGTCGTCTTCAGTAGCGCTTTCGGTTACGTTGCGTCTGTGCTTAGAAGAATAGATGTGTCGACATTCGCCATATTTTATCCCTCTATTCTGAGTAAGGAGTTGCAGTAAGCGCGTGTCGAGCAGACGTTTGGCTAAGAGCCAAGTCCGAGGGATTTTCGCGCGGAACAAAAGCGGAACCGCAGACGATACTGCACGATAACACGCCCTCCTCCCCGAAAACAGGGGGTGCGATGAGGCTTCCTGTCTGGTTCGCTCGGAGAGTATACATTTCGGAAGCCTACGTAGTGATCGCGCTAATTAGTGACGCCTTGCTCGTGGTCCGAGAGCGGTCCTGAGCTGTAGATCGGATATCAGATTATTGACGCGAAAACTACGTTAAGTTGAATTTGATTATATAGAGTATTAGATTGCTCAATGCCCAACTTTGTTTTGGCAGCTAGGATTTTACTACGAAACGCAACGTGTAGATGGCAGTAATAGTTTCAAACACTAAATAATTTTCCCTTAGACCTCTTGTCCACACACGTTTTTTCGCCGTAAAAACCTACGGTTAATTCGCCGTATGTAGGCGCGGTCGTCAGTGTTGTATGGATCACTATGGAAGCTTATCCACGGACACGACGGAAAAACGACACGGCGCCGCCACCGCATGGACTGTGTCTGCCCTCGGCCTGGTGGGATTGCATCCCGGCGCTACGGGACGGTTTGCGTACCGTTCGGCGACGCCAACCGGTTGTGCACCCTGACGTATTCCTGAAGGAGTCTGGAGACTATGTAAATATACTGTCTACTAAGCAGCGGGGGTGGATGATGACCTGCTGTCATGCCACTCTTGAAATGACCTTGAGTCACCCGATCCCATGTGGCTCAAGGTCAAGGTTAAATTCAAATTGAATTACCGCTACAATACAGCAGGTATAGGCCGCGTAAGCGACTTCGGACCCGTATCGGAGGTCGGAGGTACCCTACCAAAACTGGTAGTTAGGGGGCGATGCTGATCGCTTATTACCTTTCCCGGTGCCTCGCCGTAAGGCGTTGGCCTCTAACGGCTTGTTGGCGGAGCTAGACAGTAGATTAACTTGTCTTTAAGTCTTCTACGTCTATCCCACGGCGAAAAGAACGATCACATATCGTTATACCAGCCTGAGGTGACGGGTTCACCCGTTGTAGTCGACACCGTCCTACTGTCTGGCGCGCCGCGTTTACCCACGGCGAAATTTGTAACAGTGTTGTATGGCAATGTATGACAGTTTCTCCACGACATCGGACGTTTTCACGGCGGACAATTATTTCGACCTTGAATTTTGTTTACAAAATGGATGTACCTAACGCGTCGTACGGTGAAAAAACTGCGCAATGGACAAGAGCTCACGTTTTTTTTCGACGGCTCGGCTAACGCGTCGTACGGTTAAAAAACGTGGCGTGGACAAGAGGCCTTATGTTCAGTAGCCCTATGGCGTTCTAAACACATCGTTACGGTATCCAATCTCAAAATTAAGTAACAATATTTACATAAAGATATAAGTTGTCAATTTGGTATACAGGTTTCAATACGTAATAATTACGTTCTTTTATGCTCAAATATACTTTATTCTTTTATATCAAATATACAAATTTTATTTGAATGCCTTTCAGCATACACTTCCAGACCCCAGTAACCTCGCTCGTTGGAGCTTTGCCGAGGATAGTTCTTGTCCCCTCTGTAGCAATACCCCTTGCACAGCTAGGCACATTCTAGCTGGCTGCAAGGTGGCCTTAGATCAAGGACGGTACACTTACCGCCATGACAAAGTTCTCGCTGTTATTCGCGAGGTAATTAGTCTCTCAGTGGCTCGTGCCAACAAGGGTTTGACAGTATCCTCCAAACCCCCAATACAGTTTGTGCGGGATGGCTCTAAAGGCAAAAAACATTTAACTACAAAACCTTTCTCAATAATCGAGAAAGCTACAGATTGGATTCTGGAGGTTGATTCGGTCTCTAAGCAGTATAAATTCCCTGAAAGTCTCGGATGCACAGCCCTCCGTCCAGATATAACTCTTTACTCTCTATCTCGGAAGGTGGCTCTTATCGTAGAATTAACTGTTCCATGGGAATCAAATATCCCAAAAGACCACGAGTACAAATTAAATAAATACCATGATCTTGCAAATGCCGTAACCCGGAACGGCTTCACTGTTCACCTTCACGCGGTGGAAGTTGGCGCTCGTGGCCTGCCAGCTAAATCTCTATTTCACCTCTTTAAAGATCTTGGCCTTTCCAGAAAAATAATCAACTCTTTCTTAGAAAAATTATCTAAAACTGCGATTTGCGCATCTCAAATTCTATGGCTTCGAAGGGGGAGTGAATGGGTGGCAAGGTGAACGCTCACATGTGGCAAGACAGCTGTCCTAAACCTACCACAGCCGGTTCGTAAGTCCGGAATCCACTGCTCACCCCCCAGAAGTGTAAAAAAAATAGTATTATGATGGGCCCGACTCCGGTCGGTGAATTCCATGGCAGCTCCGTTTGTATTTATTATAGGTGGCATTCTAATTCCTCCGTATTATTTCTGATATGTAATCATCCCCTTTAAACATACAATAATAATGGGAAATGAAAAAAAAACATTCATTATGAATGTTCGAATTCAGTATTCAGTATTCAGTATTCAATTTATTTATTCAGAATATACAATAAAAGCATGAATTAAAGCTAATTATCGCATATTAGAATTCGTCAGTTTAAATGTAGATATAAAACGATTAAAGCATTAAATAATAATTCGACAATAGCGTTGACTAAAGTCGGCTTTACACGGCAGACAAATAAAATTTAAAAAAAAATGGAGCTGAATCCATGTACATGAGTATACATATAAAATAGATAATTATTATAAGAATATTAATAGTCATCAAGCACTTTATACAAAAAATAATCACACAATAGGAAGTATCAAAACAAAATTGGAAAAAAACAACGTATGTATATGATCAGGTATGTTACATTACACATTGTAGTCTACATATTAAATATTAAATTCATAATATTATTATTAAACAATAAGAACTAAAATGAGGTACCTGAAAGTTACATATTAATGTTATTCCCATTTGAAAGAATTGGCTTGCTCAAGAAAATCACCCAGCTTATAGAAAGCATGTGTGGTTTGCAGCTTTTGTTTAATAAATCTTTTAAACGCTTTTGTTTCCATCTTTCTTGTTGAGAGTGGTAGCTGGTTAAAGAGCTTATAGCTCAAATATCCAAAGGACTTTTGTGTCTGCGTAAGGCGTACTTTAGGCAGGATAACGTCATCACGTCTGCGTGTATTGTGGGAGTGCATATTCCCGTTTACCTCTTGTTCGTTAATATTTGATTTAGCATATAGTAGACATTGTAAAATATCTTGGCTATCTTGAATATCGTGACAAATATCGAAGACAATCGCGGTTGTTTGACATTATAAATAAGATAAAAACGAATTTAAAGCGTGAAGTTTGTAAGAACCGATGTTTCGGCGATGTTGCAACCGCTGCTGTCCAGGTTAGACAACGAGTACCTTGGACAACATCGTTACAAAATTCACGCGGTAAAATCGTTTTTATCTTATACTAGCTGACCCGGCGAACTTCGTACCGCCTAACAGTCAATGAATGTTGCGTTACAGATAAGCTGAACTTAATTTATGATTTTAATAAAGTAATACAATGAATACAAAATAAATTTTAAGTTCACTACTCTATTAAGATAATAACACGAAAAGAAATATAAAAGTTTAAAAAATAAGTATATCAATCGCGTGTCAGCAAGACATGATTGAATTAAACTATTTACATATTGTGCAGCATGAGATGCACTCGGTTTAATTCTCTTCATTGATGCACCTTGTGATATACGACATTTTTTGTTTTTTTTATCAGGCGCAAGAACAAATAAAGCGGATGATTTGCTGACACGTGAACATGCCACGTACAACTGACCATGAGAAAAACACGGATTTACATTTTGTATAGGATTTTGTTTTGTTTTTAATAGTTAGTCAATTTTTGTTATTAATAGTTATTCTACTATTCGGGACGGAGACAAATACAACAAATAAAAAAACCATGAAAATCGGTCCAGCCGTTCTCGAGTTATAACGTTTCGAACAAACCCGACTTTGTTTTATATATATGGATATCAATGTTATTATATATGGCCAAATAAATTGCTATTAATTTCGCCGAACTATACCATCAGCGCCACATGTATGTTTTCCGCGCAAAACGTGTATACTCAATGCGTGGTAACAAACACCACCTTCTCCACCTGCGAGGAAATATGAAAGACCGCCGAAGACCTGGCCGAAGAAGAACCCGCTGGCTACAAAACCTCGTTGAATGGTTCAACTCAAGCACCACCGAGTTGTTCTGCGCCGCAACATCACGGGCCCAAATGGCCATAATGATAGGAGATGGCACATACTCAATTTAAAAAAAAACAATATTTTTAAATAATGTAATAGGAGAAGCTTTTATATTTCTAAACTGTATTACTCGTATATTGCAAAAATAATGAGAGTTTCGCATCTGCCGCAACCGGAGCGATGTTGTCTGTATACCGCGCTTTGGTTCAACTTTCATAAGGTAACTTAACTACTTCGAACACTCTGTATAGGCAAACTTTATGAAAATGCACACAAAGTTCCTGGTGAAGATAAACGTGTAATGGAAAACCGTTTTACGAGCTTTATCGCATCTTAGTAAAGATTATTTATAACTAGACTGGTTGCGGTTTGTTTGACACTGGTTATGTTTGCATATTATGGAACCATTGACTAGTTTTCTAGGATATCTACAGGGCCGGCTCTAGAGTTATTGGCGCCCTAGACGAAAACAAATTCTGCGGCCTTGAAACTATGGCATGGAATGAAACTTCGGGAAAACGTTTTTGTTAATAATTGTTATAACAAAGAATTCGATTTTATAACCTTTGATTAATGACTGGGATATGTAAATAAAACAAATGTCAATTATATGTAAAATACATATAATTTAATATCCACAAACATCAATGTATTATGTTATTTGAAAAAGTATTTTTAACAATCGCTTTGCATTTTGTCTTTTGTTTTGACGACTTATAGATTAATATTAAGAAATCTATATTAGTATTTAAAAAAGCTTCATAACACACTGTTTTACATAAGGTATATATGGGTTTATAGGTTTTATAATCGCAATATGTACAGTTTATCAATAACAAACAGAAACTCACAGTTAGATTACAGATAGTTTTTCTGTTTTTATAACACTTAAAAAATACACAAAGAGTTCTAGATATTTTTTGATATTGGATTATTGCTTTGATATTGGATTATTGAAAATCACTTTTTAAATTCCCTAATAAAATAAAAAAACTCTATTTTGCGCCCCTCAACATTTGGCGCCCTAGGCGGCCGCCTAGGTTGCCTATACATATGTACGAGCCGGCCCTGGTATCTATATTCCTTATACTTCGCAAACAAAACATTGTAAACATGTAAAAATATTAAAAAGAATAAAATACACGACTGCCGTTACAGAAAGTGAAGTATTGTATTTATAATTATTTGAATACGGTTTTTTTATGAAATATTTCCGGAATGTTTCTTCTTTCATTTCATTGAGCATATGGAGGTTTTTTTTATTTTTATTTCGATTTAATGGCTCGTTGATAACAAACTCAGCCAATTGTATCATATTTTAAATGTTGGTAGCATTCGAAATTTGAATTATTTCGTAATGTCACTTTCATTTAGAAAACGGCTTTGCCGAAGTGATCAATAGTTTAATTTTTTATTTTTTCGCTTAATTCGTCTGAATTGAAGGCATTTTGTGTTGCATAAGGATAAGCCCTATTTATGAGATATATGGATGAATAGTGATCGTTAGTCGACTGCAAAAGGACCTTTAAACTTACATTGCACCGTCGAAAGTCGTGCACATCCGTAAGTATATCTCATTCAATATATACTGCAATCAGCATGTATATTTCCGGATTGTACTCAGTCAGACCTTATCACAAAACGATTGCGCGCCACCGTCGCCTCACTCAGTCGGTTGCTCTCGGCGCTCAAGAAATAAAACGGTTTTATGAAATATTTCTGGTTTTTGTATTTATTCATATAAATACATATTTTTAATTAGTTACATCCTTGAAGTGGGTAAATCGGTATAAGCAAACGAGCAATATTTAATCGATATTTTACCTTATGCTAAATATCGCAGCGCGCTCAACGCTTGCCAAACATTTATTTATCAAACAAATAAAAAAATAAAAAAAAATTATTTTTTCACAAATTGTTTTATTAAAAGTGTTTTTTTTTGCTCCTACTGATTCACCCACTTTAGGATGTAACTAATTAAAAACTCATTCTGTATAAGCGACGCGGTCAAGCATTGGCCAACGTGTAGATGGGCATAAGAAGGGGGATTAATTCGGAAGCGCTAAATCAACACATCGCATCACCAAAATAACAGATGTCTCAACTGAAAATATTAAACGGATAGTTCTAAAGTTTCATATGATTATACATTTATTTAACAATAGTCTATATCTTACGAGTAATACGCGGATAAATATCGATAAAATCGAGCAAGACCGGCTTTTTAATTTTTTAATTATGATTTATAACGCCGTGTATCCCCATGCCAATTTTCAAGTCAGTAAGATAGAATTATTGAACTTTTTCAACTGATTTTCATCACATAATTCTTATAGTATTTGGGTGTTTAATAACAAAATGAAACTTTAATCAGAATGTATTTTATACCTTTATCAACGTATCCGTATATAAAAAAGGTATGTAATTCGTAATACTTCAGCAATTGAGATCCCTACAGTCGACTCCTATGACAGAAAATATGCATTTCAAAATTCTGATAAAAACTCTGTGTGTGTGTGTGTGTGTGTGTGTGTGTGTGAGGGTGTGTATGTGTGTGTATGCGTGTGTGTGCATCTGTAGTGCGTGTGTGCATGTGAGTACATGTATAACTCAATTCGATTAGATCTTCAGCTTTTCACGTACCTCCTTAACAAAGGATCGGATATTTTGGTGGTTAAATATGTCAATATCTTTAAAGCCTACATTGAATGCATGCATAACATGCGGAAATAACGAATTAGAACCATAGTTAGTGTCGTACCTTGGTGCGTAAAAAGTTAAGTGATCGCGCTTGAGTCGGGAAGGAGCAGGTGAGTAGGGTGAGCGCTCATATGCTCACCCTACTCAGGAGATATGGACTGTCCAACCCAGTATGAACAATTTTATATAAAAGCAACATATCTAATACTACTCGCCGGTCCTACATACAATGTATCTGAAACATATTGTTGTAGACCTTCAGCGTATGATAAGCCGTAGGAAAATGAGCGGAAATGTAAATGACCTATAAACCGTTTTTGATATCGCTCAATCCTCAGCTTGTATGTAGCATACTGCGCAGACCAAATATTAGAAGCAAATTCAAGCAGGCTACGTACATATGCGACATAAACCGTCCCCAAAGAAGGTGTGATTATAAAGATAGTCAGCTCGTATTTTGCGGATAAATCAGATCATTAAAGGTTTTATCTAGTTTTAAAGATAACGTTTAGAAAATGGTGGCCAGAATCCAACGTTGTTTATTTTGTCGCGTCGTCAGCGCCATCACACGGCCGAGGGACGAGTCAATGTTTATCGGCAGCCCACAAGCTCGCTTGTTAGCAACTGCTCTTGTTAGAGAATAGAGCAAAAAGTTTGCTTTCTCTGTGTACCAGTCGCTTGCCGTAGTCGTTCATTGCGCTCTGCAGAGGTAGCCAATTTAGCCGCGGGCGAATGAAACTGTTCGTTGTCCATGGATGATCGACTTCAGAGTTCGTTAGTGATCTTCTATCTCGAGGGGTACGGCAACCTCTTGCCGTACCTAATAACATTGATTATATAGCTAATACTACGACAAATGAATTTTAGGAAAATGCATATTTGTTCATAATTGTGCACTTCGACATAATCCGAGATGTACACAACTCGCCCTCGAGTTAACATTGCTCTCCTAATTACCTACATGGATTGTATGTGTGTTGCATATCTTCTACAAGTAAATATATCAAAAAGAATATAAAACACGACTGCCGTTACAGAATGTGGACTACTGTATAGAAAATTATTTTTTTAACGGTTTTTTGATGAAATATTTTGTTTATGTATTTATCCATATGGATACATGTACATTTCCAGAATGTACTCCATCAGGCCTTTCATTTGACACAAAATGCGATATATTTATGTTAATTTATAAAAATTTAGACATTTGGACATTTAGACAACTACTGACTTGATATTTGGATAGTTAAAATTCTATGACACTCGGGATGACAACAATTCTAACAATACTATACTCTTCTAAATCGGTTGAAGCATTTAGAAGTTATGGTGGAGAATAAAGAAACGGAATGCATACATAGATGAACTCTGAACACATTACACTCTTTTTTTGTTGGGCAGTCGTTTAAAAATAGAACACTACGTCTTAGTGTACTTATCTAAGTATACTAAGACGTAGTACAATGACAGTATATTCATTCTATTAGGTCTTTGAATTGAAAACTTCGATTTTTTGTGATATTAAACATTTATTTCGAAGAAAATTGGAAAGTGCATTTCGTTCAATGTATTGTCCATCGCTAGCTATGACGTTCTCCCATCTTTCTGGCAAGAGACAGATTCCCCGGCGGAAGAAGTCTTCGTCCTTAAAGGCTAACCATGAATCCAGCCATTTTTCAATATCCTCGAAAGACTGGAAGCGCTGCTCGGAAAGGCCATGGGTCATTAACCGGAACAAATAGCCAATAGCGATCGCCTATGATAGTTTTTCCCGGTTTCAGCAGCTCGTAATAGATGACACCCTTTTGGTCCCACCAAATGCAAAGCATTACCTTGGATCCGTGGACATCTCTTCGGCGTGGCTGTTGAGGTCGATGGAAGTGATTCACCGGAGTACGAGCGATATTTTATGCGTTTGGGGTTCTTGTAAAAGATCCACTTTTCGTCACCGGTGATTATTCGGTGGAGAAAACCTTTTCTTTTTTGACGGCGGAGGAGCATTTCACAAGTCATGAAACGTCTTTCGATGTCTCTTGGCTTCAACTCGTGAGGAACCCAATGCCCATCCTTTTAAATGACTCCCATAGACTTTAAATGTCTCGAAACGGTTGAGGGATGAACATTAGGTACTTCACTTATCATTGCCAGCGTCAGTCTCGAATCTTCATGGAGTATGGACTCCAATTCGGCTTCTTCAATTTTTTGCTCCTGGCCCGGGCGCTCTTTGTCTTGCACGTCGAAATCACCACTTTTGAATCGGAGAAACCAAGTCTCAACAGTCCTTTCTGTCGGAGTAAATTTCCCCTAAGCCTCCAGCAGCAATCTATGACATTCTGCGTTAGTTTTCTTAAGATGAAAACAGAAAAGCATTGCTTCTCACAAATGACGTTATTGCGATATTTGCTAACATCTAACCCGCTTTATGGGTAATAGCCTCGAAAAGGTTGAGAACCGCTCCCCTAATTAAATTAATATTTATTTGCATGGAAGTATCGCCAAGAATTTCTATGAAAGCAAAATTACCTATTTTAAGTATTTATTCTTTGTTTTCTTGTTCTTGTATCTAGATATTATAATTTTTGTTTCATTGCCTATATTTTCTCTCGTGATTTGTATTATGTACGTATCTCCAATGAATGGCTAGTAATGAAGGCTTAATCAAAACGTTGATGGCGAATTCATCTCGAATGATTATTACCAGTAATATTGTATCGAAACTCCGCAATATTGGACGTGGAAGCGTTGATCCTGCCACTTCGGTGGGGATAGGATTTACGAAAGGTTAGCAATATGGAGGGATTACCTCTTATCGCCCTTGTTCGCTGTAAAAGAACTCATTTCGCGATATATAACGTACCGGCCGCGCCCGAGCCATCCAGGGCTCGATTCCAGACGTACGTGAACCAACTTAACAAATACCAACTTACCGCCTTAAGATGAAAATATATCTACTATGCGATAAGTTTATCCTTCTTTTTTAGTCGATCCTTCATGAATTACAATATTCGATAAAGATGCTGCAAAACTATGTATATACATACATATATCGACTTTACAGACAAATTATCCTACCTATCCTACACTTTTACTAAATACCGTAGTGGTAAGGCAATAAAAATGAATTATTCTCTACAATTTAATTACCATATTATAAGATTTTCCGCCAAAACCTATAAATATTTTCAATGCGTCCAAGCTCCTATCAATGGATCAATCTAGCAGATGCATCTGCTAGATTGATCTATCATTTACGCGTCGAATATAACACGTCTATGTATAAATAAACTAAAAATCATATATAAATATTATGGAAACATAAGTAATACTTAGGCTAATTTAAGATTCTACCGAGAGTTTTAATTAGAAACATAATGTTAAAGACTAAAAATTCTTTTTTTAATGGGTGATTCTGCGCATCAAACCGAAAAAGAAAATTCAAAACATTGTTTTTTATTATTATATTTTATTTTTATTTTACGACCTAAGAGATTTGGTTTTAAAGGAGATTATTCAACATAAAAAACGGAATTACAATAATATACAACTTGGATTTAGGCTTCATTTAGTTCGCGAGGAAAAAGTATTTTTATTTCAACTTTAGGATATTAAATATTTATTTTCTCAGGAACCTGCTCAGGCTACAGCCAAAAAAGGTTACTAGGTTACTAAATCTAAAGAAGTTGTAGTTAATTTTCAACCCAGTTTTTTTTTGCGTAATATTCTTATGTAAATATAAATCTCGTAAATTCTGGAACAAAATGCTTTTCTGAAATAATTAAGATGATGGTTTGTCTTGCTTAGTTTAATGCATAGAATCACACCTTGAAAAAAATATTTTTGGTCTCATACTCCCTGTATTTAACATATTAACGTATTCTCAATTTTAATTATGTTTTTTTACATTTTCACGCTGCCTTTTAGCTGGACTTAAATGTAAGTATTAATCACAAAGCTACTTTTTTATCACATTTTTCACTCAGTTTCATCGCAAGCCCTTGCCTTGGTTTTTTTGGTTTTGCATTGATATTTAAATCATTTCACACTTTACTAGCTAATTACTTATTTTTTGCCAAGGACCAAATAATTATTATCTTGCGATATAATACTTCTCTGTCTTTGACATTTTCTTTAAACCCATGTCCTAGAGTTCATTGATTTAATAGTAGACTTTACAATTTGTATTAATTTAAACTATTATTAAATTCCAGACACGGACAACCAACGAGTTATCATTCATGTGAAGGACGTCAACGACGAGGCGCCTTACTTCATCAACAGGCCTTTACCAATGCAGGCGGTGGTGCAATTGAACGCACCACCAAACACACCGGTATTCACTCTGCAAGCTAGGGATCCCGACACTGATCACAACATTCACTACTTCATCGTGAGGGATCGCACCGGAGGACGCTTTGAGGTCGACGAGCGCTCTGGTGTAGTCAGGACTCGCGGAACAGATCTCTTCCAACTGGACATGGAGTATGTGCTGTACGTCAAGGCTGAAGATCAGGTTAGGAGAATATTTTGTTTTTTTTTAACATAACATTCAATTAATATCATAAGTGAGGGAATCGATTACTGTCAGACGAAGGTATACACATTTCTGTCACAATTGGAATAACTGACAAGATTTTTAAGATTGGGAAAATACATTTTTATTATATGTTATCGGTCTTTGTAGCCAGTGCATTTTTGATGACATCACTAACCCTAAAAACATTAAGATCTCTTTAGGAATTACGCCTTTACCGACGGTGACGCAATTTAAATATTTGGGCTCAATACTAAGCAGTGATGGCAACATTGACAACGATTTTACTCATAGATGGATGAAGTGAAGACAACTAACAACAGGATGGATGAAGTGAAGACAACTAACAGGCGTTATGTGCGACAGAAAAATGCCCTTAAGGTCAAAGGGGAAATGTATAAGACAGCCATTAGACCTGCTGTCTTGTATGGATCAGAATGTTAGGCGATTAACTAACAACATCTTAATAAACGACACAGCAGAAATGCGCATGCTACGCTGGTCATCGGGTGTCACGCTATTAGACAAAATCCGAAATGAGTAATTAGGGGAAGTTTTAAAGCCGCTCCGATAATTGATAAAGTCAAAGAAAGACGCTTGCCGTGGTACGGTCACGCCAGCGACGCCCAGATGATCACATGGTGAAGCTTGCCCTAGACCTGCCAACGACGAAACGTGCTCTTGGCAGAGCATCCGCTACCTGGTTGACGACGGTTGAAAAAGACCTGAGAGAAGCTTAACTCGACGCCGACACAGCACAAGATCGTGCTCAGTGGAGGAGATGGACAAGGAAGGCCGACCCCAAGTAAATGGTACAGGGTCTAGGGAGAAGAAGGTCTTTGTAACCAGTGGTTTTCAACCGGTGTGCCGCGAGTATCCTTCTGGTGTGCCGGCAGGTAATAAACGGCAAAAGCTGCTTTCAGTTGTTGAGGAATGAGGGTATCATTATCCTATATTCGACCCCGCATCAATCATCTATACGATTTGCATGTTATAAAATGTCATAAAATGTATTTATTCATAAAGTTTACTTATTTATTTTCAAAAACTATAATATAGTTTTCTCGCCAATTAAAACACAAGTATATTCTTTGTTATTCCTACTTACCTCCGTATGTTACAATATGGTATAGTTTACGATTTTAGCACGATCTTCTAAAGTCCGGGACAAAACACAATGGGCAAAAATTTATAATCGCTGGGCCCACCTCTCCAATAAAAATAGCGTATTTACCATTGGTAAGATCTATTTATTTACAATATTTATGGCTACTACATTTTACCTCAATTATGAGCCGTTTCGGAGTTTTGAAGTTCGGAGTCTTGTTAAATATGGCTAGTTACACGAAAACCCCCATGCCAATTATTTATTTAAAATATATTATTTGCAGTGAAGATCCATTAAAGATAGTATATTGTGATGTACGGTTACTGGGCACACTATGTTGAATAGCTGACCTAAGCTTATTACATACGTCAGGAAACAGAGCGGGAGTGAAATCATGAGACATATTAAAGAGTTCAAACAAAATCCCAGTATTTCCCCTCTATATACTGCTGAGAAACTCGAGCATTTATAGGAATATATAGTTTGTACTCACGCAGCGTATGTATGATAGTTTATCATTGAGGGTATTCTGCGACGGTTTTCGTTTAAATTGTTATTAAAAATACAATGTCTGAATGTGTTAGGTGCCCTAGGGGATATATATAATTAGCCATATTTATTAGGATATAACTCATTTTTTGAGGGCACACGAATTTCAAACTCACACGAATTTGAGGGCCATGATTTTTCAAATATTGTGCCCATTTAAATTAGGTACTTAAAAAAGTAGAGCCTTATTGTCTGATTATTTTATATGGTCATATATCTGTACTTTTAGTTTAAAATGCATAACGTACATTTGATTATTTAACATTTTACTGACAATTTGAATATTACGATACATAATTTTACTACACATTTTTTCGAATTACTAACTTCTTCAAATATTAGGCTTCTATTTTGATTATTTGTATTTATAGTTTGACAATCTAGTAGTTAATTTTTGACTACTTATGTATGTTCAGTAAAGAGTAGTAACGAAACTTACTACATAACCCAATTATTTTGACACGTCCAAGAGCGGCCTTTAGCCGTCAATTGGACACGACGAAAATGTAATGTAATGTAACTCAGAAATAGCTCACAATTGAGATCAGTATGTAGTTGTAGTAATAAATGTTCTACATAAAGAGATATTTCCATCGGTATATGATTTACAGCTATTGGAAAAGTATGCCCAAAATGCCCATTCTCTTTTCTAGTTAATAACTACATTTGGTGAAAATTTGATAGACTTAATTTTATAAAAATGTGTATATAGATTGGGTATTGAAACACGGTCTCAGGTGCAATATTGCTATAAAAAAGCTAGTGTTTTTTATAAATCGCCCTCGGCGCTAAGGCTTTACCTCTTCAAATCCGACCGTGTGTCGGTGTGACGACTCGACAAAGTATGTCGTAACCACGAAAAGGTTGAAAACCACTTATGTAACCTGAGTCTCAATTTCAAGAAAAGGGTTATTTTATTTACGGATGACACAACGCTGTTAATAGAGGCGCCGACCTGGGATATAGCTTCCAGCAACGCTTAATAATTCCCTAATTCTGTCAAGAACTGGATCTATTGGGACATACACTAAATATTTAAAAAACTAAGTATGTACTGGTATTATTTTGGACCCCTTTTTATAATTGGTACTTTTGTTAATATAAAATTATTCTGCATACAAAACTGACTCGAAAATCATCTACAATTATTGTTTCATTTAGACCTTTTTTACTCATTTTTTTTAAACTGAATATCCGATAGTTTAACATAAAAGATGGTTGTGTGTTATGATTAGTTTCTTCTACAACTAGAGTTGCCAACCACAACGGACGAACCCGTCACCTCAGGAAGTTTTAACGATATTAGATCGTTCTGTCTACCGTGAGGTGAGCGTAGAAGACTTAGGACAAAACAGTCCACCTTCTAGTTACGCCACACGCCCGTAAGAAGCCAACGCCTTACCACGAGATAACCAAGTTGATCATCCAGTGGGCCGACACTCGCGCCCTTACTTCCAGTTGCTACCAGATTACTCCGGTCTCCTGACTGGTTACAGTCAGGAGACCGGAGTAATCTGCGATCGGGGACGCTATTATGGAAGGTTTCGATTTCAGCTGTAAGACGGTGTAAAGTTTGCGATAGCAAACTTTACATCGTCATCACATAGATCTACAATATTGACGCCGACCCTGTCCACGAGCTGCGAAGCGTCAAAAAGCGCTATTAATGGGTTGGAGAATATTTCGCATCAGTCTTCCGATCCGGATCTAAATTATACAGAACCCGAAGATTAACTCGCACTAGAACTGGCTGACCGCTTGTTTTTTCCATGTTTATTTTTATCTCCGCATGATTATTATTTATACCATCATATACTAAACAGTAGACATATCTGCCTACGATGGTCATCACACTTATTAAAATAATGTTGTAAACTTTTCAGAGCGGTCGAGTCGATGAACGTCGCTTCCAAGCGACACCCGAGGAACGACTTTCAATTGTAGGAGGAAAGCGAGCACCGCAGTTCTACATGCCGAGCTATGAAGCTGAAATTCCTGAAAATCAGAAGAAAGACTCAGAGTACGTACCTATTGCATTATTTGTATATTTGCATAATTGAGAACTAGCATTAGTATAAAAAGAACTCCAGAATTATTTCCTATAATTTAAAATAGACACTAAAGAAGTCCTGAATTTACCGATTGGTTTATTATACGCAACTATTGTATAAAAATATCGATTTTACATTTTTAATTTTTTTTTATGGCATTACAGATTTTTATTATAGTTACCAGGATTGTGACTCTTTATTTTATTTTCTATGATTATTTTAGCACTTGTATATGCACTAATTTAAAGCACATTTTTTAAAAACAAATTTTTAATTCTAATATGAGGTACGATTATCTTACTTTATTTTCTAGAAATTACGATTATTTAAATAGTATCTATGTGTATATCATTTTCATTTATTATGATTATGGTTAAAAATGTTATTTTTTCAATTTTACTTTGATTGTCTAGCTCAGTGTTTTTCAACCTTTTTTAGACCTTTTTTAGAAAAATAAAAATCATACGCAATCCCCCTTAGACTGTAACTTAGTTCTGTCAGGTCTCTTCCACAGCTGTAACTGTAAGCATTATTTATTTTTTTGTAAAAACAATTGCTAGAATCACATAAATTTAACTGTTTTTCACTTTCGGAGCTGTACTTACCTGTTTCCATCTCAGATCTGCATACCTACAGATTTGTAAAAGAAATAACAACATTTAATAATATGTTTCTCTTCCGAAGCTGTAAATGTTTACAAATTATATCCTAATAACAATTTTGTAATATTTTAGATTTTTATTTTTAAATAGCCTGCAAACCCCGGGGGTCTCTACGCGACCCCCCAGGGGGTCGCGTCCCACTGGTTGAAAGACACTGGTCTAGCTAAGGAGTAATGATAACCATTAGGTTATATACATTCTTTCAAATTTATTGTTCTTTTCTTTACTTAGATTTTATCGAGGTACATATTTATACTAATGTAAATGTCTTCCTTAGGACAGGCTATAGCATAGTTAGGTGATATTAAAATAGGGGACTGGCAACAGTATTTGGCATATCATATTATCACATTTTGGCTGCTGGATTTATCTTTGGCATTTTAATTGGACATGTCGTCCATTTAACTGTATATTATTGTGAATTACAAATAAATTAAATTAAACTTCATTATTGTAAAATATATTCCATATAATGGCCTGTAAGCATTCTATTTTTATGACTATTTATCATCATCGTATTTTAATATTATTTATCATTGTCATTTCCAAAGTACCTCACTACTGGGATTCTTTGGAATGCTCAACATAATCAGACTTTATTGATGATCAACATAATCAGACCCTTGATGTTTGCTTACTACTATTAGGATTTTTTTACGGCTCTTTTCACAAACTTGTTTCCGAAATAATTTTAAATACGATTTTTTGTCACAAAATTATTTTAGAAACAAAATTATGATTCTTTGGATAAAATAGTTGCTCACCATTTTAATGTTTTTTTAAATATAAATTTCAGCATAATATCTGTCAAAGCAAAATCCTTTGCCGATCGTGAAATTCGCTACACTTTGAAAGCGCAAGGTCAGGGTGCGGGAACATTCAACATAGGACCAACGTCTGGAATTGTGAAGCTGGCTAAAGAATTGGACTTTGAAGACTTGCGGCAACCTCATGTATATTCATTGGTCGTCACAGCCACTGAGGATTCTGGAGGTTTTTCAACATCAGTTGAGGTGGGTTCACAGCTAATCATGATAAATATACCATCAGTTTCATTGAAAGTAAAATTAAGTTAGAATTGGAGGATGAAATCAAAAGACACAAACATAACATACAAGTACCATAACCTTGGAATAGATTATAATGTGGAACTTTGGTAACATATCGATAGACCTAGCAATATAGCAGCAAATAACACATTACACATTACAGGAAGTGATAAGTTCAGGGAAATTAAGAGGCAGAGTAATAACGAAATGTCGATTTTGATGTAATGAAAAATGCTATCCAAATTTAGGAATTTAAATCCATTTTTAGGAAATTGCGTCTTCCCAAAAAAAAAAAAAATGCTGATATCAATCGACTCAATTACCTATTAGGATCAAATAATCCAAAGGAACATCAAGTCTAAGTTAGCTAGAAATTGCCTAAAATTGTTTTTAATTTTTTTCCCGCCAATTCTTTCTAAATGCCAATTTGCAAATGCTGCAATGTTTCAAAAAATGAATTTAAAAAAAATCAGTAAATCTAAAGTCTTTCTAATATTACTAAAAAAAACACTGTTTGAAAATACAGTTAAACTAGGTTTCTTTGAATTATTTTTAGAACATTAATGCAAATGAATTATTGTCATGGATTTTTGACTTACATTTTTTCTGTTTTCAAACGGGGATTTGTTCGCAAAACTTTTTGTAGGTGGTGCGGCGCTGGCGGCGATTGACACATGGCACTGTGAAATAAGCAATGCATCAAGCGAGCGAGTATCGAGCATCTGCACGAAGTACGGGGAGTTGATCGCCGCGGTGCTGCCAGATGACTGGCACAATTTCCAGTCATCTTCTGAGTCATACAATAATGTCAAAAACTGGAAAATGACAGTTTCTTAGTAATCCCAAAAAAACGCCAAATTCATACATTTCGAAACATAAAATGCTCAAGACTCTCGCCAAACTATAAAAAACAACCAATTGGACAGGTTAAATTTCACAGTTGGTAACACTATCGAATGTCTCAGAATTAAACTATACGAAGAGCGACAACAGGATTTGAGGCTTACTATGCTGGCCCAGCGCAGGCAACGTTACCGAAGCAAAAAATAATTGAAATGTATTTCATAAACTCCAATATGAATAAACGAGACACGGGGGAGGAATGAGCACTTAGCGACATAAAATGTTACCACTCTAAATTATTACCCTTAAGGTACGATTCCTAACATTACTGCAGACTGCAACGTAGACTGCAGACCGCAAACCGCAGACTGCAAAGCTGCTATCGCTTGCTGTTGAATCGATGCTGGACAGAGTGACAGACCGAGCTTGCAGTCAGGAGATGTCGGATGTGTTTAGCGATTCCGATATGATTTTGAGTCTTTTATTGGAAGAGGAAATGATAATGTCTTTTTGTGGCTAGATACCAGAAAAAGAAGAAATCTGACAATGCCTTTATTTAATAATATACCAAGATGAAGAAAGTTATTCAGTGATGATAAAAAATCATATGTGGGGTGACGAAAACATATTTAGAAGTTATTGTCGTTTAAATAATAGGCAATTTGATTATGTACTCCAGTTATATTGGACGGTATCAAACCGATATCGTATATTTAGCCACAATATATATATATATATATATATATATATCAATTTTCCCTCGTCGGCTTCTGAAAAACTCATTATTACAAAAACCACATGTTATAACTTTGCATATAGAGTTGTCAACTCGTTCTCTCTCCCTTGAAGTGAACGCAGTAGACTTGGACAAAACAATCCACCGCCAAGCTCCGCCACATGCCCGCAAGAGGCCAACGTCTTAACCGCGAGATAGCCAGAAGTGTTACCCAGCGGGCTTACACTCACGCCCTTGCTTCCAATTGCGACCAGATTACTCCGGTCTCTCGATTGGTTACGAGTTCGAGATCGTTTGCGCGGTCCTCTCCCTTACGAAGCGGTGAAACCGTGTATACCGAAGTGTCCCCCGACGAGTCCTACCCGGGCTCGCACTTCATGTTTGGAGGCCGCCGGATGAGTGTTGACCCGTGTGTGTGTCACTATGCAGTTCGGCGACACTACTGGTTCCTGAGTGGTAGTGCAGTCTGCTGCCGCGACTCGGAGTAGCGCCACTGGCGTCGGAGCGACAGTGGCATTATGTTTTGAATGCATACCAATGGTATCCATTGACACTAGTAATGCAGTCTGCGGTCTGCGGTCTGAGGTCGCAGAGGTCGCAGTCTGCAGTCTTGTTCGGAATTGTACCTTAACCCCAGTGTTGGAATGCTGCGACCTTGTATTGCACCTCGCCTTTCCATGTTCAGTTTAAAACCATGGATTCCGTTCTTTAGTCACCCCACCCCGTTCTTTAGTCATCCCACTTCCAGCCGGTATTGTGAAGACAGATGTCAATTCTCAACATTGGTTTTAGTGTGATTTAATCCACTGCCGAGCCATCACTCTGCAATGACGAGTTCCTCACTGTTAGCCGTTAGCTCCCTGAGGGTTACTATGTTATTCACCGCCTGACGCTCGCCGTTAAAAGGGCTACCTTTACTCAGATTATATACAATGGCTGTCAGGTGTTTGTAACATTATTAATCATTGTTCTTCGGATGTTAAAACATAAATGCCAAAAATTTTAAATATCCACAAACAACATAGATTTTAGAATTTCGTCTTTTCAATGAGAATTTTAGTTTTAATTAGATTTTCAAATATCTCTGTTGTTGGAGTCTACTCCTTAAGAATCGATTTCATATCCCCTCGGTATGAGAATGTGATGAATAGTAAAATTGTTCAAACGTTAACAAAAAGCGTTACGTTTTAATGTCAGTAAATTTCGAAAATTAAAAAGAGTGCAACAATACCCAACCATAATTCGATGAAATTGCCAGCTTCCGAGCCAACCCATACTGACCATACATTTATCGAATGATGAAATGAGATAGATATTACATCAGCAGATTGCAATCTGAGAGAATCACACTCCAGTCGCTCGTCGGAGCTGACGAACACATTTTTTTCAAGAAATTTAAATTTTCGTTTCCCAATAAGCCTAGATATCCTTGAATTAAACATATGTATTTAAAATATCCCGAGAATACAAAATAACAGTGTTCCCCAACAGTTTTCTACATTTATATGGGGAGTTGGCCGTGATCAATTGGCCATAGCAATGCATTAGCATTACCATTGCCATTGGATTGTAAAAACAGATAAAAAATAAACACAAAATACCTGTGAAGAAAATTTGATTCATTCGTTATTCTCGACATTAGGGATCGACTTTGATATAACAATGCTTCAGCGGTTGCAAAATATTTTCTTTTACATTTAAAGGTTTTTTTCTAAATTCCAGCTTACCATTCGAGTCACAGATGTAAACGACAATGCTCCTAAGTTCGAACTGCCAGATTATCAAGCGCATAATGTCGATGAAGATATTCCCCTTGGAACCAGCATTCTCAAAGTTAAAGCAATGGATTCAGATTCTGGAAAAAATGCAGAGATTGAATATTCAGTTTCAGGTAAGCTAAATAATATTATTATAGCACAGTGTAATTAGATCTACCAGTGTGGCAATGCCTTTGATCTATTGGAAATGCTGGCGTTGAGTCAGAGTTTATCCCTTCTGTTGGCGGTGGGTATTATTACTAAATGTAAACAGGTTCGATAGTTTCATTGATTATGTAGTGTATTAGATTGCTCTGTCTGCCAGTCTGCCAGCCAAATTTCTGTTTCAGCTCTTTAAAGATCTTGATCTCTCCAAGAAAATAATCAACACCTTCCTAGAAAAATTATCCAAAATCGCAATTTCCGCATCTCAAATTCGGAAATGGCTTCGAAGGGGGAGTGAATGGGCGGTAAGGTGAATGCTCACATGTAGCAAGACAGCTGTCCTAAACCTACCACAGCTGGTCGTTAGTCTAAAATCCACCGCTCACCCCCAGAAGTGTAATAATAGTATTATAATGAGCCCGACTCCGGCCGGTCAATTCCATGGCAGCTCCGTTTGTATTCTATTTTATTTAACTGTTCCATGGAAATCAAATATCCCAAAAGACCTACAAACTAAATAAATACCATGATCTCGCAAATTCGACACCCGGAATGGCTTCACTGCTCGCTTCACCGGCGCTCATGGCCTGCCAGCCAAATCTCTGTTTCACCTCTTTAAAGATCGTGGTCTCTCCAGGAAAATAATCAAGTTCTTCCTAGAAAAAATATCTAAAACCGCGATTTCCGCATCTCAAATTCTATGGCTTCAAAGGGGGATTGAAATGGTAAGTTGGCGATACCGCTCTACCGATTTCCCTACCGCTCGTTGTACCCACCTCAGAATTGCCCTGAGCGGGGACCTTCATTGGCACACTGGTAGTTCTGTTTACAACATAACAAGCATGAAATTCACTGGCAAATGCCTAAGGTATTGAGGAGTCACAATCTCAACCTCGAGCTTCGAGTGAGGATGCTGTGATTTTACAAGTTCTCTGTTCTCCTATATGGGATAGAACAGTGGACAGTAACCGATGCTGCACACACTACAATAGTTGCATTCGAGATGTGGTTCTATCGCCGTATGCTGTGCATTAACTGGTTGGCGAAAATACGCAACGTAGATGTTTCGCGACATATGAGGAAGCATGAAAACTGTCCTACTTAGGACTGATCATGCGAAATGAACAACAATTCGAACTCCTGCTCCTTATTAAGCAAGGGAAATACGTAGGCAAGAGGGGTCCCTTTCTTCGCTGAAAAACTTGCGATAGTGGTACATATAAGACATCGGAAGGTTTATTCCTTGATGCTGTCTACAAACTAAGAATTGCTTTCATAATATCTAATGCCCGATAACCGGTTTGGAAATTAGGAAGAAAAAATCTATATTAATCAAATGATTATCATGTTTAAAAATTTATGTTGTGCTAGTATAATTTTTAACTCGGTAAATACTAAACCAATTTTGATTGTAACCCAATCCTGCTTACCCAGGGTTTCATAACACGGTTATCAATAGTGAAAAACACTGTAAAATTTAAACAATCAAGAAGTAACTAATGAAAAAATACAGCGACATTTATTTTTATAGAGGCTGTCATGAAGTATCATTAAAATGAATATATTTTATTAATAACAACAATATTTCAAAATTGTTATTATATTATTTTTAATTATATTATATCATTAGAGCAGCTAGGGAGCTAATGGGCCGTTGCCAAGTTGGCCACATAGACCCATTTGTTCAGGGTTGGTCACACTCTTGGGTCAACACCCATCCGACGGCATCCACGCATGAAGTGCGAGCCTGGGTAGCACTCTGGCCTTGGGGCTAGTTTCCCCTAGGAGTCAATCTTCTGGCGCTCCTGGGCGATCTGCGCACCGTGCGGCGTAAGCCAATCGATTGTGCATTCTGGCTAACAGTTGGGGGAGTCTGGAAGCAGTACTGTTTCCTATAGAGCGAGGATGGTTGCTGACCTTACGGCGACCGTTCTTGAAACGACCATCGGCTACTCGATCCCGGGTGAACAGCCGGGCAAAGGATGCCTTGGTCTGCGATAGAATCGGTTTACACCGTTTCACCGCTTCGTAATGGAGAGAACCACGCAAGCGACCTTGAACTCGTAACCAGTCGAGAGACCGGAGTAATCTGGTCGCAATTGGAAGTAAGGGCGTGAGTGTAAGCCTGCTGGGTAACATACCTGGTTATCTCGTGGATAAGGCGTTGGCCTCTTACGGGCATGTGGCGGAGCTTGACGGTAGACTGTTTTGTCCAAGTCTTCTGCTTTCACTTCTTGGGAAATGTGACCGGTGACTTCCTGAGGTGACCGGTTCGCCCGTTGTAGTTGACAGCTCTATATATATATCATTAGAGCAATTGATGACACTATATATGAAAATACCTACGTACATTTAACCCCTTGAGCCGTGAGATTTTGCGAGCGCATGTCTTTGAAAGACTATCTATAATTATAGAAATTTTAGATTTATTATGGCGGCCGACCAAAATATTAATTTCTCCCAAACCGTTGTTGCACTTTAGAATTGTTGCATATTAGAACTTTAGAATACTAACTTTAGAGTCTGATCGGTCCCAACGAGGTGCAACTGTGCTTTTACGTTTGAGTCCGATCGGTCCCTCTGAGGCTCGAGAGGTTAATTGGTTTGATATTGATTTATGTTAACAGCCAATGAGTAGATTATAAGTCTATAACTTATATTCACATATGTCTACTACATTTTACCTCAATTATGAGCCGTTTCGGAGTTTTGAAGTTCGGAGTCTTGTTAAATATGGCTAGTTACACGAAAACCCCCATGCCAATTATTTATTTAAAATATATTATTTGCAGTGAAGATCCATTAAAGATAGTATATTGTGATGTACGGTTACTGGGCACACTATGTTGAATAGCTGACCTAAGCTTATTACATACGTCAGGAAACAGAGCGGGAGTGAAATTATGAGACATATTAAAGAGTTCAAGCAACATCCCAGTATTTCCCCTCTATATACTGCTGAGAAACTCGAGCATTTATAGGAATATATAGTTTGTACTCACGCAGCGTATGTATGATAGTTTATCATTGAGGGTATTCTGCGACGGTTTTCGTTTAAATTGTTATTAAAAATACAATGTCTGAATGTGTTAGGTGCCCTAGGGGATATATATAATTAGCCATATTTATTAGGATATAACTCATTTTTTGAGGGCACACGAATTTCAAACTCACACGAATTTGAGGGCCATGATTTTTCAAATATTGTGCCCATTTAAATTAGGTACTTAAAAAAAGTAGAGCCTTATTGTCTGATTATTTTATATGGTCTTATATCTGTACTTTTAGTTTAAAATGCATAACGTACATAGATTTAATTTGATTATTTATCATTTTACTGACAAGTTGAATATTACGATAAATAATTTTACTACACATTTTTTCGAATTACTAACTACTTCAAATATTAGGCTTCTATTTTGATTATTTGTATTTATAGTTTGACAATCTAGTAGTTAATTTTTGACTACTTATGTATGTTCAGCAAAGAGTAGTAACGAAACTTACTACATAACCCAATTATTTTGACACGTCCAAGAGCGGCCTTTAGCCGTCAATTGGACATGTAATGTAACTCAGAAATGTAAATGTAATGTAATGTAACTCAGAAATAGCTCACAATTGAGATCAGTAGTTGTAGTAATAAATGTTCTATATAAAGAGATATTTCCATCGGTATATGATTTACAGCTATTGGAAAAGTATGCCCAAGATGCCCATTCTCTTTTCTAGTTAATAACTACATTTGGTGAAAATTTGATAGACTTAATTTTATAAAAATGTGTATATAGATTGGGTATTGAAACACGGTCTCAGGTGCAATATTGCTATAAAAAAGCTAGTGTTTTTTATAAATCGCCCTCGGCGCTAAGGCTTTACCTCTTCCGCGCTAAGGCGTTAACAGCCAATGAGTAGATTATAAGTCTATAACTTATATTCACATATGTCTGAACTATCCATACTTCACTGCTATAATTGCAATAAAGAGAATTAAACTGAACTATTACCATGATCATTGAAACTACGTTTTTTTTTTCAGATGATCATTTCAGCGTTGATTCAAGCGGCATTATCACAAATAACAAGCAACTCGATGCTGATAACAATAACGCTTATTATGAATTCATCGTCACAGCCAAGGACAAGGGAGAACCCGCGAAAACCGGAACTGCGACTGTCCGAGTTTACACAAAAAATAAAAACGACGAAGAACCAAAATTTTCACAACAAGTCTACACTCCAAACGTGGATGAAAATGCGGGACCAAATACGCTTGTTACTACTGTAGTTGCTTCTGACAAAGATGGAGATAATGTGCGTTTTGGATTTGTTGGTGGTGGCACGAATTCAGGCCAATTCGTTATTGAAGAGATAACTGGTGTAATTCGTCTACATAATAAAGCGATATCTTTGGATAGAGATAAATATGAGTTGAACGTTACGGCGTTGGATGATGGTGCATGTTGTATTAATGGAGATACAACTATTCACACTTCGACAGCTGTCGTTGTGGTATTCATAACGGACGTAAATGACAATAAGCCAATATTTAAAGACTGCGGCACTTATTATCCAAAAGTAGAAGAAGGTGCTCCGAACGGTAGTCCTGTCATCAAAGTGCATGCGACAGATGAAGACAAAGGAGTGAACGGGCAAGTCAAATATTCCATAGTGCAGCAACCGAATCAAAAAGGAACCAAATTCACTGTCGATGAAGAAACCGGAGAAGTCTCAACCAATAAGGTGTTCGATCGTGAAGGTGATGATGGAAAATTCGTGTCAGTCACTGTGAAAGCCACCGATCAAGGAGAACCATCATTAGAGGGCGTGTGTTCCTTCACAGTGGAAATCACCGACGTAAATGATAATCCTCCCCTCTTCGATCGACAAGTAAGTGCATGAATTCATTATTTTACGCTTCGTGTGCTTTCTTTCAATAATGAATAATTTATGTATCCATAGAAATATGTGGAGAACGTCAAGCAAGATGCTAGTATTGGGACAAACATCCTAAGAGTATCTGCTTCAGATGAAGATGCAGATAACAATGGTGCAATTGTTTATACTTTGAGCGCACCATACAATGCAGCCGACATTGATTACTTTGAAATCCAACCAGAATCGGGTTGGATTGTGTTAAAAAAACCTCTCGACGTAAGTATGCTCTAAAGTATATAAATAGGATTAGGAAATGAAATATTTTAAGTTTGAAATAATTAGTCCCTTATTATACTTACTTATAAATAATTTTTAGGGCCATAGGAATCACAGTCGTGCAATTTAAGTTAGGCAGATAAATTAGGTACATACTCTTACATCTGTAAATAATACATGCATATAATTCAACAATAGTAACAAGAGTAATCAGCGTAATATTACCTTAGGTTTGTGTGACGAATGGATGATTAATAAAATATTAAAGTTTGATGGATGAGCGCTGACAGATACAAGGATTGTCAATTGGCACATAACGTTAAGTTTTTTGAACTGTAAATAGTTGTAAATCGCTACATCCAACGCTGTAAAGAAGCTATAAGTGAATCCTGGCTCTGCAGAGCAGTTGTCCATTAAACGAGCTGCAGAGGACTGGAGACATTGCTAGGTAGCTTGTTCTTCCTTCAGCACTGTTTCTTTGAGTTGCCGCTTGGCCCGTCAGGCTGAGCACTTTTCAGTATTATCATGAGTTTATTTCTACGGCACAAACTCGCATATTGATTCTTGTCGAATTGATTAAACATCTCGTGTAATATATTTTAAAAGGACAAGAATATGCTGTAAATATTTCACTGTCTATTTTTATGTTTAGTTCTAAAACATGTACAGTTTACGTAAATGCACTTTTGTATATCCTACGCACCAAATAGTTTAAGAATTATTTTTTTGAAGTCTGTCAATAAAGCTTCCGGCTTCTGGATATACTTTTTGTATGTACATGTTTTGTTACTAACTTGTAATTTTTGTGGTGCCGCTCTGCAGATTTGATCCGCCGTATTATGGCCTCGGCTATTTAATTGGTCATCGGCTTTTATTTTTATAAACCTTATGTTTTTTTTTTTTTTATAAATATTTATTAGACGACTACTCATAAGCGATCGCACTGTAAGATACTGTCATTCTAGAATGATTTGGTGATTTTATTTCAGGATAGAAGGACATCTTTTAAGTTTATTGTAAGATAATATACTGATAGTCGGTCAGGGGGTAGGTGGCGCCCTGGCCGATGATCTCCAGTTGTGACATTTTTCCTTCTGTGAAAGGGGTGACGTAAATATTGTAAATTACTTGTACAGATAATTGAACGTCCGTCGTCGTGTAAACCTATGTTTCAATGAGTGTCGTTCTGCTGTAAAATAAAATGAGGTCAATTCAACATCTTGCTATGACATCCTGACCTTCCCGTGCCTTTTTCGTTGTGAATGCAGAGCTATGCATGCATTGCCTGCTTATTTTTTATTATTTACTAGTTAGTAGATAGCCGATTAGTCAATGTCGTAAGTTAGTTTGTATATGTTCAATGTGTATTTAGTATTTTTTCATATTGTACAGATTTTTATTAATTACGTAGTTATTTGTCATCATATACTCATTATCATTTAAGCACATTCACAGCGGCATCGGTCGCCGTGTCGAACCATTTTTGAGCATATGATATAGAGATGATCGTATGCCCGAATGTGAGTCATTCCGAGTCGGTCTCGCTCGAGTCCGAAGTATGTTCGGTTTTCGTAGTCTTAGACGTACTCGAGGTGCTAATCACGTTTTGTTCGTTTATTTAATAGCATAGACAATGTGAATGGAGACCTGAATGATTGTCGTTGCGTTCGCCACGTTGAATCACAGCAGTAGTTATTGACGTTTATTTTAATTTATATTATTTGATAACACGTATTACATTCGTGCAATCGTTTCGTTCCGTCAGTCCGTTTAATGTGCGAGTTATCGAACCGTATTTTGTTTTTATTTAATTTCTTAGCGGCGAGTGATTTTTATGATTTCCGTTGTGTTTGGTTTGCCCCGCTGACCTCTTCCCGTGTTTGCTAGCGGGACAGGTACCGCCTGCGCGTGCGCGCGTCGGACCGAGGATCGCCGCCGTCCTCCGCCGACGTGGACGTCGAATTAGACGTAGTCGACCGCAACAATAAGCCTCCCGTGTGGGACCTCGCCTCGTACGGCCCCGTTCACATCAGAGAGAATGTCACAGTGGGTACCGTAGTGACCGGCGTCAAGGCCAGGTTGGTATCGCGCCGCGAGCGCACTTCCCTCTAACACTACTAACGGCGCGGTTTTTGACCGTTTCACGATAGCGCGAGACCTACAAGCTGGAGGCGATGGCCCAAGACAAGGGCTTCCCGCCGCTGTCGCGGAC
The DNA here is from genome assembly GCA_944548615.1 of Micropterix aruncella. Lineage (NCBI taxonomy): Eukaryota > Metazoa > Arthropoda > Insecta > Lepidoptera > Micropterigidae > Micropterix > Micropterix aruncella. The sequence continues at coordinate 29,410,454 of OX155951.1, forward strand.
GGTGGAGGTCCAGATTGACGTAGTGGACCGCGCCAACAACCCTCCCGTGTGGGACCAGATCGTGTACGGGCCGGTCTACATCCGCGAGAACCTGCCCGTCGGGGCCAAGGTCATCTCGGTCAAAGCCAGGTCGGTGCCGCGCGGCCGGGCTCGCTCGCCCAGCGCTACACTATCCCGCCCTCCCCTCCCGGGCCCGCCCCACCCGCTAACCCCCACGCGCCGGTTTGAGGTAATTGGAATCACCCGTGAATCTCATCGATGCCATCGTTAACCCTAACATTACTAACCCACATAACTATTTCCCGTGAGTTTCACAGGTGGTGAGTTTATGTTGTGACAACCGCACGAAATTGGCACTGTTACCTAATGGACCTTTCCAAATTTTTCAAATTCACTTCCTTGCAGAGATCTACGATCATCGGCTTTAACTTACGTCACTTTTCTTTCCTATTCGTGCATCAGTTTGAACGTCACCGCAGAGTCCAGGTGCTGGATCACGCATTTTGGGTTTTCTACGAGTCTTCGGGTTGCACATCTTAATACTTATTTAAGTACTTATACGTAAAAATAATGTTCAAATAAGAATGCAAATAACTGTATTTGAAAAAAAAAATATTACTAACTCCATCTTCATACATTTTTGAAATACAATAGAACCTCTCATAACGAGCACCTGTCATAATGACTAATTCGCAGTAATTCCTCATAACGACTAATTGCACCTCTCATAACGAGTATGGGAAAAATTGTTTCGCTTAAAGAGTAGGAACGAATTATGCTCGTTATGAGAGGTTCCACTGTATATCAATATATTTAGAAAAAGTATAATTCTCCACTAACTAGTTACTACAGATTATATGATTATTTCCGATGGCAGGCGAAAACACAATGTGCTCTTACACCTACCCATAAATTTCCTTGAAGAAGAAAATACTCAGAAAATATTTGAAAGCTTATTGTATCTTCCAGTATTGCATACTAATAAATCCATTTGACTTGCCTACAAACTTAGCCATGGATATCAGTATTATAATAATTATTATGTATTACAATATCAGATTATCTAAAATACGAAACCTACTATGATATCTATCTATACACGCTGAAGATGTATACTTGATCTCATGGCTAAGAACATTTCTTGATTGTTTGTTCTTGAACATTTCCGTAGCGATGAGAATCATTTTTGATTTTCATTTCAAAATCTTCCTGCATCCGCATTACCTTTTTGTAGGGCTACGGATGGTATTGTTTTTATTGCCTTTTTATGGCTTTCTACTTGCAGTTTCCTTGCAGTGTACAATCTTGTACCTTTGTAGATAACATGGAGAGTGTTCCTACTCGACTCCTGTTTGTATATGTGAGACCGCTGTTGTATACGGTACCATATATTTATTCTCCTAAAAGCTAGGTATATGCAGAAAAAGTTAATTATACGAGTATGGGATGTTCAGAACATCTCATATAATTAACTTTTTCTGCAGCCGTTTATTGATGCCACTCAATTCATCATAATTTTTTTATTTTAAAAGTTCACTTTATTCGTCAAAAATTTAAACATAATAGAAAAGAAATACATAAATACATGATTTTTGAGATTGCCGACAGTAAAAATGCAAAATATTATTTTACATTCAATAATAAACACTTTCACATTCCACAATAAAGCGTAAAATTGCGAAAGTCATCATTGATGTTCAAATTGTATTAATTGAATATTTATCATTAATAATCACAATCAATTTATAGATAAAATGTTAAATTTATAGTTAAATATGGTATCTAATGTTTAAATAGTCATTTGTAGGAAAAATCAATACCTAACAAAGAAAGTTAAACACATTTTAATGTTATAAAAATAATGTTGTTACTCTGTATGTACAAATTACTTACCTAAACTAAAACATGGATATTTTAACACATACGTTTCTGAGATATATAATATATAATATAGAATGTTAGGGACTCAGTTTCCTATATGTTATGTAAGTGACTGCAATTCTCACTTTGTTGACGTCATCGTGATTCGCCATAGGTACGTACTATCCTTATTGGTTGTTAATTTTTCATTCTTCTGCTTGGGAACATAATTGATTGATCTGTTGAAGATTAATATCGCCATCTCGCATTTCTGTGTCCATTTACACCACCTATGTATCCCAATTTTCAAAAATGCCATTAAATGCGCTATCTGATAATTGCAGATATTGCAATTTTACATTATAGTGCACTTTTAGCTGCCTTAGTGGCTGAGGCTTCAGTGGCTGAGAATGCGTTTCTGAGGCTTCACCTAGTGTGTATAATACAGAGTGGATCAGACAACATATAAACATACCTACTATATGTATATACAACATATAAACATATAAACATACCAAACATAGCTACTATTATATCTCCAATAAAAACGCACAAGCCAATAAGACACAAACTCTTACGATGCATTTATACATAATATTAAATTTACCACTTCTTATATGTAGTTTAAATAAAATTGTTAATGTCCACTTTATACATTTTAGTGACATAACATCCAAATTACAGTTGTATAGTCAGTTATATTATGTAATTCAAACGCTTTTTAGTAAATATTCGTACAATGAATAACATTTTTAAATACCTTAAATCATACGTCTTGCTATTATTTACAAAATTACTTGAATTGTTTTCCTAAGAAGATAAAACTAATTTTTGAAATTTATTTTTACAAAAATCAGATAGATTTTTCGATTGATTTTTAAAATTAAAATATGGTTTCCACGGATTGAAATGTTCAAAATCTCTTAAGTATATATTATTATCATCTGTAACCACTTACCAAACAGAAATAATTTCACTAAACAGGCTAGTATACTCTTCTGTTTGAGTCGTAGTAAATAGTTAAAAAAGACTACATTTCATATTCAGTCTCATCTTCCATGCCTTGGAAACGAAACACTATACTGTAATTTACCAATTATAAAAGAAACATCACACTTCGAAATTTTGCATGTAGCTCCCGTATTTATATAACTATATTTATATATAACGTATTTATGTCACTATAATTAATATATAAGTACACAATTACGTGTTTTTTAATAAATGAAAAAAAATAAAATGTCTGCTACCTGTTGAAAGGTATTTTTTTTCTGTCTGATGCAATAACTGTATTTCAAGTTAGATCTGGGATTTTGCTAGATCTTTGATCATCGATAAGAAAATTTGATTAAACTTTTTCAGTTATAGGTAAGTATTGTTTACACAAATGTTGACCACAATTCGATATTCCATTAACAAAGTCAAAGTATATACCTATTACAGAAAATATATTAAAAAATATGTGTTGTTTCTTACTGATTCTGGAATACATAAAAAGATTAGTAATGCCACAAACTGTTTATTTGATAATAATAATAATAAATCTTGCCTGTTGGTTGCAGATGCTAAATGGATGTTGTACCAATGATTTAAAATACGGCCGGCCGTGTAACTGATTGCCTCCGAATGAAATTTCCCTTAATAATATTTTATTGTATTTTGTTTATTTATATAAAGCAAGCGTGGTTGTTGTTGCATTTTATTTGAACAATATTTTTATGTGCTAAATTAATATTTTTATTTTTATGTTTCACTATCCATAATATAACTTGTTAGGGGATTAATGTGATTGGAAATATTGTTAGTAAATAGATAGTATAGGTTAATATTTATTTCAGTATTGGGTCATCTTATTTTCAGAAATGAAAAATTCCATTTCTTTAGGCTTTGGGCTTAGAATGAAGATTTACCTGCACATTGGTATGTAATCAATAATTCAATCGTAATTAAAAAATATATTTTGAATGAATGATTGATCATTAATGTCTCTAAAATTCTACTAACAGTAGAGAAGAGCGGGGGAATTGTTCATAGAATATTACATAGAATTATTACCTAAGCGAACATCGACGTAAGGACGTACTAAAAGAAGTTGAATGATGTTTTTATAAGCCCTAATTACCATAGGGACAGTATAAAAATGCGTATTTTTAAGAAAGTAAAAAAGAAAATGGCAATAAGGGTTAACGAGTAAATGTGTTGCGCATTCTGGGGGGTAATCATGCGCTATGGATGGGTAATTATGCGCAGGATGGTTGTGTCGACTACAACGGGCGAACCCGTCATCCCAGGCTGGTATACCGATATAGATCGTTCTTTCAGTCGTAGGATGAGCGTAGAAGGCTTGGGGACAAGACAATCTACTGTCTAGTTCACCAGCAACCCATTAGAGACCAACGCCTTACGGCGAGGCACCGGGACCCAGCGGGCAGCCTCACCCCCTGACTACCAGTTTTGGTAGGATATCTCCGTCTGGAATTAACCTTCAGGATACCTCCGTCCTCCCGACTGGTTACCGGTCCGAAGTCGCTTACGCAACGTCTACCTGTTGTATTACAGCGGTAATTCCGTTTGAATTTTTCGCGGACCTGGGCGTTCTTTGCCCGTAGTGCCACACATGATCGAGTGGCCCAAGGTCATTTCAAGAGTGGCATGACATCAGGTGAAACATCCACCCCCGCTGCTTAGGAAACAGTGTATTTCCATAGTCTCCAGACCCTTTCAGCAATTAGTCAGAATGCACAACCGATTGGCTTCGCCGACCGTTGCGCAAACCTTCCAGTGGCGCCGGGATGAATCCCGCCGGGAGAAACCGGTCCACCAGCTCTGAGGCCTGAGACACGGGAGTCTTACCTGGGGTAGCCTTCCACTCGAGGAGGCTACTGAATAGGAGCTGAATCGTGAGTAGAGCCGATCCGAGAACAAAATGGATCTTGTGGCCCAAGCTGCACGAAACCGTTCACCACCGGTAATTATGCGCAGGTAATATGGAAATGGAATGGATAGATCATTGAAGGCATACATTCTTTATTAATCAATATGATTTTACTATCATGATGACATGTTGCTGGTTCATTCTGTGTCATAAGGTCTCTTGAAATTGATTTTGGAATGTTGAAATTACTTCCCTTTATTTTTCTCATCGCTTTTTATTGCGCACAGCTCTTATTATCTTCCTATATACGAGTATGCGATACGTTGCCTATCTCTCTTTTATATTTCGTTCCTTCAGAAATTGTAGTATAAAAAGTACTACACTTCATAAAAGATGATCCTACTTGAGATAACTTGAGATTATCTCTTTTTCTCGTTTTTAACACTATAGTAATATATTAAAAAATAAATTGAGAAGCTACTTTGACGACATTAATTTCTTTAAAAGTTATTGCAGTGTGTCCCTAAAACCTAGTCGGTATTGACCGTATAGCCCTCTTTTGCAGCACACAAATAGAGTCCACGTTCGTAGCCCTTCCCTATAGCGGTACACCATAAGACACAATAGCACAAGAGCGCGGAACCTGCCTTTGATCACATGTCCACCGATTTTAAAATATGATGGTGCGCACGATTACCCGCCGCGGATGATTACCCTATCTCCCCTGCTAATTATATACATAGATAGGTATTGAGGATCGTAGCTTACGTAACAATTCGTCCCTCGTCTGTGCACTGTAATGGAGTACGCAGTAAGTTCACAAATTTAATATCATTTTGAAGAATCAATACATTATAATTTCAATAGCCTTTGGATACCATATTTTTACTTCGATTGCTGATCGCGGTGTCTTCATTCGATCGATAGTTTATCATGGATTACGCTTATGTTTTCAGACAATATTTCCAATCACGTTATTATTTTCTAGAGACATGTACAGTTGCGAGAAATGTTTAGAATGAAACTAATCAGCATTATATAGGCATGTTCTGGTAACATGAAATAACAGAAAATATGCTAATATTGGAATGATATGAACTGTATACGTCGCTAGAAATTAATTTGTTTTGCCTATATTATGCACCTACGTTTATAACACTCATTTTTGATTCTTTAAAGCAAAATTTTGGTGTAAAGCGGATTTAGCAGTTTTTTTTGTGAAATTCTGCGTAGGAAGCTATGCACCATTTTTAAAGGGCCCGTTCTGGGAAACTGCGTTAGTTTTTTTTTCAGCAACAGAAATTATTTTTATTCAGAAGAAATTCCGAAAAAAAATCCTTTCTTATATTGCTGTGTTTTTTTACTAAATATATCTTTTAGTTTCAAATTACGGTCCTTTAAGAAAATTGCGTATTTCCGATCATATCTCGCCTATTCAGCAATGAGTGTTGATTTACGTCAGGCCGCTTCCGGTTCCGGGTCGTGTCATAACGAAATCCGGCCGAATAAAGAAAAGCGGCTATCGGCCTCTGGAATGTATTAGTGCCGCTGATCCCTTTTCAATTTCGCTCGCGCAACTCTAATCGTTTGTTTTGCAGTTCTGGTATCGAAAACAATCCGACCGTGTTTTATCGGTTGATGCCTGGATCCACTGCGCAGACCAACAAATTCCACACGTTCTACTTGCAGCAGCGATCCGATAACGGATTCACATACGCGGATATAAAAGTCAATCATCCGCTCGACTACGAAAGTATTCGGGAATACAACCTTACAGTTCGCGTTGAGGTAAATATACCTAATGAAATGTTAATCCGCATTCAACAGATTCAGATTTTTTCGGAACACCTTAAATATTAATCTTTCGATTTAATGGCTCGTTGATAACAAACTCAGCCAATTGTATCATATTTTAAATGTTGGTAGCATTCGAAATTTGAATTATTTCGTAATGTCACTTTCATTTAGAAAACGGCTTTGCCGAAGTGATCAATAGTTTAATTTTTTATTTTTTCGCTTAATTCGTCTCAATTGAAGGCATTTTGTGTTGCATAAGGATAAGCCCTATTTATGAGATATATGGATGAATAGTGATCGTTAGTCGACTGCAAAAGGACCTTTAAACTTACATTGCACCGTCGAAAGTCGTGCACATCCGTAAGTATATCTCATTCAAACATAAGCATTTCCCAATACAAGCTGGGATTTCCTTCGCTACTTTTTAAGTAGCTTTTACTAATTTAATTTTAAATAAAAACATCATCCTATAAACGGATTTCTTTACAAACCTTATCATATATATATATATATATATATATATATATATATATATATATATATATATATATATATATATATATATATATATATATATATATATATATATATATATATATATATATATATATATATATATATATATATATATATATATATATATATATATATATATATATATATATATATATATATATATATATATATATATATATATATATGTCGCGAGAAAAAAAACGCTACATTGAAAAATTGAAAAAAATAGGCATTGAATCTTTTATTTAACGTTAAGTGGATTGTTTATATTTATAAGCTAACCCGTATAGGTGATAACCAATGCCCTTTGATATTTCCAGCCTCATAAAAAATATTTTTCTTCGCCTTCCAAAAAAATGCGCTTTTCTATTTAGTTTTGCTCTTTGCTCATTAAAGGTTCACAGCTCAAAATATTACGCTATTCTGATTATTTAATTTTGATCTTTGATTAAGGCGACATGAGACCTCAGAAAAATATAAAAAAAAGGCGGGGTCAATTTTGTAGGGTTTGACCAATAAAAATCCAGCGTTGACGAAGCGCCAAGCGCAGATTCCACGTCTGCTCGCGCCGGGGACCAGGCGCATACTAAACGTCTATCGCAGCGCTAGCACAGAATAACTATCTTTACGCAGTGGTGGTATAAGGGTGTTAATAGAAAACATATTTAGCGTAACTCTTAGAACGTTCTCACGTTTTAATTAATTGTAATTAATTTAGGGCCTAAATAAAAAATGTGGCCAAGTGCTGCCCAAGAGCATTAAACAGTCAATATAATGAAATTATAATAAAACACACTCACCGCTTACATTACATTACATTTACGTCGTGTCCAATTGGTGGCTAAAAACCGCTCTTGGACGTGTCAAAATATTTGTGTTTTAAGTAGTAAGTGTCATTACTACTTTAATCTTTACGTTACATACATATATTAATTTAAAAAATATATAGTATCTAAGAAACTTTGGAACCTACTAAAAGTTATTCGTCGTAGAATCGTATTACAAAACAAATTAAAGAATAGTCAATGGCTACCTACTAAACACACAATAATTAAAATTGTAAGGGTAATCGCGCATGAAAGTTTTCGAAGTCAGTTTAAAGCCTTAAATGTCCAAGGCAATGAGCAACTTTTTTGAGTCCAAATTTTATATTGGTTCCTTATCGAGGGATTCACTTAGAAACTTTTTAAAATTAATGCTCATATTTTCCAAAAGCTCATAAAACTAAAATTCTTTAGATATGGTCGTTCCCAGGTATCATGTCGCCTTAAAGGTTCATAGCTTAAATTGTTGAGAGATTTACCTTCCTCACTACTGTAAAATACGACGATCCGCGCTCATCACGAATTGAATTATGTCGTTTGAATTTATTACGAAATAATGAAATTTAAAATTTGCCTTTCAAATGAAATGACACTTCAACACTTGGGCGTAGGCGACGAGTCGGCTTCCAGAAATTTAATCAAGTGTGTGGAGGGTAGAATATTTTAACTAAGCACAGGTTGTTTCGCATTTAGGCATTATTGTTATTTTTTTAGAACAATGGCGCCCAACAACTCGCGTCTGAAGCGACCGTTTACATTATGCTGGAAGACGTCAACGATGAAATTCCTCTCTTCACCGAACGCGAGCAAGAGACGGTGCTGGAAGGAGAACCTATCGGCACCAAAGTCACTCAGGTCAACGCTATCGACAAGGACGGCACGTTTCCAAATAATCAAGTAAGTTCAGCTTTTTCTATATATTTTAATATTAAATATCGCGTAAAAGACTTTTTAGTTTTAAACATATGTACCTACCAGGCCACAGGATTTTTTTTTTACTAAGTTTTAAAATTACGACCACTTATTTAGGAGTACAAGTAAATATAATAAAAAACACATAAAGTGAACTATTGTATTTATAATTGTCTGTATTACGGTTTTTTTACGAGATATAGATAGATGTATATTTCCGGAATGTACTCAATCAGACCTTTTATTTGACAACACGATATATTTATGTAAATTTATTGAAATTTAGACATTTGGACATTTAGACAACTTACAGTGACATTTAGACAACTTACAACTTAGACTTACTTGATATTTTGGCCGTTAAGGTACCCTATGACACTAGAGGTAACATAACGATTCTAACAATATCACACACTTCTAAATCGGTGCATGCGTTTAGAAGCTATGGTGGAATAAAGAAACATATATACATAGAAGAACCCTTAACACAGTACACTCCTTTTTTGTTGGGCAGTCGTGTAAAAAGACGAACATTCAAATTTACGTCAACATTTTTTTTTGAGCTAAATAGAAATATTGCGTCTCACTAAAAATGGACCGGCGTCGAATGATATTTTCCCGATTACAAATGTCGCCTACAACTGGAGTAATCGTCTGTAAAACTTCAAATGGCATTGAAGGACTAAGTCCTTGCAAGGCAGTCTTGTACCTTTGGCACAATAAATTTAATCGACCGGGCTAGGACTACGACGGACGAAGAAAGATGTGGCCGCCATTTAAAGGCCGTTACGAAAGAAAACGTACTGGAAGTAAACAAAACAGTTGAAGAGAATCGACGATGTATGTATATATGAACAGGTTCAGCACATTTTGCAGAGTGGATCGGGAAGTGAGCTTGATATTCTATATGGGCATTTTCGGGTGAGGAGTATAGTTTCGCGCTGGGTACCGCACAACCTCACCGAGGTTTAGAAACTAGTTCGTGGTGAATTGTGCCGTGACATGATAGCTAATTTTGAAACAGGCTCATCTCAGCGCGTTTATAATATCTTGTTAATGGTGGTGAATCATAGATCTACCAGTATGATCCAGAAACGATGCGTCAGTGGATCTTTTGACGCCGAGAAACGCACGAAATATTTTGTCACTTTTATGGGGTATCTGGCGTCAGTACCTTTACGAAATTAAAGGAGTATGTTACCAAATGCTTGTCACAAGTTTTTACTGCTGTGAGCAGCAAGCAACCGAACACGGGCCTCTATTCGGTGCCGTGTGACTTCTTTGTATTCCCGAAAATAAATAAAAAACAACTAAAAGGATTTGATCGCCGGATAAGGCACTAGCTGCATTCGAGCAGGCAGTGGAAGAGATGTCTATTGCGGACTGAAAGAAATGCTTTGAAAATTGATATAAATCCATGAAACTTTGTATAGAATGCTGGTAAAGAGTTCTTTGATATAATAACAAAATAAATAACCCGTAGGACATTTTATTTTATTTTCGCAAGACTTCACAGAGTTCCCCCACCTATAATATTGAAAATATATGGGTGATATCCCCTTTCAAAGCAGCTCGCTGTGTGCAATCCTATGCATGCCGCTCTACATATATTATTAATATATCGCGTAGAGTGGTGGAGACTTTGGCGCTTTGGTGTGTAGGCATCGTTATTAACGTTTCGATTTATGGCTTGTTAATAAATGGAGCGAAACAAAACACGAAAATGAAAATATACAACGAGGCATATTCGGTTTGAGTGCGACCACTCACGACACATTAATCATGCAGGTCAACGGCGTAATTAAAATTTGTTTTCGCCATTTTGAATCGAAAGGGTTTGCTGCTCCAATGTATCCCAAATATAACGCGGTATTTTATCCATTTAAAAATTATGATTGTGTAGGCATTGATTATTTTATTCCTTTTACTTATTTGTTTATATATTTTATTTCCTGTTGCTGTCGCAGCCGAAATTATAGGCGTATTCCGCTTATTAGTGCCGGTCAGGTAGCACCCAAACAGAATATGCTTCATTGTACCTACATTTTTATTTTCGTGTTTTGTTTATCTATTAATATTAGTCCAATCATTAAATCTTAATAGACATAACAACTTCTTAAATTTTATTAAGTATCTGCTAAAATTGACTCGATTGATTGGTCACAAAACGATAATATTACCCTAATCTGTCACTTAGCGTCATTTGCATGGGAAAAGAAAGTAAATTTTGAGCAACTTCTACCAACTTTTGACAAATGTTGCTGTATATTGATCCCCACCTTCCATCGTTACATGGCTGGACCCTTGTTACCGTTACCGAATTATGAAACCAATAAATAAATGACTCCTTGGGGGATTGGATGGGGATAGAAGCCTCTGATCTTTGGATATATTATTAAGCTCGGGCAGAAAAGACGACTATAGTCGTTATAACTGCTCGGGTGGTGGATGGATTGGCTTCTGTTTCCATCCACCTCGTTGGAGTAAGAAAATAAAATGTTACCGTTACCGTTACCCGAAGACGCTGGGCGGTAACATCATCGAACTCCTCTTCGCTAAATTCTCATCGAAAGTTTACTTTGCAGCAGTGACACGACATGCATTTTTTCTCCCTGAAACATTTTTAAAGCTCCCGGATACTGACTAATCCATTGATCGCTGACTAATCCATTGATCGATGACTAATCCATAATCCGAACGGTTCGGCATGAGTTGGCGTATCTTTATTTTTTTAAAAGAGCGCTGTATCCAGCGCTCATACTACTCCACACGGAGAACAAGCAATTACTCTGCGTTTTGACAATCAATAAGGATCATTCAGGATTAACCACCGCCCCGCGATATGTGTTACGCCCCGGGGGCAAGCCCTAGTCTTTTTCTGCCGTTTGGTTGCCAAAATAAATCAATCGGGAGGGTCGAACGGATGGGCAGATGTCGTCTGCGTTCGTGATTAATTATCATTGCCACCGCGGCGACCACCGCTCTCCGCCGACCTCGGCGAAATTGGAATTTCACGCAAACACACCACTTTGATCTATTGGGGGCTTCCCCCGTTTGATAGTTTTGTCAACGACCTCGATAAGACTGTATAAGATACCTAATCGGGATAACGTCTGAGTAACATCTCGAACCATTTGGGTAAAATATTGTAGATTATATAACGGTTATATAACGACATTGATTTTATAGTGTAATAAAATCAATGATAACGATTATATATGTAGATTATATATTGTAGATTATATAAATATTGTAGATTATATAATTTAATTTAAATAAATTGAATTACTATTATTATTATTTTATTAAATCGCTGTTCTTGTTTTTCTCTTTTTTTAATTGAATTATATTGAAATATATATTTTAACTTGTAACATGGACATTTTATTTATAATTGTATCCTCGGACTATTTTAATATGATACTTTAAATATTTATTGAGATATCATTTTTTCCTTTATTTCGATTCATTAATAAAATTTTTATATTTTATTGTATTTATTACGACATTATATTATTATTATTCAGGTTAATTATTTCACCATTTACTGAATGTTATTTTTCTAGCACACTACAGCTACATTTACATCACACTACACTACACTACAGTTACATCACACTACACTCAAATTACAATGTTTATTATTATTAGTTAATTTTTAATATTATTTGATACCTACCATATTTTTTTCAATTAAGTATTCTAAAGTATGCACAAACCACTCTACTTGGTACGCTTGCCTTAGTACGGGCCTAGGCCTAGTTAGGCGGCGTTGATTTAAAAAAAATTGATCTGCGGTGCTTTCTATTTTGCTATTATTTACATTTAAGCCTATAATGTTAAACTTACAATGTACTGCCATAAAAATGTGCTTTTCTTTAATAAATAAATAAAATAAAATAAATAAATATTTTAGACATGTCAGAGCGGCCATGTTATATTGTGATTCTCTTTTAAAATTGATATTTGAGTTCAGTAAGGGCTGGGCCACACGAAGTGGTGCGGCGCCGCACCACAAAGCATTTGCCTATGGATGCAATGACTTTCTCTGTGTCTGCGTATTGATATTTGAGTTCAGTAAGGGCGAAGTGGTGCGGCGCCGCACCACAAAGCATTTGCCTATGGGTGCGGTGCGACGCCGGAACGCACCGTGTGGCATACCATGGATATTTTTTTATGTAGGACCCCGCTTCGGCACCGGCTCAGGCGCCGCGCCGCAGTCGCACCGCATCGTGTGGGGCCTTAATGCTGGGGCCACACTAACGGGAAATTCCGTTAATTATCACGAGGATGGACGTTTAACGTTGGTGTAGCCATGACTCATCTCGATAATTTTACAACGGCATTCACATTGCCGTTTGACGTAAGGCGATAGCTAGAGTGGCGGTACATCAAAGGGATTTAACGCGAGAATTAATGAGTTGAAGCGGCCACACTACGTTTGTCATTGTGCACCATGAGCGCGACGGGATCGCACGTGTTTATATTCCATAATATATGTAGCAGACACAGAGAAAGTCTTTGTGTTTCTCGAAATTTTGCAAACAGAGCCATGCTTGTGGGATTCGAGACACAAAAGTTATCACAAAATCAAAAACGTTGCGAAGCATCACAAAATGATGCTTAGCGATGAATGATGGAATTATTACCATTTAAAACAACAATCTAAGAAATAAAAAATAAAAAGTAAACCCTAATGGGTTATATGGGTCCCATAGGACCCATATAAATAATTTTAAAAATTATTTGAATCGGCAATGATAAAATATATTCATATAATAAAAATTTACACTCATATACGTCCATCTTGCTTGAAACTCAAGGAACATTAACGTTAATTTTTCTGCCAAGAATGGGCATTGACATTGACCGTTCATATGTGGCCACTAAATTAAACGCGTTTATAATTAACGCAATATTTATCGCGATGTTAAGCATTGACGTTTCCCGTTAATGTGGCCCCAGCATAAAAGTCCACACGATGCAGTGCGGCGCCGCACCGCAAAGATTTCACCGCATAGACGTACACACGTATGGTGCACGGTGCGGCGCCGCAACGTTACTACGACGCCGCAATGGACGAAGAGTATTGTAGTATGATGTACCTAGTACAATCTGGGATCGGAAATGGATCGGATGAGAGGTGTGTTGTTGCTCCTATTACTACGCCACCAGGAACTACTAGGATCAAAATTGTCATAATCCAGAAATACAGCTCGTGAAATTTGGTCCCATGCTTTATTTTGTAACTTACTATTCTTAAAGTCCACATGAGATTTATCCCATAAAATTTATCTTTCTTGAACTAGTCAAATAAGGTAGTTAATATCAATATCTTCTACGTTGGTGGGTACTTATTTTATACACCTGGATTAAAAAATAACAAAAATACGTGAAAACAAATGAAACAGTTAAGCATGTACCCACTGATCATATAAATAAGATGCGGAACTCAGTACATTTGAATCGAAATTCACTTTTGTTAGTACCAGCGACTATAATATAGCCAACAGCACAAAAACCGCATTGCAGCCAACCGTCGCAATTTCTTGTAGAATGTGTCTGTCACACTCTTTTTCAACACTCTGGTTTTAGCAGAATGGCAACCCTCTGGTCTTGCGAAATGGCAACATCTGACCAATGCAATAGTTAATCATTAACTAGCCTATTTATCGATATCGATAAAAACGCCACAAGCCAGTGCAGCCCACCTATCGATATCGATAAAAACGCCACAAGCCAGTGTAGCCCACCCTTACCGGATACATAAATCGATAGAAATAAAAACAAAATTACGAATCAAGCATACGGTTTATTGATGTCTCGTATTAAAATAAATATTAATAGGTACCTACTATGAAAAAATGTGCCATTAAAAATACTGCCATAAAAGACACTCACACCCTCAGGTTCTCCTCTCTTGCGCCTAATTAGTCCGCAAACTATGTACACATTTCTTATACATCGTCACTTCCCGAGAGGCGGCACAAAACTCGAAAAACCCAAAATGAAGCCGGTAAGACGTAAAACACAAGTGACGCAGCAAACGGTAAGCAAACAACGCACATAAGACGCACCATTGATCACACGCACGACCACAAACTTAATAGGGACTTCGCACGACTGACAGCAGAGCGGAAGCGGTGTGCGGACGCTATGCGTGCGTATGCGCAGCAAAATGCGCAGTATGTGTGATGGTCAGACAGAGCAAAGACAATATACAGCTCGCGGAAAAGTAGGCAGACGCGTCTCGCAGGCTGACAACCGCATTTCGTGTTATTGTGGCATAGTTAAGTTGCCACCTTGATAGTCGCTGGCTCCATACAAATTTTCTTTCTATGGAAGTGGCCGCCCACTGCATGTACCCTCTTTCGACTGCACTTATCAACTGGACGGTGTCGGAGCGGTGCCGCTCCGGTGCATATCCCCCTCCCCCTCCTCTCCCCTAACCCCCCATCCCCGCCGCCTCGTCTGGCTAAGTTGAAGTCCGGTCGTTCGAGCGGTGCGACGCCGGAACGCACCGCGTGGCATACCATGGATATTTGTAAGTAGGACGCCGCAGCGGCACCGCTCAGGCGTCGCGCTGCAGCCGCACCGCATCGTGTGGACCGACCCTAATGTTTACAAATCACCACTGGATGTACTGCCGCACAGATATTGTAAAAAAATATTTAAAAATAATGAGTCCATTCGGACAAAGTTTCGCTCCTCACGTGAAAGCATAGCAACCATGATCGATATACAGAGCTCCAAAAAATGTCACTTAAATGGCAATGTTCTTATTGTTAAGAATCCAATCCGTAAATAAGGTAAACTTAGTACCGAAAATATCTATGCCGTAAGCCAAAGCATAAAAGAAGAACAGGCTATTGCCTAGTTATGCGACATAAAAATAGGATCACTGGCAACAGTATCTGAAATAACATGTTACCAGTTTTTTGCTACTGGATTCTCGGCTATGACATTGTTATTGTATGTGTCCATTTACTCTAGGTAAATAATTGTAAATTACCAAATAAATAAATAAAAAAAAAATAAAGATTTACATTTCAAGGTGTATAAAAATCAATTTACTATAGAAGTGAATTTACTATAGAATTTCGTCATGACAATGACAAAAATTATAAAAAAAACGAAATTTAAATTCTAAGTGTCAACATATATTGAAATTTTTTGAACAATAAATAATAATTAAATAATAAATTTAGTAAATATTGTAGTGCAATTCTACAGTCTGGATTCACTCGCGGTTAACACGGGACGCGTCCCGAAGGGTCTCATCGGTCTGAGCTATAGGTCACAGGTGGCAGATAGTGAACGGCCATCAGATACGATGGTTAGCTTTGAATATACTGAATAAGCAGCTCTCAACCATACAGCGGCAAGGTTACGAGAACGTAGCGGGAATTCTGGTGGAAAGGACTTACCGAAAAAATTCTACACGAGTTCTATGAGTACCGTGTGTCATGGCGAATTTGTGCCGCCGCCCGCCAGTAAATAAGCACATCCATCTCTGCAGTGGGCAGCTGCGCATGCAGTAGACCCAAGAGTGGAGGTCAAGGAGAGCAGTACAGTCTAGGGTAACAATTACCTCGGTAACAAACAGCGATGCGGAAGGCAAAGGGAAAACTACTGCATAGCCCCTTCCCAGGAAAATCATTATGGCTGATTACAGTAAAACCATGGCTCTCAATCCCCGGCAGACCTTAGATGGTCAAAGGGTGCGGAGAATCCCCGAGGGGTTAGCCATTAACCCCTCCTACTTGAGTTAACCATTCTTGGTTTGACGCTTACAAATGCTAAGACTTGAGCTAATCAATTTTGGTTAGCCAATATTTATTATTATTATAATAATAAATGTTTGTAATATTTATTCATTATTATCTTAATTGTTTTACGAGATAAGGTTATAATGTTTTATATGTCAAATTTCAATGTGATCATTTTACAGTTATTCTTTTTATGATCCGTATAGTGGTTTACAAGTTATAGTCGTTTTACTCAAGGTCATTGACTTGCGCCGAATTTACGCGCGAAAATGTCGCCGGCGTGACAGCTGAATTTTTACTTCGCGATTGCAAGTGTTAAGATTGCGACGTGGAATGCTCAAAGCACGTATGGTTCAACTCAAGCACCATCGAGTTGTTCCGCGCCGCAACATCACGGGCCTAAGTGGCTCTAATGACCGCCGACCTCCGATAGGAGATGGCACCTTAAGAAGAAGATGAAGATGAGAATGACCCGTAAGCCTCTCCGGTGCATAAGCGTGGCTTGCAAAATAAGCATAAATCGCATCCTAATTCCAATTTAATGATTATTCCTAGTATATTATAGTATATCTTTTGGAATTCCTTAAATTAAATAACCTTATACAGTGAATAGAGCTAGCCATAAAGAACCTACTGGTGTCTCCAATAGTTGCCATATTTGATCGCAACAATACTTAATTTTGGCGTAATTTGCTACACTGAGAAAAATATAACGTAGTAATACACGGAAATACGCATATTTCAATAAGGATTATGTATATAACGCGGACTGTGGTCCATACGTATGAATTAACATGACGCGTAACGGTGTTGGCTTGACGGTAGTTACCGTGTCGTAATGTTAAAACATAATATTATTATATTTCGTCGCGACATTAGGATCTCGCTTCTAACATGACAGAGTGTAGTAGTATTCATACGGTTATAGTTGGACACATGAATCATGTTGAAGCTACAGTAGGGGAAAGTCCCCTAACGCCGGACGGCACCTAGCGTCGGACACTAATAGTATATCGACAAGCCGCGTCGCGATCGATACAAAGACGGTCGAAAAGGGCGTGGGGAAGCGTACGCTTTTCCCTTTCCTACGTCTTTGTATCGATCGCGCCGCGACTTGTCGAGATACTATTAGTGTCTGACGCTAGGTGCCGTCCGGCGTTAGGGGATTTCCCCCTATACTGTTATTTCCGTATTAACCGTAAGGGAAATGTTGACACATATAATCGACTAATGGATTTTCATCAAATTCTATGTAATTCATCAAAATTACAATTCAAACATTGTTATTCTGTATAAAACCGTAATAAGAAATTGGTAATGTAAGAAGCAATCCAATATTTTTCTCAGTGTGATTGAGTCATCTATGTTATAACAGCGTTGCTTTTGCTGCGTTGCTTAAACTACGAGTTGTTTGTTTATTTTCTAGAATCCCAGTGTTTTTTATGTATGCTGCATGTTTAACTCAAAAGCGACTTTTTGGTACTTATCTCACTTTTGCTTTCGTATGACGATATCGATTCGATTCGTGTATTTACATGCTTTTCTCTTACACGCTGAATTAATCAAGTTTATCGTCTACGATCCACCAGACTTGTTTGAAAGACGCAAATTGTCTGTAGCGTTACAAACGTATCTAACCTCAAACTGCCGCGGGGTGTCTGGATAGTTTCATTTTCTCGCTGTCTAGATATACTGTATCTCATAAGACTCACAGAATTAAATATATCAATACTTTTCACATATTAAACGACTGCCCAACAAAAAAAGAGTGTTCAGGGTTCATATATGTATGTTTTCCGTTTCTTTATTCCACAAAAACTTCTAAACACTTTAACCGATTTAGAAGTATATTATTAGAATCATTGTGTTATATCGAGTGTCATAGAGTACCTTTACTTTCCAAATTTCAAGTAAGAAGTTGTCTAAATGTCCGAATATCGAAATGTCAATAAATTTACATAAATTTATTGTATTTAGTGTCAAATTAACGGTCTGATTGAGTATATTCCGTAAATATACATCTTTATATAGGTCTTTGAATTGAAAACTTCGATTTTTTTGTAATATTGAACATTTATTTCGAAGCAAATTGGAAAGTGAATTTCATTCAATGTATTGTCCATCGCTAGATATGACGTTCTCCCATCTTTCTGGCAAGAGACAGTTTCTCCGGCGGAAGAAGTCTTCGTCCTTGGAGGCTATTCACGAATCCAGCCATTTTTCAATATCCTCAAAAGACTGGAAGCGCTGTTCGGAAAGGCCATGTGCCCTTGACCGGAACAAATAGTTGTCGGATGGCGCAATATCTGGGGAGTACGGCGGGTGAGGTAGGATGTCCCAGCGAAGCGTTTCCAGGAAGTTCTTGCCCTGCATCGCGACGTGTGGTCGAGCATGGTCATGCTGGAAAATTACCTTGTCGTGCCTTTTAGCGTATTCGGGCCGTTTTATCTTCACTGCATCGCTCAAATTCTTGAGCTGAGCTCGATAGTGATCGCCCGTGATGGTAACTCCCGGTTTCAGCAGCTCGTAATAGATGACACCCTTTTGGTCAACTCTACCAAATGTAAAGCATTACCTTGGATCCGTGGATGTCTCTCTTCGGTGTGGCTGTTGAGGTCGATGGAAGTGATTCACCGGGGTACGAGCGATATTTTTTTGCGTTTGGTGTTCTCATGAAAGATCCACTTTTCGTCGCCGGTGATTATTCGGTGGAGAAAACCTTTTCTTTTTTGACGGCGAAGGAGCATTTCACAAGTCATGAAATGTATTTCGATGTCTCTTGGCTTCAACTCATGAGAAACCCAATGCCCTTCCTTTTGAATGACTCCCATAGATTTTAAACGTCTCGAAACGGTTGAGAGACGAATATTAAGCACTTCACTTATCTTTGCTAGCGTCAGACTGGAATCTTCATGGAGTATGGACTCCAATTCAGCTTCTTCAATTTTTTGCTCCTGGCCTGGGCGCTCTATGTCTTGCACGTCGAAATCACCACTTTTGAATCGGAGAAACCAAGTCTCAACAGTCCTTTATGTTGGAGTAAATTCCCCGTAAGCTTCCAGCAGCAATCTATGACATTCTGCAGCAGTTTTCTTAAGATGAAAGCAGAAAAGCATTGCTTCCCGCATATGACGTTTTGTCGGCTCAAATTTCGACATTTTCGAAGCTAACAAAATTACCGTTGTTGACACTTCAACGAAATGACACAGACTGATAATTGAAGCCTAATGATGATGCTTTGACATGAAGTATTTTGCAATTTGGTAAATGACTAGAAATATAAGTTACGGTATTTCTTAGGCAAATCGAAGTTTTCAATGCAAGGTCTAATAACAGCGCGGCGGTCGTGTTTTTTATTCTTTTTAATATTTACTTATTTTCTCTGCAACTTGTATTCACGCTTGTTGTCTCATATAAATATGTTTCCATTAGCAGAGACCACAGGGAATCGAAGTTATTTTTACGGTTAATAATGTCGAGCTTTTCGTATTTCGAAACAAAATAAGTTGATTTAAGAGTTCATGGACCAGTAGAACATGGATGAATCGATTCCGGTAATACTAACAGTAATTACATGACGAAGTATTCGCCTATTCCTTCCGATTCCATAAAAGAATCCGAACTCAAGTGAAAGTTAACCCATAAATAAATTTGCGAGGATAGTTTATCTCGATACAGGAAAACAAATAGCCCTGGACAAATGGGCAAAGTCTAGGCGGGGCGTGCTCGCCAAAGATTTCGTGTATCGTCGGGTTTTTATACTTAGTTAAGTTTAGGATGGAGTGATTTATACTTTTCTTAAGATATTTCGTGATGTAATATAGTGACAGGCAGATCTATCTTAAGGCCCAGTGACAGGCAAAAGACACATCGCGTTAGGGTGATTAGTGTTTTTACGAACGATTCTGCTATAAATTATATATGATACGTTGCCAGAGAATGGGGTCTTTCGATGCCTTCCTAGAGAAGTTTGAGTCACTTTACAATTTTTCAGGACCTAAAAGATTTAGTTATTGTTTGTGTAGATTTTAATGCAAACTTTCTATCTAACTCCAATGAATAACATAAACTTTTGAATGAAGGCCAGGAATATTTTTTAAAATATTTTTTTCAGCAATATTCCACCTAGAATTAACTGTGTAATCTTTCCTGACATATCTAAAATTGCAAACGGAAAGGAGACACTACTATCATACCCAATTAATGGCCTACGGGGTGAGTTTTTTGGTGGCATTCTTGTAGTGGGTGAATCAGTACGAGCAAATAAGCATATTTTAATAAATAAATATATATTTTTTTATATATTTCTTTTTTTTTTTAAGTTTGAGAAGCATTGTGTGCGCTGCACCACATCTAGCATTAGGTAAAATATTTCGCATAAACAATATTCGCGATATTTTACCTACCGCTAGATGGCGCATCGCGTTAAACTATTTTAATACTTTTTTCAAAACATAAATTTATTCAAACTTTCAAAAAAAAATTCTCTTTCAAAAATATTTATCAAAAGTTGCTTACTTGCTCGTACTGATTCACCCACTACAAGAATGTCACTAATAAAAATCTCAACCTGTATATCTCTTCTGAGTATGCATCCTAAATTGGTGGAAATGTTGAGATTAGAATTCTATCGATTTTTAATTAACACAAAATATTGAACTATGATCTTGATAACGAACTTTCCCCAGAGGCTGGTTGCAACTTTTGGTGGGTCAAACTTGCGGATTCACATAGCTTAACACAAAATATGAGGGCACATTTTTGCTCCAAATTTCGCTATTCCATTTTTCGTAACGCGCTACAAAAAGACAACTTCTCTACCGTGTAATGCTCTTATCACGTTCTCTACGTTTCCATAGTTAACGGACGAGGTTATAACTTTTACTGCACGTCTAGGAGGGACTGACTTACAAGCGTTTTGAGAGCCAAGCTTCCAGATCGCACTAAATGATGCCAATCTCATTACTTTTCTGTCACACCTCGTAACCCGTCACCTCGTAACACCTTTTCTGTCACACCCGTTCAGGATGGTAACCCTGATTCATAAAGCAGATTACTAATGTAAATTGGACTAATTATTTCATATTTACAAACAGGTATACTATTACGTCGTGGATTCTCCTCGCAACGAAGGCAAGAATTTCTTCGAGATCAACATGCAGACTGGGGAGGTGTTCACGAAGATAATCTTCGATCGGGAGAAGCAGGGAGCCTACGCACTGGAAGTGGAAGCCAGGGACGGAGCACCATCAGCCAGGCCTAACTCCAACGGACAACCCAATTCAGGTAGGAATTTTATTATCGATGTTTTTAAATTGTTGTTTTTCTAATAAGATAAAGTTGGCGATTCTAATTTTGTGAAAAATGAATATTAACATTTCTAGACGCTTTTTTCGTTTCAACGGAAATTGCTCATTTTCCTAAAAGCTTTGTTTTAATCATTATTGAGACTTCGAACAAAGCTGTGGTTTGATGAGTTGATTAACGAGCTTTTGATCGCTTCTTCGTCGACATCCACGAGTCCCTCACAGTCTCGGCTTTCATGTTAAATATTGATGAATATGCTCTGAAGTCCCGGGGGATATTTAGGCAAGGAGGCCTCGGGCCTCCAATTAATATCGCCGATCATTGTTATCGACGGAGCCCATTTGCAGGCCTTAATGAAACGGCGCGGTCGACTCTCTCGTTATCTATATTTTGGAGGTAGGTGTTGGCAGCCATGTTGGAATGTTGTTTTAGCAATCGAAACTACTTAAGATACTTACTTGTATATTACCGATACGGAAGTTTTCATCATTAGATATATTCGATTGTGGAATTATACTATAACTATCAGGAACCTCAGCATTCATATAGATGAATATCTTTCTTGGCGGTAAATCGTAGTTTTTTCCACGGTTTTCATAGTTTTCGACGGCGTCAGCAATTCCTCTTGATTTTGGTAAGCTTATTCGATTTTGGGGGCCACCTATAAGTCAGGGAGCCGCGACACAAACAGACGACAGAATAGTTCTCTAAATTAAAAAGGAAAACCGAATATCGAGTTTTTTTTTATCGGACTATGCTACAGTGACTAGTTATTGAGCTACAGTGATATGCTTGAAGCCATTATTCAAGCATGCGTTGTCCGATTATAACAATTCTTTAGTCAAACTGTTTTATTCGCCGAGTGAGTACCTGAAATGGATCTGGAAGCTGGTATATAAACGGACGACTGAGAAATCACATTTTCAGCCTTAAGTTCGCCAACTTTTATTAGCTATCGAGTAAAGTCATACGAAAAACAGATCATCCAATGATATTTTTTAATCGTACTGTGCATTCTTGAGTTACAAAATTTAAAACCGATTGACTTAGAGGGCCGTACATTTTGAACGAATTACCCGATTTGAAAAATTATTTTGCCAATCAGTTTTATTGTTCGTATGGATGAAATGATTAGAGCTGCCATATACGAATCGACCCGAGCCCAGCGCTAGCGTTTTGAAAAATACTTTTACTTTTCATTTTACTATTAGTACGGCGTTTTACTTTGGGTCTATGGAGTGTAGATGACCCAAGTTTCTAACTATCGGTGACATAGGGTATCTTATGGCTACTCCATCGATTTATTTATATATAATAATACCGAACAACCAGGATAGTTTTCGGTTTCATACATTATTTTTTTCCAATTCCCTTTTATTCCAATGCCTGTACCCTTATTAAAATCTGCGCAAGGACTCATTTTCCCTTATAGGTACGAACTAAGTTTAATCGTGAGTGAGACCGCAAATCAACCCTTTGAGGACCATTTGCTTTGTGGTAGGATATAGACATTTTTGATACATAAAACTGTTAAAAGGGCGATGTAGTAACATATATGTCAAGTTTTGTGAAAAAAAATGATGGGACATAAGTGACCCTATGGTCCATAAAGAGGCAAAGTTATAATAGTTGATTATTTTAATATTTAATTAAAAAATTATTTGTCCTAAAAACGTACTAAAATAGAAAGAAAAAAAAGTTGCCATAAATATTTGTTTGCTACTAATAAGATTCTCATGTCTCGATAACATGGAAAAAATATAATTTATATATTATTTGTATTCGATAATTTATAAAATGATTTTTGAAGTTATGGGACGCATATGTCCCATAGTTGTTAAAGGGTTAAAGTATTCACTACTTCCGAATTCCGCAGGGCATCGCGGATGCTGTCATAGCATCGCTCCGCTCTGCGGCGCCGTTTCGGCAATCTAGTAATATTTCCATGAACTAAAAAAAACACGCGGCATCGTCACCGTGATTGATGGTCTCTGGAGGAGATTTGCTCGTAATTTGTGTTGGCAACACCGCAAATCCACACCGTGTATACTTTTAATATGAAATCGATTAAGATCGTTCAGGATAGCATTGCCTTGAATCGATGATAAAAAAAATGTTTTTTTCATCTCGCTGCTTCGAGATGATGAGACATACAGAGGCATTAATATTTTTGACGAGAAACTTCTTGAGGCTTATTTTATGCGAAACAGGATACGGTATAGTTTTGACTACGAAGTGGGCGGAGAGATTATAGGCGCCATAAGAAGAGCGCAATGCGGGATTTGGGAGTTCTATAGCAAACTTTTGTTTTATTTGAAAAGCACACTGTGGATAAATCAATGGGCTCAGTGCAGTTGGACCATGATAACTCATGTGTTAGGTCGGTCCAACTCCTGCGAGTTGGACCCACCTAACACATGAGTCATCATGGTGCTGACTTTTATCTGGTAGCCTCCACGCAGCAGTGCGAGCCCAGGTAGGACTCTGTGCCTGCGGGCCAGTTCCCCTGGGAATCGTCCTTCGGGCGCTTCTGGACGGTTTACGCACCGTGAGGCGTCAGCTAATCAACTGTGCATTTTGACTGATAATCGGGGGAGTCTGGAAACGGCTTTGTTTCCTATAGAGCGGGGGTGGTTGTTAACCTTACGGCAACCGCTCTTGAAACGACCAATCGGCTACCGGGTGAACAGCCAGGCAATGATCGCCGTGGTCCGCGATAGATTTGGTAGACACAGACTCACCGCTACGTAAGGGAGAGTAATGACCGCGTAATTGAAAACTCGTTATATAAACGTTTTTCAATTCTTATCATTGTTATTAAGTAATTTCTTTGTGAGGCTTACTATAAGTATGTCTTATTATAAGTATATATATATATATATATATATATATATATATATATATATATATATATATATATATATATATATATATATATATATATATATATATATATATATATATATATATATATATATATATATATATATATATATATATATATATATATATATATATATATATATATATATATATATATATATATATATATATATATATATATATATATATATATATATATATATATATATATATATAGATATATATATATATATATATATATATGTATATATATATATATATATATATATATATATATATATATATATATATATATATATATATATATATATATATATATATATATATATATATATATATATATATATATATATATATATATATATATATATATATATATATATATATATATATATATATATATATATATATATATATAAAACGTATAAAATGTAAAAAAACTGTATTTTTTTTTGCAAAATATTGAACGATTTTGGCTATAATATTAATAATTACTTTTAGGAATTCAATGTAATGACGCATTTGTGCCCTATTTAAACAAAAATAAAATAAAATAAATGTTGAAATGACTTCATTTATTGAAAAACTTCATTCATTAAAAAAATCCAAACTTCTTAAGGGTAAACATAAGAAATATGCTGAAATTGATCCCTTTTAAGATCATTTTCCTGCAATGGCTGGGAAACATTACTGTAATGCATGCATACCGTAATGCAAGGTCAACGGTGTGACCTTGCATTACAGTGTGTATGGCTGAGCGCTGCGCGCTATTCGTTTTCTATCTCAAAAACGGTTAAGCGCAAAAAAATTAACGGACAAAATTGGTCGCAAATTTTATGCTCTATACTTTTTATGATAGATTTTAACATTGTTGGAGCTATAGAAACCTAGGTAATAGCGAAAACCCGATTTTTAACCTTTGACATTAAATAACAGATAAACTGAATAACTTGAATAACGACGCAGACAAGAGATTTTATGAGACTTTGTTATTATCTCTCATTCCGAGGTGAAACCCCTAATATGAATGGACTATGAATAAAGTCGCTTTTTGCCAGTTTATATGACCAAGTATTATGTTCAATTAATCTCGTCCTGTTCTCCCTGTCAGCCAATTTGACAGGAAGCCGGCAGAAAACTCGATACATTTTCTAAATCATTTTTTTAACCGCGACTCGCGACGAGTGTACATACATTACGTAATCGTTTGGGAATATTTATAAATTTGTTGTCGACATGTATTATATAATATATTATGAGTCTACCTCATTAGCTCAAAGTTTTAAGTTTGAGACGGTTCCCTCTTTCTCAGTCAAATCAACCTTTTGTAAAAGTCGAACAAAAATATGATACATAGCCATACTTAGGACTACGTTCTGAAACTGAAAATTGTGTCGACTGCTTTGCCGTCACAGTGATGCTATTTTTTTATTCCCCAAGGCTAAATATTTCACTGCAAAAACGTTATACGAAAATTCAGCCTCTATAGCTGCTTATATAGATAGTAACTATAAAAAGGCCAGAAATAATACGGTCATAAACCATATTTTTTTATAACCGTGTCATTTTAGGGGTGCTTCGTGGGAAAGAAAAGGGAATGAAATAGGTTACGATAATAATGATACAAATCTGTGATATATAGCTTAGTTTTAGTACAGTGTATTACAGAGTACATTGTATTACAGAAAATTCAAGATGAATTAGATTTATAATAATTGTTATACAAATAGACGACTATACTGGCTTTACCACTATTGATATTAATTCTATTGTATTGCGTTGTGCTAGTTACTAGTCTGTCTAAAATTGTAGGAATTGCGAATTATTTGGAATAAGTTCGTTTTTCTAGATTTAAGTTGGAAATATCTTTGGGAGCACTTTTTTTTCATCAAAAGGGCCTGGATATCGAAAATGTATCCAAGGAATGATGAATAGCAACAAGCAGGCAGGCACTTCGAATGAATTTCTTATCCTTACGCTTCAGAGACAGTTCCTGGATAGAGATGCCGTGTTTCAATACGATATTTTTTTCAAAATAAATGAAAAACATACTAAAAGATCGTAATATTTCTGTAATGAGCTGGCCGGGCTCAACTGACTTAAAACCGATTAAAACCTATGAGCTATCAAAAAGAAAAGGCATGAAAAATAGGATTGCTCAACAAAAGCAAACTGGTTTTATCAATTGTTAAAATGTCTTGTCAACAGTTGTCAATTGTCAACAAATGTGTTGATTGATTCAAATATCTAGTCGATAAATATATTGATAAACATCCCAGCTTTGGCTGGACGTTAAATAATTATTTAGTTCAATACACAGTTCAGTGATGAAGGATGCTGCTGTGTGCTTTCTTTTACTTTCCCCACTGACAACCCGACGAGAGAGGAAAGTATTGTGAACGCAATTCTCCGCGATAGCTCCCCAACTCTTAATCCGATTGAACTGAAATTTGGTATGCAGGCATCATTTGGTCATGACAAGCGTTGAAAAGATGTGGTTGAAATCGGTCCACCAGGGTGCGCACTAGTCGTATATCATCCTCGAGGTATTATTACTTAGAGACTTGAAATTTGATACCCAGAGAAACGAAACAAGCCGCCTAAGGCGGCTGTAAAACGGAACCCAAACGGGTTCATCCGCCAGCCGGGAGAGGGCGCTTATCAATTTTATTTGTGAAATTAATATTCAGATGCAATCAGTCTTTAGCTACTTGCCGGGAAAATCTTGGGATGACACAACCGATTTTTTGATACTGGTAAACACGAATATTTTGTAATGGTGTAGGAATGTGCATCTCATGCTTTAAGTGGAATAAATAAATAATTTAAAAATATGTGGGAATCGGGGTCAGAGTCATGTTCCACATATTACAAAAGAACAAAGAAACTATTTATCCCACTGAATTGATCTTATTATTTGAATATGTAAAGCAAAAATTGGAAATTAAACTGGAAGATTAATTTGTTGATCGATGAAAATTATCTACGTCTATTGTAAAGCTATAGGTATACATACTGCTATATTTTCATAGTTCTACATGGTGTTGAATAGGTGCGCAAAAGAAACCAGACTATAACAATATAGGTACTTTGAGAATGGAACCAAGTTGGAAATAAAACTGAACAAGAGTTCTACAAGAAATTAAGCCATTGCTAATGAACATTAATTAACGAAAACAATAATTATAAAAGGAAACTATGTATAAGGACGAAGACGCATACGGTTCACAAAGCATTGCAAGATCTTTGCTCCAAGCAGCAGTACCGGTTTCAGATTACCGAAAGCTATTCCGTTTCAAATTATCTTTTCGAGTATTCCCCGACATATTTGAGTACCTAGTTCCGATCGTGCGCTCTATATACTAGCTAAAATCCCAGCCAGCTCCGAGAAAATCACAAGTCGCTATGGAATTTCTCTGCGAGCTCCGTTTAATCTGAGATCTTAATCTGGGCTGAGATATTCAGGCTCCTTATGCTGGCTTTCTCTTAAGTTAAATTCAAGTCTGCGCTTCCTTCGTCCGCTGACAATGACTAGATAAGGTAGGTACGCTAAATAATTGAGTTTTGTCTCATCTGGTAAGCTTACATCCAAGTCGTCGTTTTGTATTGGATATTTATTTTATTTTTTATCTATTTATACAAAAAATAAAATATATAGGAAATATTTTTACGCAATGACTTTGCATTACTTCTAACTAGGCAATGCCTGTTTCGAGGAAAACGCTATGTTTATATGATATCAATTTAAAACTTAATTTTATGAAAAACATTTTACGCAACTGTTATAGTAAATTAAAAAAAAATATAATGAAATAAATAAAATAATCAGAAAAAATCTAAATATTTATTACATACAAGTAGCAGAAAATAAAAATACAATAAAAGTAGCAGAAAATAAAAATAAAAACCAAATACAAAATATTATGTCATAAAATAAAAAGCTAAATTCGCTCTTGTTTACATATAGGTAAATTATATTGTTAGATATGTGAGGGTGTGTAAATTGTGTGTGCGTAAATGTGTTGCTATTTTTGAAATGTCATGAGGATACATTCAATTTCTGCCCTTCCTATACTACTTGTAATTAAACACTGAATGCGACTTTTTTTAAGAACCACCTGTGTCAGTCCTGAAATATCGAGTGTGTTCCTAAAATAGTCATTCATCTTGGAGCAAGGTAATCATATTGGTGTCGTCCAAACGATGTAAATCTCCCGGGCACTATATATTGTGGAACCTGTGCCAATATTGTGTTCTTAGCAGGGAACTATATCTCTGCTTGCGTACGATTGAAATTTAAAGCAGTTGTTAAACAATATGCATATATGGGTAAAGAATGGTTGGCCTAGATTATCCATTAGTGAAAATACATAATTTATATAATTGATAACGTGCTCGAATATAATGATCACACTTTCGTGAAACAATTTCGACCCGTTTACACCCATTTCCCAATGTTCCAATTTGTTGATCAGTTCATATGGGTCAAGATGCGCCATATATGTGTAGTCGAGTATTGGTTAGATTCGAAAGGAGAAAAATTGTATCGATGGAAAGAAATCGTTTAAGCACTTGCCAAGCGTAAAAAACAGCAAATATTTTGCAACTTAACTCGTCTGTATGTGATTGCCAATGCTGCTTACTTTACTTTTCTCGTTAGAGAAAAAATTGGCATGTTTTAGTTTTAAATAAAAATGCAATTTTATACAAACGTAATCTTCTCTGCCCTGTATGAATGTCAGTTTAGTGTTTCCCTTTCGTTTTAAGTTAATTGTTTTTATTATAGCCTATGGGAATTCACTTACTATATTTGGAGCTTTCCCCCGTATATTATTGAAACATATTTCTTATACAAAATACCCAATATCGACCACATCTATTAAAATCGGTTTAACAAAGTTAAATAATGTTGTATTTCATGGAATCCTAGTTTTAGTATATCTAAACTAACACGTAATAAACAATTCAGTGTCCGAGACAGAATTCCCTCTTCTCTTTGTCAACTTAAGAGCAGAATTCTGAAGCATGCACACCAAACATGCTAACTTAACATGAGAGAGATCTACCATCCAATCTTCATCCACGTTAACAGCCCACTAGTAATAATATAAATTCACAGAGTTTTCCCAGGTATGCTAAGTGTATAGAGGATGTAAAGTGATTTCCTAATCTCATTGCCCATTCATGCGGGCCTCGAGCGAAGGCGCTCATGGTCACCGTCTGCTTCGCGCACAGATTAATCATATAGTTGTGATTTTCATAATAGATGCGACGTTATTTGAAATTAGCCACTCTCCGCGATTCAGAATGTTGTTATTTTAGTTTTCGTGGCAATTTCTATAGACATTTCAAGATAACTTAGCGATTTAGTCCAGTCACTTAATCAAAAAAAAAATGGTCAACCTTGGAATGAGAGACACGAGATTTCATGAGACTTTTGAGACAATTTTTAGAACGCCAGAATGAAGTTATCTCTAAGAATCAGAATCTCTAATTCCGAGGTGAAACCCCTAATATGACTAGACTAAATGACAATTGACCTAGATGCGATATTTTTTTTATCTAAATAAATAACTCAGCAATATACAGAGTGAGTTAATTTTAATTAACCGGCATTGTTAAAGAGGGTGAATTAGTACGAGCAAGTAAGCAACTTTTGATGACAAAAAAAATTGTATAAAATTGTTATTTGTGTGTAAATTTGAACAACTTAGCTTATGAATAGAAGTTTGACAAGCAGTAGGTAAAATATCGCTAATATACAATATTAGCGATATATTCTAACCTACCGCTAGATGGCGCATCATGCTCAACGATTTTCATGCTATTTTTCGGAAAATTGAATTTTCCTTTTTTTTTTGTTTAACCCACATTTTTTTCTTAAACGTTGCTTATTTG
Source organism: Micropterix aruncella (assembly GCA_944548615.1). Lineage (NCBI taxonomy): Eukaryota > Metazoa > Arthropoda > Insecta > Lepidoptera > Micropterigidae > Micropterix > Micropterix aruncella. The sequence continues at coordinate 29,441,095 of OX155951.1, forward strand.
CTTGTAATAAACTCATCTTGTATATTATAACAAAATAAATTAAAAAGTACTTACCTAAGTTTACTTACATTTGATGTGGACTTACAAGCCTATTTTTTAAAGATTTTTAAAGGTGTTTTTTTTTTGTCAATATATGTTCATTTATTCACAAATAATATTACAATTTACAATATAAAACATCAAATAACATATTATGAAACTAAATTACTTAATCCAGATCAAGAAATCAAACTCAATGATTACTTAAATCAGTAAGATATGTTTATTAGTATTGTAAATTAGGTTTATTGGGGGGGAAAATAAATCAAAGATTGTGGCCCTGAAGTACCAAAACGTAAGCTGAGTTTAGGGAAAATGTGATAGTGATATTTTCTGTTATAAATAGCTTTATTGTCTGTTATAAATAGGATAGAAACGAATTTACCGCGTGAAATTTGTAGCACCCGACGTTTCGATGACGTTGCAGTCGCCGTTGTCTAGGGTAGACCCTGCAACGTCGGGTGTTACACACTTCACGTGGTAAATTCGTATTATCCTATTTATAATATGCGTATCAATACGGATTTGAAGAAAACGTGTCTCATCTCGAGTTTACGTGTAGATACACCTGTTGATAGATCTGTGTCTGTACGTATGAATAAAATTGCCCGCGAGCGACTGGGAGACGAAACGAAACGCAATTTCACCCTCGTCCCCGGGGATTTAGTTGAGATGAGCTAGATAGAAATTGTCCGATAATACGCCGGACCCCTCTGCGTCCCTCTTGTCTAACCTAACTTTACTTGAGCTGCGTTTGCGAAAAAACAACGGCAGAATAGGCGCGCCGGATCTCAATTCAAACGGGTATATATATTTCGCTGAAGGAGTAACGGCAACGGGAACGAGATTAGTCGAAATGTTTGTTTGGGAGTGTTTGTGTTGCCAACACCGCGATGGAGTGGGCAATCGAAATAATTGTGATTTGTGAAAATTTACATATTTTGATATCGTCCCCCGATCTGGAAGTTTTTTTTTACAAATCTTTGCCTGTTCTGCGCCGCCGCACGCTGGTAGCGAACGGTTTCGTGCAGCTTGGGCCGTAAGATCCACTGTGTTTCCGGGTCGGTCCAACTCACGATTCAGCTCCTATTCACTAGCCTGCTCGTGTGGAGGACTACCCCGGGAAAGACTCTCGCGTCTCGGGACTCGCGGCTGGTAGTTCGGTTTCCCCTGGAGAAACGCCTTCCGGCGCTACTGGACGGTTTGTGCACCGTGCGGCGTCAGTTAATCGGTTGTGCAATCTGACTAATTACTGAAAAAGTGTGGAGACTGCGGAAATATACTGTCTCCGAAGCAGCGCGGGTGGATGTTGACCTTTCGCCAACCACTCTTGAAATGATAAATTGGCTGCCTGATTCTGAATTCAGAGCCGGGAAAAAGATGCCAAGGGTCCGCCATAGATTCAAACCAAATCACCGCTGAATATACGGCAGTTAAAGGTCGCGCAAACGACTATGGACCCGTAACCAGTCGGGAGGTTGGAGGTATCCTGATAGTTACATTCCAGACGGAGATATACCTCCAAAACTGGTGATCAGGGGGTGAGGCTGCCTGCTGGGGACCTTTACCGGTGCCTCGCCGTAAGGCGTAAGATTTTTTTCTAATATTAATATTCTGATGTCTGATTAACATGGAAAAAATATAATTTAGAAATTATTCGTATTCGATAATTTATAAAATGATTTTTGAATTTATGGGACACATACGTCCCATAGTCCTTAGAGTTTAAAGTACTTGATTTCTATGAACGTACCAAAATAAACGGAATGGCGCTTTATTTTTTTTCCAGTGCAGCAAGTAGGTAAAATATGCGGTTTATTTATTTATTTATTTATTTAAGAATTAATTACTATAAAACATTGATTAGCTTACAAAAATAACAGGAACCGAATGGCAAAACCTTAACCTTTTGCTTATTTGTTTCTGTCACCCAACTGGGACTAGCCCGTTCTAGGGTGGACAGGACTCCAATATTATAATCAAGTTTGCTTGATTGCTTGGTTGCCTACAAATGTACAAGTTTTAGTAAAAAGCTTATGACACTAAATTGCCCTAAAATGTGGTCTTCAGAATAAAATAAAAAATAATAATAATAATAAAATATTAAAAATATATAATAAATAAAATGCCATTCCATTATTAAATCGGCAATAAATATAATATAAAATTCGATTAAATAATATAAATAAAGTTATATGTGAGAAAAGAAAGAAACAGTCATTAATATTTAATATTATGTTTTAAGTAATATAAGATTTAATATAAAAATACCTAGTCTAAAAGTATAATTCATTGTCAAAGTCAAATATTTTTTGGTAGTTAGTTCAATGTTAAAAAATACTTAACATATAAGTTTAAAAATATGTTAATAATTTGTGCACCTAAGTTTTATTATACTATTTAATGTACCGGTTAATGTGCAAATTTGTTTACAGAGTAGCTCCACCGCGTGGAACGGAATAGTATGGCATAATATACCTTCGATTATATCATACTCTATATTCCTCAATAGGATACCTGTTTTGCGGAACGATCATGTTTATTAATTCGCCAGCTTTCGTTAACCCATTCGAGACCGACTCCACACCGTGTGTGCAATGCAATTCCGAGCCAAAATACAGGTAGCATACCGTTTGTGCAATGATATTGAATTGCAATTATCAGTCAGTATGGAAAAAGCATCCGTCAGGACATGACTGGTTTAAAACAAAAAATATATTTGAAGTGTGTAAAAATTAAATTGATGTTGGTTTCAATTTAGCCCTTAAATTGAGTTAGCCAAATCCAGGACCATCAGGATTGCAGAAAATGAGCGGTGATAAAGAAAATGATGATTTATTATTTGCAGAAAAGTGAAAAAAGAACCGAAATGTTGTTATTATGTATAGTGACAGTGATCCGGAATATAAGGAAGGCATGAATATAAATATATAACAGTTAGATAGTGAATGGAAAAATTTGCTGCTTCTTAAAAAATATTTTCTTCATTACTGAATCTAAAATAACGAATTCATGTTACCTGACTATTTTTGGAACAAGTAACTCAATTTAATAATGTGTTTTTATTTTATTTTAAGAGCTCTCTAGACGATCAAGCATTCTTGTCAAGCAACGCGTTTCGGGTTGGGAGGGGATCGTAAACCGCAGGAAATATGCTTTTTTTATTTTTTATATTTACGAAAAATGCCTAATTATGTGGTTTTATACCAGGGAGTCAATCATTCATCAATCAGTTGCATCTAATTAACGTGACTCCCTGGTATAAACTACAAAATTAGGCATTTTTGGTAAATATTACAAAAAATATTTGCATATTTCCTGAGGTTTACGATCCCCTCCCTGCCCGCGAGGCGAAGCTTGTCAAGCATGCTTGATCGTTTAGAGAGACCCTTACATTGTACACCTGGTGTTCAATCCGTCCCTCGTAATAAAAACATTCAGAAGAGCTGCCTGCATACACGACGTGCAATCATATTATTTGTACAAAGGGAGTTATAAAGCGACTGATTTCTATTGCAAACATGTTTTTAAAAAATCAAAAAAGGTCAATATATAGCAAAAAAATGGATTTTGGGGTTGGTCTCCAAAAATATGTGCTGTCTCGAATGAATTAAACTACCAATAGGATAAGGTATTTTTTGAGTTGGTTTCTACCTTCTCTAACAAGAGTTTTCGGTACAATATTACGGTACAATACGTAGAAAAATGGGTTTCAGAGCAAAAACAAGAAATAAACAATCTCAAACGCGTTAGTTTATATTTCATTGACTATACTCTAGTTTGTTAAGTGCGAGTGTTCACCGAAAAGGAATAGAATATCATCGCCCATCCCTAAAACGTGGAAACCGTAGCTATTTCAGTCGATTGATCACGTGGTGCCGCGGTTTAATCGAGTGTCTACAAATATATGAAGTTATTCCCAATTCTTTACACCGAGGCTAAGTTTAACGACGAAGTCAGTGGCTTGCTTTAGTTGCTCGAGTGAACCGTGCGGTGGCTCACTGTGAGCCCAGCGGTACGGTCGGGCTTATCTGAGTAAAATTACCGCTTAGCGGCTGCGAGATGTGCTCGCCTATTTCTGCTAAATGAATAAAACATGATCGACACTTCGCGAGTAAGAGGGCGGCTCACCCAGAATTTATCCTTTTCCGTGTACCTACCTGCTATACAAACTTCATTATATTGAGCTTGTATAAATGTTAACTGCTCCAGCCGGTAATGTGATTATAAGCCGGATTAACCTAAGTCATTCTTTAAATATTAAGTAGATAATTACTTTCAGCATTAATCATTTATAGGTTAGCTGTAATGTTTTTGATGAATTAGGGTTAATGTATAGCGACAGTAATAAGACCCTTCCCGCGAGGGTGATGATTTTTCTGTAAGTTGGATAGATAGCCAAACACCCGAGTTACGATTGTCAAAATACGACTTGCCAAAGGTTGAGGCAATGGACCGAAAGGTTTGTGGAATACAAAGAATTCGCGGTATAAGGCAGAAAAGGTTACTGCTACTTGGTTGTTGAAGTTTCATGCGACAGACGCCTCTGGAAACTCGTGGTCCCGGCGTGGTCGTATTCTTGATAAAGTTTTCGCATTACCGTTTTATTCTTTACTGGTCAGGTAAAGTATTGTGAACGCGATTTTTTTTTGCTAGATGAAGACGGAAATATCCATTTTGAGCCACCCTGTGACGATTAAGAGCATTTCCAGATTGAAGGCTGGCTGTATGTCTGTCTGTCTTGCTTTGTATGTGTATTCTCTGTCTGTCTGTGTGTCTGTCTGTGTGTTTGTAATCCGATTGAGCTGAAATTTGGAATGCAGGCATCATTTGGTCATGGTAAGAGGTGAAAATATTGTGGTTGTAGTGCTGAGGGCGCACTTGTCATATATCAAACTCGAAATATAGGACTGAGAGACTTGAAGTTTTATACACAGATGCCTTGTTGGACCGAAATCACATTGTCAAATTTTGTTTGGGATATCTCATATACCCACACGCTACACAAATAATATAAAAATTCCGCGATACATTTTAAATAAATATTAACGCAATCCTGAGGTGTCGCAATGGAACCCAACTGGGATTTTCCACCGGCCGAGAGATTCCGCCGGCCGGCTCATCGATTTTATTTATGAAACTGATATTCAGATGAAATTAGTCCTTGGCTACTTGCCGGGAAAGTCTTGGGGTGACACATCCGATTTTTTTGAAGTTTGTTCAATTGTCGGGTCACCAATATAAGATTAATAAGTATATTGGTACGCAATTAAAAAGTAATTATTGATTGACTGATAACTTATAACTTTAGACTATGCCCGTTGGGTGCCGACGCTGCGGTGCACGTGAGATAGATGTTAACTGGAGGATATCGCTGAGCCGAGGCGAGGGCGCTGAGACGAGGGAGCAATCGATAGTCCGATTATCATGTATTCCAGTAGAGCCTGGCGATGCGTGTTTGATATGTGTAGTCGATTGGGCACACATCCATGGACGAAATTCGCCATAAATGTTCAAAAAGGCTTTGTTTTTGAACATCATAGTAATCGCTATAGATATGCCAAAGTGCTAAAAAACACTAAATAATCTTGAAACCTTTATATTCTACCAGTTTTTTACTAAAATTTGACAGAAATCACCTGATACTTATTTTTGTACTGATATGATTCTATCTGCGTATTTCGCATTAGATATATAAGATTAATAAATAAAAATTTAGTCACATGAAACTTTATCGACCATTATCTAACTCTTCGTATAACATTTGCAGTTATAACATATGTAATTATAACTTTTTAGTGTTTTGATTGTGCGATGAGACGTATACTCCTCATTAAGTTCGTTTAGGTTGAATTTTAGTAACGTTTTCGAGTCTATCATACAATAATAATTTGTTTTCAGTATTATTTTAACAATATTAACAAGAGCTACTACGACTGAAAAAAATGTTCGCAGGCCTCGAAAATCAAAGCTGGATTTAAAATACGCCACTCGGTCTTTTTGTCATCCTTTCAACCTTCTTAACTTGAACGATCGCCTTGGGATTAATTTGGGATCCACCCAAACTATCCCAAGCGGATGTGATGTCTACAAAAACCGACGCCGAATACTGCATTTTCAATAATCATTTATTCTTTTTTAAGCTATTGCATAGCTTTTATCGCGGGCCTAGTAGGCCAGCGCGGCGACCGAATGAAGAAATTTCTTAACGAAAATTAATGATTTTAAACTGATAATTACGTCTAAACGAGTACTGCTTACGATTCGAAAAAAATATATGTTAAATAAGAACATTTTCCTAATATTCTTAGCTTTGAATATTTTAGATTTTGTTTATATTACATAGTGTAATTAATTTGTGAAATTAGGTCTAACCGAACACAAAAACGACTACTACGCAAATACTATCTGGCGTATTATTATGAAACCTGCACCATTTTAAAGATAATTTAATTATCTATCTTTTTATCTACGATTTTTTTCGAATAATTCGTTTTTTTTGCTTTATTGAATAAAAAAATCGTGCGCGGCGCTCTATCGAAAGACGTTCAAATTATTCCGAATCATTTGCTTCCGCAGCCGCAAATGATTCGGAATAATTTCAACGTTTTCCGATAGAGCGCAGTTATCTGATATCAGAAAAAATAAAATAAATAAATAATTATAATAGCATAAGTTGTTAAAAAATCTATGTAATAGCTTTACCGTGGCAGTCCCCGAGTGACACGCGTATTTTTTTTTTCATTTATTTATTTATTTAATTATTAAACTTATTATTTATTTAATTATGAAACTAAACTTACCAGTAGTACATACACAATATGAGTATTTGTAAAACATATTTAAACAAAACCTTTTTACTATCCTATGAACAGTTTACAACGCTTGCATAATAATTAATGATAGAAATAACATGATCACCTTAATAATAGATAAGAGGTTAAAGTGCCAAAGCTGCTCTACATAACCTCTTAGAATATTTCTGAGGCCACATTTGTTTGACATCATGCGAGTGAATTTCTTCTGAACTAGTTCAATTCTATCGCTGTGAAAAATATAAAGCGGATTCGAAATTACCGATCCATACTCCGGAACTGATCATATAATATACATAATAAATATATCGATATCGAACAAGGATTTTAATATTTAGGTAGGCATCGAACGAAACGCTGCTGCCTGAATTAAATATTACTCTACGAAATAGAAAACGCGGCACTTCCGTAATCACATTTCCCTATTTGGGCTTTTTCTCTCCCCTGTAAGCATCCGCTGCTTCGATGAATAATAAAACTCGGAGATGTTGAATTCAATTTCTCGATTGATAACTTCGTAAACCCATTGGAGTCTTGTTAGGAGGAAGAGTGCCGAGTCGCATCTCTTCCACTCTCAAAGCTTAAATGACGGCGAACGTCTCTCACTCCTTTCGGCTTGCCGATTTTTTTTATTTTCCTCTGCGAATTACGTAGGAAAGTTAAGATGATGTCCATCCCGTAGATATAAGAGTCGTAGACGTAGTTGTAGCATAGTTCTCTCATAGTTTCAGCATTTTCATCACCAATTTCGACTCTTTTTCCAATATTATATTTCATGCTTCTGAACCAAAATAATAAAATTCAGTAATGACTTGTATTTGGACTATTCAGATATAACATATATTTTTAAATATTGTATTTATATTTACAAGTTGGTTTTATTATTTTCAAATATTATGGTTTATATATATTTCCAACATGACAATTTATACTTCCTTTTAACTATCGTGGTATATTGTCTATTATGGAGCATCAATTTTACTGAAATAATCTGTCAGGGTGCTATAAACTAAAATAATATAACTTGTTAGGAGAGTCAACCCATATACAAAATAGACGTTTCAAAACATAATATATTTAGAAGACTATCTCTAAATTGTTTACACTAGCACTCATGAGTATATAGTCACCCTACACTGGAAAAATAGTGAAAGGAACCTATACTCAAAATCAATAACGAATTAACGATTAACGTAGACCCTTTAGATACGGATCACGATAGCATAAATAATTGAGGTGACTGTCGTAATATATTTGTCGGAAATTCGTCCCCTAGATTTATTTGTTTCAATATTAGGAGCCTAAACATTAGGATGAACTTCTCATACTTTTACAAAACTTCAGTATAAATGTGGACTTATTAATAATGTCTCAATATTTGCTAGAAGACCGCAGCAGTAACTGTCCTAAACCAACAATAGGTAGAGGTACTCGTATATATGAAAACACGAATAATAATTTACTTCAAAATGAGGAGGCTGTCTACTTTAAGGAAAATTTACTTCAAATGTATGTCTCGACCAGAAGCTTCTCCGGATTGTTATAATTTCTTCCGACAACATTGATTAGATTATCAAGGGCGAAGGAATTAAGATGTGTTAAGATTTTCATGGTATTCTCAGCTTGCTTTTTGTCGTCAACCTTCTGTAAACTTCTTCCTCAACCACCATCGTCAACCATTTTGAAATCCTTTGAATCATTCCATCAAATCATCGTGATTTTCATTTTGCATCTCTTTATCTGTCTTTTTCACCTAAACTGATTTTGCCGGAAAGGCTTTCTTTTATCCGATTCGCCGTACTCACTTTGCATATGCGACGACTATGGCGTTCGCGCGAAGTGCGCAAAATTGCCTCGCCCGCATAAAGCGAAGAGTTGACTGCTGCGGCTTCGCGGCTTACCGAGATAGCTGTAGTGTTTATGATCTCCATAACCCGAGAAATGAGATAAGCCAGAAGGCTGCGGGTCGTGCATTCGCTGCAACGCTAACGATCCGTGTACTGTCACTGCTTCGCTGGATACTTTTATTGCTTTCGGGCATTATCAAGCCTTTTCAGCTCATTTCTCCGCTCTCGGTAGCTGTACGGATATCAACTACATTGTTACCCATCTGAGCATGACACCACTAAAAATTTTGACTGTTCCATTCGCGTCACGCCATATTAGGGATGTTATTATCGATGTTATTATCGATACCAACATCGATGGTCAAAAGAATATCATTTTCAAATCATCGATATTTAGATAATCTAAACATCTATATTTCTTTTAAATAACATTGTTCGTTGGACTTGTAGTGAGTTTGCTGAGTCTGCTGAGTTTAGTGATGCATGAACAATGCATTACTAAACTCAGCAGACATTTTTAGTTCCAAGATTTAATTGACGTAATATCACCGGCAAAATTGTCTAATTGCCTGATGACTAATAGCATTCAAAGAATTTATAATTTCGTTTATAAATGTGTCTTTCTTATTATGCAAATAATTAATCTATGAAAATAGCGTCTTTCACAGTTGCAAAAATTTATTCATACGAACAAGCCCTTCCTAGCACATCAAACACCAGATTTACGGATATATAGGCGCGTACATTTAGCTAATTGCTCACTCTCGTTTGATCTTGTCAATGGTAATCTCTATTCAATTAGCTTCTTTTAAATAATTAAATAGTCTAAATATTACTGTGTTTATTCTACCATTTGCACGCCGAGGAAACAAGATTTCTACAACGTTGGGATCTGTTCATATCGACAACGCACTACATCAGATTTCCCACAGACTCATTTTGCTGACAGTATCTTTGCGTTTTTCTCTGTGAAAATCAACATAGACGTTGAAAATAAAACAATGGAAAAATAGTAATTAAATCTATATTAAAAATAGGCAATGGCAAGGTTTAATCGTAGTATAACCACCGCACCTTTTTGTGGTGAGTTTTGTCTGAAAATATTAACAACATCGTATTTTTATGAATTCTCTCTTATTGTCTAATAATTATTATATATTTATTTAATATACCTATATGGAGGCCAGCCGAAACGGCTACGTGCAGATCTGTCAAGATCTGCAATAGATCCTGTACGGCCTTTTTGCCGCCCCAGCGGATAAAGCTTTAAGAAATATCAACTTCCATGAAATATTAATAAATATTACTAAATAAAAAAGAAAAGTTTTTGCAATGATTTATTTTTGTTTATACATATATGTAAGTATATATAAAGTATATATTGAATATAGGTAGATACATTTTGTATATATGTATGTGTGTGTATGTGTATATATATATTTTATATGTATAAGTGTGTATTTATATATAAATATATCTATATATTATAATGCCTATGTAGGTAATTACCCTTTTATCCTTTTATTATTACCGCTTTACTTACTAATATTAGATGTCTTTTTCTTCAAATTTTCTTAATTATGTTGTTTTTTTTATTTTAACCGAAAATTTATAAAAATTTGTACTATGTAACAAATATAAGTGTGGTATCACTCCAGAACAGACTGTAGTCTAGTGGAGCTGATAAAATCTGTACTTTCTTTGCTTCGCAAACAATGACTAAGTATTTGTTCTTTTTTACACTGTGTTATTTATATCAACATTGTAAATTTTTATTTTGGATTTAAATAAATAAATAAAAAAAAAATAAAATAATAATTAATATTCATATATGGATAACTTCCATAAAATATTATTATTCATATATGTATTCATATACCAACAAAAGAAAACATAAAGTATAGATGAGTAATATCGACGGAGGAACGTCGATGGTGCTATACGGCACTATCGATGAAAAAACATCGAATATCGATCTCTAACCATCAATGTTTTCACTATATCGAACGCCGACGTCCATATCTACGCCATATACGTTGCGTCAAATTCCGCATAATAACAATAAGTACAAAAGGTTGATTACCACCCAAAATCATATTTCGGAGCCGAATCTGTTGAACTCGCGTGGGGATCGTGATACTTCGAGTTTACGTTCTCACTTTATGGTGGTAATCATAGCGGAATAAATTTAAATTTGAAATTACCCAAATCGGCGGCAATCTACTCGGTACATCTTTTATATCCACTCACCTCGCGTAAGGGTCGTAAAAGAGGTTTATAGTGAGATAGAGGGAGGCTCGCGGCTCCGGCAACCCTTCCTGCCCTCTTAAGTTTCAATAAAGAATGAAGAGCATAATGTAATATCGTTTGGATTTTTTTAGTGGCAATAATGGCCGGTAGACGGATGGTTATTTGCAGATGGCATTGATTGCGTTCGCTGGGAAATGCCACTCGAGCGTTCTACGGCTCTGCGAATCTGTAGAACTGCACATCTATTGATTAAGACTGACGGTAAATAATGCTCGGTCACAGATAAGAATGCGACAGTTTGTCGGTGTCGACTATAACGGGCGAACCCGTCACCCCAGGCTGGTATAACGATATGTGATCGTTCTTTCAGCTGTGGGATGAGCGTAGAAGACTTAGACAATGGCAATCCACTATGTAACTCCGCCAATTAGCCCGCGAGAAACCAAACCTTACCGCTCGGGACCGGGTAGTTAACCCAGACCAGGCGCCTCCCGACTGGTTACAGGTTCGAAGTCACTTGTGCGGTCCTCTCCCTTGTGTATCGCGGAGATTTGGAGTCTATCGAATCTATCGCGGACCACGGCATCCTTTGCCCAGCTGTTCACCCGTTATAGGGTAGCCGAATAGTCGTTTCAAGAGCTGCTGTCTTCTGACAGCCGCTCTCCTACCTCCCTATAGAGCGAGGCGGTTGTTTACCTTCTGGTAAACAACCGCCCCCGCTCTATAGGAAACATAGCCGTTTCCAGACTCCCCCGACTATCAGTCGGAATGCACATTTGATTGGCTGACGCCGCACGGTGCGCAAACAGTACAGGAGCGCCCGAAGGTTGCTTCCTAGGGGAAACTGGCCCGCAGGCCAGAGTCTTACCCGGGCTTGCACTTCTGCGTACAGGCTGCCGGATGGGTGTTGAGCCGTGAGTTTGGCAGACCCCAAATACATGGGTCTTAGTGGCCTAACTGCAATAGGGCCTATTAATGCAACGTCAGGGATATTGTACTTAAAAGAGAGTAACGGAAATTTTGTCAGACTCGGGATATCTCGTACCGGTTCCAAGATGTAAGCGGTTTCCTTTTTTTAAACTATCGTCTTTTCTTTTTTAATTTATCTCTGGCTTTCAATGCCTCTCTCCTTATACCTCTTTCCCCCTAGAGGGCCTCAACAGTAATGTCCCTTTTGTAGGGTGGAAGACGAAAACAGAAGAGAAATGAGAAAGAGAGAACGTACATTTAGTGAAACAAGCAACAAAAAACGTTGCTAGTGAGTTTAGTATAGGTTTCATATGCTGCGAGGGTCGGCTCTGAGAGCACGTGATCTTGTTGATTTAGCACTTTTTCATTGCACTTTGCCGCAGGTACGTGCTCTAGTCAAGGGTCATCAATATTCGAATATTTATTTGAATATTTACCTATTTATTGGTTTGAAACGCTCGGTTCGGGCAGTGGACAGTTACCAACTATAACGGGCGAACCCGTCACTCCAGGTAGGTATAACGATATATAATCGTTCTATCAGCCCGGAGTGAACGTAGGGGCTTAGGACGAAACAGTACACCATCTAGCTACTCCAACATGCTCTTGAGAGACCAATACCGTTCCGCGTGGCACCGGGTAGTTGATCAAGCGGGCAGCCTCGCACCATCACTACCAGTTATTGCCAGATTTCTCCGTTCTAGCGACTGGTTACGGGTCCCAAGTCACTTGCGTGGCATCTACCTGATGCTAAGTCAGCGGTAATTCAGTTTGAATTTATCGCGGACTATGGCGTACCTACTTTTCCCGGCTCTGAACTCGATAAAATTAAATAAATAATTGATTATTTCAAGATTGACTGACACGAGGTCGACATCCCCCCCCCCCCGCTGCTTAGGAAACCGTATGTTGTTCCTAGACTTCTCCAGCTATTCGCCGGAGTGCAACAGACGATTGGCTGTAGGTCGGCTGGCAGTCGTCTGACGCCGCACGGTGCGTAAACGCTGTAGCGCCGAAAGCCTTCCTGAGGGGAATTGATCCACCAGCTGTAGCTTGGGACACATAGTCCTTACCGGGATAGACCTTCATTATAGGAGGCTACCGGATAGAAGCTGAACCGTGAGCTGAGCCGACCCCTAGAAGGAGATGGTTCTTAGTGGCCCAACTGCACGGAACCATTAGCTACGAACTACCATCGGTACAGGCAGCGCGTGGACGAGATGTCTGATGATAGCTCGCGCCGATTAAACAGTATGGCTGAGATTATAAGGAAGCAGAAGTGAGACGTGCGGGCAGAGATTTGTGATGTGCAAAGTATTGTCGAGCCGCACCGTCACATCGCATTTATGGAAATATTGGACGCAGCGACACGCTTCACGGTGTACACTTCCTCCCAACCTCTCGCATACCTTATACAACTGATGCTAGCGTTGTCAGAAGAACAACCCACTCAACAAAACATACAATACGATCAACAAAACGTTCATGATGACACACATCGCGAGGCTTCGACGTGGTCTTCAGACCAACTACTACTGTATATCTCACCTCTTCCTTGCGATGACGTAGCGATTTCATGCGACTTAGAAAAGGTGTTGTGTCTTGCTCGGTGTTCTCGCTTCTTAACCGTGAACCACCAACAGACCGTTCTCTTAATGAAGTTTGTTGCTTGCTAACTCGCTTCCACCGCAGGCCATCCAAACTTCGACTCGGCGTCGCACATAGGTGTTTATCTCGAAATTTGGTGATTGATGGAAAACGTAGTTTACGGTATTATTTTTTTTCATCGACTTTTTATGTAGGGTATAACAGTTAAAACAATTGAAACTGTAAACTTTACAATTAGAAATGTAATGTACGTCCACGCGATTATTTGATGTATCGCACCCAAGACCCGTTATTTATAGATGCCAGTACGCAGCAGTACCATATCTAGTGCGACGCTTTTACAATTTTTATAACAATTACTAAATAAGATTGAGACTATAACATTATAACTCCGAAAATTTGTTTTTGATCAATTATTCGATTTCTTCAAATCGTTTTTCTTTGTTGGAAATGTATAAATGATAGCGGTTATTAAAGGTTTACAAAATATTTCAGTATATCTTACAAAATCTAGTGTTGGGACAATAGAATACCTTACTAGACGATATATTGTTTAAAATTTACATTATTACTTTCCCGGCCCATTAACCAACGAGGAGGAAAAGTATTGTGAACGCGTTTTTTTTTCGATAAGAAGACATAATAACGTCGAAATATATATTAATCAATTTTAACCCCCACCCCCCTGAGACGATTAAGACCATTTACAGATTAAAGTCTGTTTGTTAGTCTCCACAATAGCGCCCAAACGCTTAATCCGATTAAGCTGAAATTTGTAGACTTATTAACGTCAAAATGGATATTAATCCATTTTCACCTCCCCCCCGAGAAGATTAAGACCATTTACAGATTAAAGTCTGTTTGTGAGTCTGCACAATAGTGCCCAAACGCTTAATCCGATTAAGTTGAAATTTGTCATGCAGGCATCATTTGGTTTTGGCAAGGTTGTGGTTGAAATCAGTCCACCAGTATCGGTTAGTATCAAATGAACGGTCTGATTTAGTACATTCCGAATATGTAAACGTATCTATAATACTGATAAGTAGGTACATTAACCACTAGCATTTAATAAAAAACCGTTTTATTACTTGAGCACCGAGTGTGGCGGCAGCGGCGCGTGATCGATATACCTGCCGTAGGGCCCTCAGCGCTGCGACGCCACACTAAGAAAGCCGGGTCAATGGGCCTGGCTCACTTCCGTAATTTTCATTGTGTTTAAACGAATATAGTTTTTAGTGAAGGACTTTATTCTCTAAATATACGTGCTTTTCACCGCGAACAAATTGTTTCTTAATACTTGTTCACTTTCTGTAACGGCAGTCAAGTTTTAATTCTTTTGATTATCGTTCTTGTTGACTTTTAGCTAGCTTTCTGCTACTATGTGCGCCCCGCCGGAGGAAACTTCATAATCGTTAAGTGCGCGGGCGTCGCTCGAAATTTACATGTGCTCATAACCGAAAATGCCCGGGTGGAGATTTTCTCCCCGCGTCGTCGTTTGTTTTACTTAAGGGCAACTTTTCGCCGTTCGCTCGCCCCCGATACGATTCGCGCGTCGGAATAATTGGCTGCATTCGCGTTGCGCCAACGCCGAAAAGTTAAAGCTACTTTCAAACTGTTCTGATAACATCCTGGGTAATTAATTCGAGCGCAGACAACGTATTCCACTTTCGAAATCTATCCGCATACATTAATTGTTTTCACATTCGCGTCGCTTGTGAAACTTGCACTGCGAAACTACGGGCTTATTATAAAAATCGTCGAATGAATGTGGTTTTGAAAATATCCCCTTATAGTGCAGTCACTTTAGCAAAAAAAGGGGGTAAATCTCGGAATGAGAGATAATAAGCTGGAAAATCGTATATACCTTTATTTCGGCGTTCTATAAGTTGTCCCAAAAGTCTCATAAAATCTCGTGTCTGCGTCGAAAGTTATCCAAGGTCACCAAAATTGGTTTTTCGCGATTATCTAGGTTTCTATAGCTCTAATGATGTTAACTTCTATGATAAAAATGTAGAGCATAACATTTGCAACTAATTTTGTACCAAACATTTTTTTATGCGCTCAACCGTTTTTGAAATAGAGGGCGGAGAGCGCGCAGCGCTTAGCCATACATACTGTAATTCAAGATCAACTGTGAATCTCGGTGAATAATGCCCTGAATAAAGTTATTAAATCATTAAATTATGATTAACAATGAATAATTTCTATTATTTATTAGATAATAGGTACATGTTATTTAATAACATTTTACATTGTATATAGTCATTTTTATATAGAATATATTTACGACGTAGACACAAGATTTTATGAGACTTTTGAGACAACTTATAGAACGCCAAAATGAAGGTGTATACAAGTTTCCAGCTTATTATCTCTCATTCCGAGGTGAAACCCTAAAATGACTGGACTATTATTCCGATATACAAATAAATTAATAGTAAAAACAAATTTTTTAAAACAAGCTTTTATTAAAATGCTCTGTTCTGAGCTAACCCCGAGTGCAGCAGCCATGTCATCGTAGAAGTTATAGAACTAGCTATCGTCATTTAACTAGCTATCGTAACTAAATGCTATACAGAATTTTGCGTTTGTGATGTTGACCGTTGGGGAGCCCTCGTTGGAAGCCAACCTTGGGTGCAGCAGCCATGTCATAGTGAAATTTAGAACGGTCTATCATAATTGAATGCGTATACAAAATTGTGTGTCTGTACTGTTGACCGTTAAGGAGCCCCTCGTTGGAAGCCACCCTCTGTGCAGTAGCTCTGAAACTTAGAACGGGCTATCATAATTGAATGCGTATACAAAATTGTGCGTATGTGCTGTTGATCGTGGAAGAGTAGCCTCGTCGGGAGCCAATTCTGGGTGTAAAATCAAGTCATGCTCACTATAAAAATGCATTGCCATCGGAACTGAACCAACATGTAAAATTTCAACTTCATAGGATAAGAGGAAATGGCTTTAATTCTGCTTCCAAGGTTTGATTTTTTTCCAAATATTTCTCTTCGTCACCTACCGGACCTATTTCTGACGGCCGCGACGAGGAAGAACGAAAAAAACTAAACTGTCAAATGATGAATGTCAACACACACCGCGAAACTCGGCGATTTATATTAAGGACTCTGCTTTCTCCTTATATGAGAGCAAGGGGTCGCGGCACGTACCCTGTGGCACTCGGGAGGACAAAACGATTCGTACAAGCGACACACTTCTAAATCTGTTCAAGCGTTTACGTTTACAAGTTATGGCGGAATAAAGAAACGAAAAACATACATAGATGAATCCTGAAAACATAGCACTTCTTTTTTGTTGGGCAGTCGTGTAAAAATAAAGGTGAAATAATGGCGGCGGGTGCTAACCCCATCTGGTGTGGTGTGGGAGTTCTACACGAAAAATTTCGACATTCTTGACAGTATGAAACGAAAGATTTGTGTGATATGACGGAAATATAAGCCGCGATGCACTGCAGTTCCGTACGGACATGTTTTTCTCGAAAGTTCACATAATAGCGAAAAGTTGCCATCGGTGATTTGTCTTAATGAAATTAGTGAGGTCGTTCGTCTTCTGGGCTTAACTTCTCGGGCGCGAGAGAGAAGTCAACCTACCGACAGGCAGACGCTCTGATAAATCTCCGTTTCTGCGCGGATTACGCGGGGTGGCTTGGCCTGGCTGCAATGCCGTATTGCGCATATTAATCAAGAACCGTCGCCGATGTATTGTTTATTACTATTATACTACGGAACGGCAGAAATAGGGATGCGAGTCGACTGGCTTATTGCCGTAATCGCAATAGCACTTACCCTACGATTCACCCGCCAGATTTTATAGTTACGATTCTACGAACTGCTTTAGCATATAGAAATGTGGACACTTAAAGCGTAGTGCGGAGAGAAGGATAAGCTTGTCTAAAGATGTATAACGATAGGTAGCGATTGGTTTCGTGCAGCTTGGGCCATAAAATTCATTCTGTTCTCTGATCGGCACAACTCACGATTCAACTCCTATTCAGGAGCCTCCTCGTGTCGAAGGGCTACCCCGGGTAAGACTCTCGCATCTAAGGTCTCACGGCTGGTGGATCGGTTTTTCCTATTAGGAGTGTCTCCCGGCACTACTGTTCAGCGATGACAATCGGTTGTGCACTTCGACTATATAATTGCTGGAGGAGTCTGGAGACTAAAAATCTCCTAAGCAGCGGGGATGGATGTTCACCTGTCGTCTACCACTCTTGAAATGATCATTAGGCTACCTGATATTGAATTCAGAGCCGGCCAAAAGATGCATTTGATCTGCAATGGATTCAAACTCAAGCACCGCTGAACATACGTCAGGTAGAGGTCGCGCAAGTGACTTCGGACCCGTGACCAGTCGGGAAGTTGGTGGGTATCCTGATGGTTGATTCCAGGCGGAGATATCCTTCCAAAACTGGTAGTCAGGGGGGCGTGGCTGCCCAATGGTGCCTTCCCCGGTGCCTCTCCGAAAGGCGTTGGCCACTGACGGGCATGTTGGCATAGCTAGATAGTAAATTTGTTTGTTTGAAAAGCTTTATTGCATACACACAAAAATGTACAATGTGGTGGGCCTATTGCCAAGTGGCAATATTGTCCGGCCATATCTCCAGGGTTATTGTAATTATAGGTTTACATGGGCAAATTGTATTGTATTTGTATTATCTTCTACGTTCATCCCACGGCTGAAAAAACGATCACATATCATTATACTAGCCTGGGGTGAGGGGTTCGTCTGTTGTAGTCGACAACGCCCAACTGTCCATGATGATGTCCATAATGTACTACATTGCTTCTTTTTTTTTATTTTGTGACAATGCAACCCAAATGAAGGCGATTTATGCTAGTAGTCAAGTCCAGTAGCAATTTTGCTTCATCTTTTCCTTTTGGTATTCTGTGGTGTTTCTTTAAAGTACAGATGCAGAATATCATGTTAAGCTACTTGAAGCTGGTGATAACATTTGCATTTATATGAGGGAATTGAATGTGTAACTAATCTACAAAAAGGGTTTTTTTTACTGATTAACTATGGTTACCTGAGGATCTAGGACTACCTTAGGGTATACAGTAGTAAACATACTATTGCAAAATAATACAAACATATAACCAAAGGATAAAATAAAAATAAAATACTAGAGTACTACCAGTTTGTATTTGATTGATAGAATATTTAAGAGAATGTATTTAGATATATTTTGTAAATATTTATAGATTTAGTCGATAGGAAGGTAGGAAAGGGTACTTTGGCTTTAGCCAGATCTAGGATGAAGGAAAGGTAGTTGTATAACAGTGGGCAACCATTAAACATATGGGTTCTCCATTACTAATCTAGCCCAAATTTGTAAAATAAGCATAAATATAATACTGATTTAATTAATTAGTTGTATGTATATAAAGGGCACTAATAGTTTTCTCAGCAGTCTCATAATTTTTTTGAGTAATAAAATACAATCTTTTGAAAATGTTGATTATTTACGCGCTCCTAGAGATTATTCCTCCACGACGAAAACATCTTTAAAAAAACTATTTACCTGAAAACGATATGAACTGCTAGTTTGCTATGGCATTGTCAAATTCAATAATAATTTTATGGAGTGTTTGTAAATAAAATGCGTTGAAGCAACGCTGACACAAATCACTTATACTATACCGTTGGTATTCATTTCTGTTTATTATAAACAAGCAAATCACACAAATAACTCACTTAAAACTAAAAGAAAACTCCAACATGTAAAAGAAATCTATATTGGCAATGATATAATGACCTGACTGACTGACAGTAAAATTATAATACTATTCTTGCTAGACGACTGTCTTTATACAACATCAACATTTCATTATAGAATTTTAAAAATACATTTTACAAATTCCATTAAGTTATGGTAAAATTACTTGTCACTGTTATATTTGCAGTTTGTTAGGTTCAAAAATGGAAAATATCGCGATTTTATATCTTTTAAAAAAAATATTTAATAAGGAAAACAAACAATATGTCAAATACAATATTTACTTGCAATGCTCCGTAATATTTGGGAAAATTATACACCTGGTAAGTACAACAAAGCCGACGGTCCCGTGCTTACTGGCGGTCAATTAGCAATCTGAAAGCAAGCAATATAAATTGTAATCTAAACTTCAATTGCTAGATGATATCGCACGTTGAAAACAAAAGTGACACTAAAAGAAAAACCTCATTTTTCAGTATGGTTATATAAAGTTTTTGTTATTTTTATGACTTCACTTCTTAGGTGCACAAATTATGAATATATTTTTAAATAGAATGTATGTTGATTATATTTCAACATTCAACTAATTACCAATTCAATTTTTCAGTATGGTCATATAAAGTTTTTGTTATTTTTATGACTTCACTTCTTAGGTGCACAAATTATGAATATATTTTTCAATAGTATGTATGTTGATTATATTTCAACATTCAACTAATTACCAATTCATTTTGTCGTTATATATTGTTTTGACAATGAATTGTACTTTTTTGAGGATCATATTTTAGGGCAATTTAGTTTTATGACCATTTTAATAAAACTTTTACATAATTTATTGTAAAATTAGAGTCCTGTCCATCCTAGAACGGGCTAGTCTCAGTTGGGTGACAGAATCAAATAAGCAAAAGGTTAAGATTTTGCCATTCGGTTCCTGTTAGTTTTATAAGCAAAAACAATGTTTTATATTAAAAATTATTCTACGTGGACCATATCGCCATCCCACTAATGAACTGTATAAGGAAGCTAAAGTTCTTGATTGTAGGCAACTTTTTCTAAAAACTTCCCTCTTAAGGCTATTTTTGGACAATAACTCAAATTTAGGAATAATTCAGAACCGGCGACCAACGAGACAAGTTGTAGAAAATAGCTTAATAATACCCAGAAGGAAAACATCATTTGGTCAAAGACATTACTCTTTCATTTCGCCGAGATTTTACAATCTGATCAATATGGAAATAAAAATGAATTTGACATTTAGGGAATTCAAAAATAAATTAAAGAAATGGTTATCGAATCAAGACAGACTAACCATACATCAAATGTTAGAAATAATAGTATAATAACACTTAGGTGCACAAATTATTAACATATTTTTAAACTTATATGTTAAGTATTTTTTAACATTGAACTAACTACCAAAAGATATTTGACTTTGACAATGAATTCTACTTTTAGACTAGGTATTTTTATATTAAATCTTATATTACTTAAAACATAATATTAAATATTAATGACTGTTTCTTTCTTTTCTCACATATAACTTTATTTATATTATTTAATCGAATTTTATATTATATTTATTGCCGATTTAATAATGGAATTGCATTTTATTTATTATATATTTTTAATATTTTTTTATTATTATTATTTTTTATTTTATTCTGAAGACCACATTTTAGGGCAATTTAGTGTCATTAGCTTTTTACTAAAACTTGTACATTTGTAGGCAACCAAGCAATCAAGCAAACTTGATTGTAATATTGTACTCCTGTCCACCCTAGAACGGGCTAGTCCCAGTTGGGTGACAGAAACAAATAAGCAAAAGGTTAAGGTTTTGCCATTCGGTTCCTGTTATTTTTGTAAGCTAATCAATGTTTTATAGTAATTAATTCTAAAATAAATAAATAATAAATAAATAAATAGTAATTAATTCTTAAATAAATAAATAACTCATTTATGAATTGCAATAGATGTGCTGTTGTTACTTTAAATAGTACTTCAGGTATTATTCTAACATAATCTGTTGGATTCTTATTAGATTAACAGGTAGGCATGGCAAAAAAACATTTAAAAAAAAGATAAGCATAGTGCCACATAAGTTCTCACATTGTCAAGTATATTTTTGCTTAGTGCCTTTAAGTATAAAAAAGTTCAGCATAGTGACACTTTTGTTTTTAAATTGTCAAGTATTTATTTGTTTAGTGCCGTATATTATTATTATGACAAAAACTGACACTTTTTCATTCAATTATATATAAATATTTCATGAAATTTTTTGACATAACTGACACTAAACAAAAGTTGACACTTTTTCACTTAGCCAAGAAACAGTTGTCGCTGAAGACCGGACGCGAACTGGCTTACTGTCGGTTTTTGTTTAACGATCAAGCACAAAACCTAAAAGTATAAAGTGACACAATGACATCTCGAACGACCCGTTGCTTAATAGTTCACTTTGATATCGCTAGATCTAAGATCTAGCGATATCAAAGTGAACTATTAAGAAACGAGTCTTTCGAGATGACGTGGTTTTTCCTGTAGATTTCAGATGTCGCTGTAACTCAATACCACCAAATTTCGTTTAGTGTCACTTTTGTTTTCAGTGTGCGATATAATCAGATTCCAGGAAATGACTCTACTAGGCTATATAAACATTACAATATAAACATGAGATATAGGTTATACAAACATTAGAATGTCATACATGTAAAATCGTTTTTCACGGCACACAGATATCTAGTAGATACAGTAGATGCTTCATTGTACTCGTTTAATAACCTATTATTGATTGGATCGCATCCAACTAGCTTTTTATTTTATTTCTGCAGCCCTCGCATAAAGTTCTCGGTGATACGTCATTATGCCAACGGACTAGCTGCGCTTTTCCTTTCAACCGCCGGCCGAGCATGTGGTTCTTCTTTCCAACTTTGTCTAAAAGTAAGTTGTCTATCGGGGAAATGCATTGTCGGAGTAGTGAATTGGGTTAGAGTACAATAAACGGGAATCGGAATGCCCTCGGCAAAAAAACTTCTGAACCACAATACGGCGCACAAAGCGGTAATTTAATACCTTCGGACTATATTGAAATAATATTGGATTGATTCTTACATTACCATTTTGTTACATTGTTATTACGGTTTATTCAGAATAACGATGTTTTAAATCATAATTTTGTTGAATTACAAGGAATTTTATTGAAACTCCATTACTCGATTATATGTATCAACATTTCCCTTACGGTTAATACGGAAGTAACAGTATACTGTGGTTTCAACACGATTCTCGTGTACTACTATAACCGTACGTAAACTACTACATGTCATGTTAGAAGCGAGTTCCACAGGTCACGACGTAATGAAATACCATTATGTTTTAACATAACGGTACGGTAACTACTATCACGCCAACACCGTTACGCGTCATGTCATTTCATACGTATGGACCACAGTCCGATTTACATACCAAATTCTTGTTGAAACATGCGTATTTCCGCGCTAACATTACTCGTAAATGCGCGTGAATGCACCTGTACCTGCCTCTCCTATCCCCCCCCCCCTCTCCTCAAAGGCCGCTCCCCGTCGTTTATTAAAAGGATTTATCCTTGTGCCAGTGCCAACTCACATACAGAGCTTGTGCCAAGAGATGTCAGCAGCATTGTCTAACTATGGCTAAAAGTGTGCATTGGTGGAAATCGATAGCTTGAAAGTATTTATTTTTTCCAAAACCTAAAAAGAAAGTAATTTTTGAAACATGGAATAAATAGTTATTATTACAGATTCACAAGAGCCTCTGTAGGTGCTCGAGTCCCGAGTAGTCGAGGACAGTATTTCACACAGATCCATAGCAAATATGTCATTGTACCCGTGTAATAACCAACTTTGTCTAAAATAAGTTGTCTATCGGGTAATGCATTGTCGGAGCGGTGAGTCGGGTTAGAGTACACTTAGAGGTGTCAACTACAACGAGCGAACCCGTCACTTCAGGAAGTTTTAACGATAATGAGCGTTCTATCTCCCGTGAGGTGAGTGTAGAAGACTTAGAGACGAATACAAATCTACCGTCCAGCTAAGCCAACATGCCCGGCAGAGGCGAGGCGAGGACCACCAGTTTTGGAAGGATATCTCCATCTGTAATATCTCTATCTCCATCACCGGAATCTATCAATACCATTGGCATCTCATGCCCGGGTCTGAATTTAGGATCAAATAGAGCTGTACAAAACAGTCCACCGTCAAGCTCCGCGACATGCCCGTAAGAGGCCAACGCCTTATCCGCGAGATAACCAGGTATGTTACCCAGCGGGCTTACACTCACGTCCTTACTTCCAATTGCGACCAGATTACTCCGGTCTTTCGATTGGTTACGAGTTCGATGTCGCTTGCGCGGTCCTCTCCCTTACGAAGCGGTGAAATGGTGGAAACCAAATCTATCGCGCACCACGGCGTCCTTTGCCCGGCTGTTCACCCGGGATCGTAGCCGATGGTCGTTTCAGGATCAGGTAGCCTGATCGTCATTTCAAAAATGGTTGAGGACAGGTCAACATCCACCCCCCCCCCCCGCCGCTGCTTAGGAAACTGCTTAGGTATATTTCCATAGTCTCCCGACTCCTTCAGTAATTAGTCAGAGTGCACATACCGATTGGCTGTAACCGCACAGTGCGCAAACTGTCCAGTAGCGCCGGGCGACAATCCCCCAGGGGAAACCGATCTACCAGCCGTGAGTCCTGAGATGCAAGAGTTCTACTCAGGGTAGTCTTTCACCCGAGGAGGCTACTAAATAGAAGCTGAATCGTGAGTTGGACCGATCCGAAAACACAGTGAATCTTATGGCCCAAGCTGCACGAAACCATTCGCTACTCGAGTTGGAGTACAATAAATGGGAATCGGAATACTCTCCACAAAAAATTCTTATGAGGTGCAATCCGGCGCACAAAGCGGTAATACCTTCGGACTACCCGCGCGAGCTAACATTAATCGGTAGCACGTGAATGCACCTGTACCTGCCTCTACAACCCGCCCCTCCCCCTTTCTTCTCCGGCCGCGCCCTGCCGTTTATTAAACGAGATAGCCTTGTATTCGTGTGCGTTGCCAACTCGCATTACAGAGCGTGTGCCAAGAGATGCCAGCAGCGCTGTCTAACTGTTCCTAAAAGTGCATTGGTTCAAATCGAAATCTTGAAATAAATATTTTTTCCAAAAACTAAAATGGGATAAACAGTCATTGATAATTCTTAAGCGGTATTGGGTTTGCGATAGTATAAGACCATTAAGACTATATCAATATATCTGAAATATAAAAAAGTAAAATATAATAACAGAGTGCACGAATTTTGCAAGATTATAAGCAATTTAAAATTCTTTAATGTACGTAGTCTCTATAGATTGTTAGAATGACGCGCGAAAAATATGGTATCTTTGAGCGTTCTGCAATTGTATGATGGTAACACATTTTAATATTTTCAAAATAAATTGAACTAGCTGAGACCCGTCGAATTTGACAGTCACTTTATTTATTTATTTATTTATTTAATTAATTAATTTAACAATTCATTTACAATGCATAGGTCTCACTAACAATCATTTCAATAAAAAAAATATAGTAATAAAATTAAAATTAAAATTGAACGCGGCCGATATAAGCATTAGCAGGTATGTACTGCTGCTGCCCAACTAAGTGCCAGGACTTGTTCCAGGGCAGAAATTGACAAGAATGTTTCAAAAACAAACTGTTTCAAAAATAAACCTTACTGATTCAAAAATAAACTGTAAATAAAATAATTGTTCTACTATAATACGATTCTCGGTACGGACTATATCACAACTTATGTATATTGCACCTCAACTTACAGAGGAGTAAATCTAATTTTGACCAGTTACTAGTGTGCCTTCATAACGACTTAAACAAATTAGATATTATTTTAATTAGCGAGCCTTGGACTGACCCACAAAATGGCTATTAACGTTGAAAGAGTAATGGAACTTCAAATTTTGATATTGCTCCCTAAACCATCGGATTCGTTAAGAAATTCACATAACTCGGCTAATAAAATACCTCTTTTTGTTATATCTCTCTTAGGCTTAGAACTTCGATATATCCTTGTAAGTCATTGAGATATATATATCTCAATGTTGTAAGTAGTGAAAGTCATAGCTTTAGACTATAACAAAAAGAGGTATTTTATTAGCCGATTTATGTGAATTTCTTAACGAATCCGGTGGTTTAGGGAGCTATATCAAAATTTGAAGTTCCGGTACTCTTTCAACGTTAATAGCCATGTATTTATTATCGTCTGATTTATTTTTAAACCCAGACATTTTGCTACTCTGTCCCGTGTTAAAAAGGCTTTATTGAGGGCTTATAGAGAGCGTGCATTGATATTAATATTATCAGCATGCGCGAGTAGTTGCAGCAACTTATTTAAGATCCCTGCGATAGTATTAATACTAGGATCGGATTGGTGACACTACATTTTAAAGAGAATACTCAGCTAGCTGGCAACGCTGATCTGCCGGGGCCCGCTAATGTGACGTAATGCACATTGGAGTATCCTGCCTGAAATGAGGTGGCGACACTCGACCAGGAAGTCGTCTCGCCTAATGCTCTGAGATTACTTACTCTAACGTGTGCTATGCTTCTCCCCGGCGACGGAGATAAATTTTGAAGTTTTCCTTCACTACTAGCACTTAATTTATCCTCTCTCTAGAAGCGACGACACCGCCACGTGGCGCAACTTTCCCAAAACTGGTAAAGCGCCTTTAGCTAAATTAAATACTATATTATGTACTAGGATCAGCTTTGCACTTAAAGTGACAACTGTAAAGCTTCTAACATTTAAATAAGTACGCAACGAATTATATCTTGTGGAATTAATGGATTATGCCACCCAAGCCAGTAGTTCTCCAGAGACAGAAAACCGAATACACTAGGCAACACATTTTTAACATCTAGTAGTACCTGCCTTTAACCGCTGGAATGCTGGGATATGCTAATAATAGGAAATTTTCGAGGGTTGAAACATGCCGTCGTGAGTTTCATTCCCATGGCTAGCTTTCTGAGGATTAAGAAAGGGACGGAAACGTAAAATAATCGATTAGTATTTTAGCAACTTAGCGCCTATGTGGAAAAGGGAGAGGGTGAGGATCTAGGATTGTGAGGGCAGTGAATACTGCCGTCGTAAATGAAAACACAGTAACTTCATTTACTGTGTTTATACAAGTTTAGTTCTTTAAAATCACGAGTTGGAGTACTATAAGGCAAAATTTTCGGTTTGTCTGTCGATGGATAGTTACCGAGATACCTTAGATAAAACACAGTATCTATAATTGTTTAAGTTAAAATACAGTAACCTATTATTTACTGTGATCTTTTTAAATACTTTGTTTGGTTACAGCACGGCTTCTTCAGATACTGTGATTTTAGGTAAAATTTTGTTAAATGTTGATACACGAATTAATCACAGTATCTCAATTACTGTGTTTAGGGCGCCTGCAGTTTTATATTTATTTAAAAAATATATATTTATTTTACATGGTTAGAAGACAGTAATGGGTAAAATTTACCTATAACACAGTAACCACTCAGTTACGGTGTTATAGCTTAAAAATATAAAATTTATCAAATTATTTTCCTAATTTAAAACACAATATCTAATTTAAATAATTAAACAATTATATTTTAATATATATTTTTATGCAGAATTGAAGTTCTAACTATTTTTTAACATTAAAGATTAATAGAAATAATCTATGTTGATTACTTTTTCATGAAAACAAATATTTAACAACTGAACTTTGACCGCGTTTTTCTCAAAACGTCTTTTTTCAAGTTACTGTGTTTTCAATTACGACGGCAGAATAGTATTTATTATCTTTCTTCCATAATATTTCGTATGTTTTGGATATTTTTGTCTTGCCGTTTGTTACATATTTCCTTGTATCGTTCGTTTATTCACTTGTCTATGCCTCTTAGCTAATTTCCATATCCTTTTCATGCAGTTAGTACATTACCCGCAATGTTATTCACATTTTGACGTTTTTCACATTCTATTCCTCTTTCGTTTTGTCAAAATATTCTATGTCAAAATATTCTATTAAGAGATTTTTTTCATATGTATCGGTGTTTCTGTTTTCCGTTTGTCTATTGAGTATCTCTATGCAGCTGTTAGTGGGCATATGCAGTGACTTGCTAGGTAGTATGTGACCGTATATAGTTATCCTTTGGGTCTGATATATTTTTGTTTTGGGTAGCAGGATTCTAGCTCGTTCGAGCATTTTCCTCTGTATGTATCTTTCGTAATTTATAAGTATCGATTGGTTGACCCTTGTTGAAGCTTCTGCTTTCAAGATGTATATTTGCCATCTTGATTTAGTTAATGGGGGAAACTTTATTTTGTTGGCCGTTACTTGATTGTAGCAAATAAAAATATATTACCTGTTTTCTTTCGCGTCATTTTCTTTTCACTAGATCGATTTAGAGTTATGATGAAGCGCAGCTTTCATCTACAATAGGACAGCGGTTGTCAGGCTGTAGCTTTCCAGGCAATGATGTCATCGTTGAAGCCGTTTCTCTCTGACACAACCACCCGAATACGCTATTCACCTCAGTATGCTGCACTAAATCACTACCTCCCAGAATTTTCCACTTAATCAAAGATCCATACATCTCCTGCATCCTGCCACAGCATTAAGCCTGATTCCACCAAAAAAGGACATCAGCTTTCGGCGAAACTAATTTAATGAACTTGCTATGTTAGGAAGTGTTTCATTTTTAAAGTCGAATATGGTCAGTTTTACAAAAAATCACGACCAATTTACAACTAAAAATTAACGACTTCCAATCTTCGCTAAACCATTCGCCGAAAGCTAATTTATCTTACTTTTTTGTAAAGAAATTGTACAAATAGTAATTTATATTTCAACGACTGAGGAAAGTATAATAAATTAATAGTTTTAAAAAAACCCACTAAAAACACGCTTTTGGGCTATGATACGATATTCCCATACACACGGCTATGATACGATATTCTATCATGGAATGCAAGTGCCTATCTTCCGGATTCATCATCAGACCTTGAAACCTAATCGTGGTCAAAGTTCATTCCAAGACTTTTCTAACAAGTCCAAACACAGCTATGATACGATGTTCCATCATGAAGTTCCAGTTCATATCTTCCGACTCCATCATCAGATCAGTTCGACAGTACCATATTATTGTTTTGTCATCAGAACTACGAACTTGGAAGATGGTTAAATTAGTTACCTTAGATTCCGTTACATGTTACATACAGGTCGACCTAATAAAAGCGTGTTAAAAATGAGTTGTTATGAACAGCCTTAACGAATTACATCCTGTGGATAACCTAAATTTCTCTACGCAATCAATGTCACTACAAATATCACTAGTGAAGTTCTTATGACGTCACAAGAAAAATCGCAGCGAAGGTGTATTTCAATTGAGTTTAAATGCGGAAAAATGTCAAATGCATATATCTTTAGAGGGAGCAACTTTCTTCGTCGTGGTTAAGTTTTCTGTTGCATACGCAAGTATAGTGGCCTTCTTGGAATATTAATAAAATGCACCGAAGAAGGTGGCTTTCTTTGCCAAGCATAATAAATTACTTCGCGAAGTGTGAAAACGATACCGACGCTGCGCATAAATAAGTCTTGCGGCGAAGCGGCCCGCATTCAAGACGCTTGCAGAGATTCTTCACGCTTCGTCGATCATATCGGGCGGGCTTATTCTGTGTATTTAGTACAGTTAATTATGAAATAGTTTTCTTTGAAGGCCCGGTGGCATAGTGGCTATGTCGCCTGATCTTACATTTAAGATTCCGGGACTTTCCGTTGGGATAAAATTAACATAATTGCATTTTCAATTCTGTCGATCGAATGCAATGACCAGACACACACCACAGTATACCCCAGACAGTAGCTTCTCTTGGAACAAAATTGAAATCAAAGCTAATACGTCACGAGTCGTAAGGGCTCGGGTACGGTCGCCAGATGTTCCGCTACTCGGTCTACGCGGAGAACTGAACGCTCGAAAATATCGCCAGCCTTTACTTGCTCGTAATGTTAACCGTCCGCGTTCATCGGGACATACCCCTCTGCTCACATTCATCGCACCCTCTTCCTGCATTACCCCGTAGCTCGAGAGTAAAGCTACTGGTTGGTGTACTGTGCACACACTATGAAATCGAAGACAGTCGCGGTTGTTTGGCATTATAAATAAGATAAAAACGAATTTCCTGCGTGAAGTTTGTAACACCCGATGTTTCGGCGTTGTTGCAACCGCCGCGCCGTTGTCTAGGGTAGACAGTCTACAACGGCGGAACGCCGGCCGCAGACAACGGCGGTTGCACATCGCCGAAAGGGTGTGACAAACCTCGCAAATTCGTTTTTATCTTATTTATAACAGACACATGCTTACACATATGTTACACGCCCACATAAATCGATCTATACAGTTATTCGAGCCCCCGAGACGACATTCTAACTACACGCGCAATTCAATGCTTAACCGATTGCCACGTACGTATAATGATAAATTTACAGGCCTTGACATTTATAGTAGAAACAAAATTAGCTTCAAATCGGCAGTACGAACCAACCTTGAAGCTGCAGTGACAACTGCTAGTAATTATTGATTTGTAATATGTATGTATAAATATAATATAACTTATATATGTATTCCCATTTACTTACTTTGAATTTATGTTGTATAAGTTTATATGTTTGCGGTTAACTCTTGCGGCAACTTTTGCGGTCATTTGATTAATAAATATTTACGGATGTATTGTATTTTTGTTTCATAATTTAGTTGGAAAATATTTTTCAAATAATTTCGAACGGCGTAAGTTATAATCGACATAAGAACATGATTTTGTAAAGAATTATGTATCTAATTATACGTTCATGCTGTTACTTACCTAAATAAATAAAATAAAATAAAATAAATAAAATAATAAACATAAACACTTCTTAGTAGGCTTGGTTGTAAGAGATTGCCTTATGATAATAAATCCGCCCATTGTGAAATTTCACGATAAAGAGTATTAAGAAACAAACTATTGAATCTGTTTAGTTTTTCAGGTGGATTGTTGCTCTTTTTACGTTAGCATCAGTCACACTAAAACGGATTCGAGTGTCGGTATGATTTCACGAGCTTCCTGCAGTGCCGCCACGTTATCTGTGTAAAGTCCGTCTCTTCCGCCTTTGCAAAGTTGCGCTCTATCTTCTACGGAATCGAATTTTGCTGTAAGATTTTATTTCTAGGCGGCTCTCAAGCGGGCCAGCGCCATGCCAGACTTGCCTGTATTGACAGTAGATACGACATGAACGGAGCAAAACGTTTTTTTAGATCCCGAGGATTTTGAGAAAACCCACTATTGCGTTTCGTGTCACATGGAATCCTAACATATTTTTCAAACGTGCCTCACCGAACATATTTTAACATATTGTTCAAACGTGCCTGTAATATAACTGCTAGCTATTTCGTGGACTTTTCATATGTTTTTCACCCTAAGGGTTGTATAGATCGAGACTCTTGTTATTTAAACAAGCTAAGCTCGTAGTAAGTTAGCTCTTAGTAGCGCTTACAACTATAGGCACCGACTCCGTAGGTACTCCACCACTTACAGAGGCTCTTATTATGGGTGGCTAGCAATTACAGCAATGACTATAGATATTTGACATAGGAGGGATAAAAGAAAACCATATATAGTGGCACTCGCAAGAGTCTGCGAAAATAGCGTCCTTCTTTCAAACAAGGGCTTTTGTGTATACATCCTTGGGCTTGCCCGATCAAATGTGTATGACTAGGTTTTTATTATTTTTTAATACTATATACGTAATAAACAAAACTTGTCCGGGTAAAACCTAAGGACTTCTCTACCAGGTACTTTCTTAATTTAAAACAATATACTCACACAGAGTAAATACAAAAATATACGATTATTATTCAAGGTTTAGCCCGTGTTCGCTTGGCTTATATCAATATAATAGTTTGTACTTTTTTAAACTGAAATATTTTGATTTTTTCAAAACTTTTTATTAATTACACCGCTTACTGGACGTTTCAAGAGTCTATGTTTCAAATTTCAAATCAATCGGTTTAACCTGGAGGTCGATGAACACTATAGAATCCCAAAACTCATATTGATGAATCGTGCTTAAAAAGATTATAACAAATGTGGAATACATTAATGAAGATACTTATCAATATGATTAGACTCTCAGTGATATTCCTCAGAGAGAGATGAACGGTTCAAAAACGAATTGACCGCGTGAATTTTGTAGCACCCGACGTTTCGGCGATGTAGCAACCGGCGTTGTCCATGGTTGACTCTAGTCTACTGTGGACAAGCGGTTGCAACATCGCCAAAATGTCGGGTGCTAAAAAATTCACGCGGTAAATTCGTTTTTAAACCTTTTATAACGTCAAACAACCGCGATAGTCGTCGATTTTATACTTAAGGAGAGAATTCAAGGCCCTGACCGATTCATACCTTATTGAAGAAAGACAAAATAACACTTGTGTCCATCGCTCTCCATACATCTTATTATATTTCTCCATCATGAGATTATTTATCGCGATTTGCATTGTTGTGTGAATGGCTGAAGTAATCCCATGAGAAATATTCCAATATTATCCTATATCTATATCAAAGACTCTAGATAGAGAGAAGATATCTATATCCTATATCAAAAACTGAGAATTACACTATGCAATTCTATGTTCAAACTAGAATTGAGGATTTCACTCTTTAACACGTATACTGCTTACCTTGATTGGTATTTGTCATCGTAAATTGATTGCCTTTAAAGACGAGACGTGTCGCATCTATCAAAATAACACGCACATCTCCCTTAATCTGTGGCTACGCGCGTCGCGCGTTGCAGAAAAAAAGTAAAACTTTATTGTGCAGTCAGCTACTTATGGGAATACTTGGCCACCTCTCTTGCGCGCGCGGCCGGTGGAAACTTCGCGAAAGATTTGTGTTTCGGCGTGGGCGACAACTTGGTAGGGGCTTTTTGTCCCGATCTTGTCTTTATTTATTACCGCGCTGCGATCGGGCGTGTACTCCCACTCTGACGTCGAAAAGCCGATGCAAGGTTGATTTTACCTTGCTTTTATTTCATTCGGAGAATTTATACGCAGAAGCATTCTTGGCTCAGCATTACTCTTAAATAGAGATATAGTAAAGTATTTTCTTTGATATAGCTCTTACCGAAATTTCAATTAATTTATTATATATACTCCAGAAAAATGATTCCTAAAATAATATTCGTTACATTGTTAGTTTTATGCGACATATGAAAAAAGACAATGACGTATCTTAAAAAGCGTACGGCGATAGGTATATCTGGTGCTACGATATGCGTAGCTCTAGCGCTACAACATGCGTAGCACTGGTAATATCAGTACAACGCATTTCGTAGCGATCTACTAGTGTGACTAAGTCATTTATTTCAAAATACGAATCCCACAAACAATTGTCTATAAAATATTAAGTCCTTTATCTACACATGCAAATGCTGTTTTTATACTCTTCATTTAGAACTCGGTTTCAGTTGGAATTTCGTATTCAAATAATTTTATTTCAAAGCGATGTTCATTTTAATTACGACCCCGTGGCAAAAGGGTTAGGTTCCGGGTTCGATTCCCGGCTGGGTCACCATTTTCCGTTAGGATAAAATTAACAGAATTGCATTTTAAGTATGCCGATCGAATGCAATAACATGACACCCTCTTACACATTTGTTACACGAACACATTTATATAACCACTTGATATTAAGGTTGATTGTAAGAGATTGTCGCATGATAATAAATCCGCTCATTGTGAAATTTCACAATAAAGAGTAGAAACAAACAAGCGTTCTAACCTCGTATATTTTAGTGAAAAATATCCTTTAAAATGGTAAAACTGCATTTATAATAGGGGTAGTATTTAGAATAATTAAATTTGTTTGTTTGTTTATACTCTTTATTGTGAAAATGTCACAATGGGCGGGCGGGCATATGACAATCTCTTAGAACCAACCCTACTATGACGTGTTATATGTATGTGCGTGTAACATGTCTGTAAGTGTGTGTCTTGTTATTGCATTCGATCGACAGCATTGAAAATGCAATTCCGTTAATTTGATCCCAACGGAAAATGGCGACCCAGCCGGGAATCGAACCCGGGACCTTACAATGTAAGATCAGGCGACCTAACCACTATGCCACCGGGCCGGAAATGTTTATGTTTCGTTAAAAAATATCGGCCTTAAATTTAATTTGTTGAACGGCAACTTGATTTTTAAACCACTAAGACGCTTGGAAGGGGTAACGGGGAAAAGATTAATGTCAATTTAAGATGAGATGAGATACTGAATTTTTTAAGATGAGATACTTTTTAATGAGGTATTTTAAGTGAAATGTATTTTTTTCAACTCAACTATATTTGGTTTATAGACTAAATAAATGATTGTCTTATTCAAAAAAACCCGGCCTAAAAGGTCATATTTTAAGTATGTAAGTCAATTTGTAAAATGGAATTCCCGAAAATTTTAAAAATTTGGTTGATTGATCTTTTCCACCGAATGTATATAGCCCATTACAGTGAATTACGTATAACGGATTACAGTAAAGTTGTGTCTGTTTTTGAGCTAAAACTGCGGTGCTACAGTTCACGTTGCAACTGGCGTAGCATTGAATTCACCGCCAATCAATGAGCGTGTAAACTTCTTCGGATGCTCCGGTCACAGAGCGCGCCATTGTTAGACACGCGTACGTATATGTGCGATTCGCTTTGATACATTCTCCACAGTTTCGCGACTATTAAGTCGAGTGGCGGTGCCGCGCGCCCCGTACAAAGGCGGCTTTGCTGGACGCGTAAGCAATTTCCCGTACCTGAGCGTAGACCGCAGCGCGTTCCGTCGACCGTTTCGCCATATTGGCGGTACACCCTGCGGTCGATCTCCTGTCGACTAGGAGTTTGATTTAATTAGGTAATATAGAGGCGGAGGCGGCCGCGACACGTCTGCGTCTGCACGTGACGCGTAAACATGACATCTCCCAATTTGACAAAATTAGCATGTAGACTGTCTTATGTCGCCATATTTAAACCAGATGACGCCGTTTAAATTATCTCTAACCTGAATTAGATTGTTAATTTCTAACTATTCGCAAGAAAAAAAAATGTTTGTGTCTTTTAGACATTCCTTACTTTTCTACTTGCTAGCCAACGTCTGATATCATATCAATATTATTTTCATTAAAAACCGTTTGACGACCTCTCTCGGCCGGCGGACGAACCGGGTTGGTTTCCATCGCAACGCCGTTTTTTGGCTAAGGGATGGTTTGGGGCAAGCGTAATAGATGGCTTTAATATTTAATTAAAATGGATGTCGGAATTTAATTATTATTATTATAGTGCAGCTTGTATGTAAGATATTCCAAGCAAAATTTCACAATGTGATTTTGTTACAGCAAGGTATCTGTGCACCAAACTTCAAGTATCTAAGTCCAATACTTTGAGATTAATATCAACCACAACGTTTTCAACTCTTGCCATAAACAAATGATGCCTGCGTATCGCATTTCACCTCAATCGGATTAAGCGTTTGGACGCTATCGTGGAGGAATACAGACAAACATACATACTTCAGTCTGTAATTTGTCTTAATCGTCTCAGGAGATATCGAAATATTGTTTAGCGCGATATCAATAATTTCCTTTTTCGTGGGATGGTGGGCGGGAAAGTAATAAGTGATTGAAAAATTAAAAAATAAATAAAATACTTTGTCAAAAATAAATAAAACAGTCTTATTAGGACGCTTTTAATGGTTATTAGACTTGATAACTTTTTAAGATTAGCTCATGAATAAGGAAATAATTGAGATTAATAAAATAAAACAATGTTGTGGCCACTCCATTACGAGCAAAATAGTCATTATTTTTGAAGGAGCTCTTTATCTCTCCAGAGTTAATAAAGTCAGCAAGAACCCTTTGCTCGTGGATTTTTAGGGAAAATCGGAAAGCGGCAACTGGCGGACCGCAGAAGACAGAGAACTGGACCGTTGAAAATATCCTAACCGATGTTTTTCGTATTTTACTAGTGCGTTGCAATGCGGGTGCGAGCTTGCCGACTTTATTTTACTCACTATTCGTTTATTTTCACAAATATTGACAATTAAATAAAAATAAACTGTATGACAGCGACAGAAAAACCAAGCGCTCCACAATCCGGCAAAAACAGTTGGCGTGGTTGTCTGCCGGCGTGGCTGAAATGTCCAAACAGCCAGAAGTTGTTTGGCTGATATTTACGGGCGCCTGGTTTTGCCCGATGTAAGGAAGTTCACAGTACACGAATGACCATTGCTGTTCTGGTGATGATCTCGTGAGGCACATGCTTTTGTTCGAATGTGTTGTTTATTGTCGCTCACTAATAACATTTTGTGCATCAATATGTTTCCTTGTAAATGTACAAAACTGCAGCCACTGAAGAATTTTAAACATGTAAACCTGTTTCGAAAAAGTATGCAAATTGTACGAAAAATTGAATACATAAGTTTTCCCCCGTGATAACCAAACTATTAAAAACTGGCTCAAGATCACAAGTGTAATTTCTCGCATTAATCTGTATTGTTTCCCTTCTAAATTATAAAATATTGTCTCAAGGTCAGAAGTGTAATTTCTTGCATTAATCTGTAATGTATTTCTTGTAAATGTACAAAACTGCATCCACTGAAGAATTTTAATCATGTAAGCCTGTTTCGGAAAGTGTACAAATTACACAAAAAAATGGCTACTAAGTTTGGTTCTACTCTTACTTATGTATGGGAAACATCTTTCTCACAAAATATTTGTTTGAAAAATAAATATTGAAAGTTATTGAACGCCCACTTTGAAGATACTCATTGCATAAGTTGTTCCCAGCGAGATCAAAATTATGAATAACCGGCTCAAGATCACAAGTGTAATATCTCGTAATAATTTGTAAGAAAAAATGCCTATCTATCTATATTATTTTTAAGAGTTAAAGCAAAGATTGCAACCTAATAATATACATTTTTATATTACTTTTTGAAAAGCAGCAGTCCATTTGAAGTTCTTCTGTTTTTTTCTGTATCTCGATTAAACTTTTGCAAAGTGTTTTTCTGATGCTCATTTTATATTTCTAATTGGATAATCCTATTATTGGATTGGATAACCTTATTATTTTACGTTTTAATAGGCTGTCTAAAATTTAAAACAAAACGAAATTGCGAAAGCGAAATAAGGGCTCAACTTTAAACTTTGTTAGCAAAGTTAATGCTGCGAATATTCTCAAATTGGCGGTAGTAGGGCGTAATTTGGGTGGAGGCAGTATTTAATGTTAAATCACCAAATTAAATGATTCATTCGGTCGTAAGACTGGGAGACGAAGTGGGATGAGCGAGTTGCCGCTGAAATGACAGTAAATATTATAATGCCGCCATTACGCGCATCGTCCGCGAATCCGATCATACTAATTAATTGTTTACAGTACACGTGGTCGCAATAATGGCCGTATTGTTGGAAGCGGCTTCGGATCGTGCCCAGCAATGTATGTCATTAGTTAATGTGTACAATATGCACCTAATCACTCGGATTAGATGAATTTACATACACTAGTATCGTGTCCGCAGGCTGTGATACTGCATATGCGACGGTCATCCAGAAGCATTAATTACAACCTGTGCATATAGGTTAATACTCTCGGCAGAGGTAGCAGTATCGGTACTGACTTAACTTCGTTTGTCGCAAGCGTAGCGTGTCGACACTGCCCAAACGTAGCACTGCTTCGCGAGTCAAACGCTACGAATGCTTCAATGCTGAAGTTACGATCTGTTTATTAAGGGTGTATATATGTATAGGGTGAGCATTGAGGTCACATTATTCTGAGTTACCTCTTTCAGAATTAAGCGAGGTAAATTGAATTTGCAACGTCGTCGTATATTTTGATTGAACCTAATGTTTATTTTAGCTGATCTAACCGAAGTTACATTTGCGTGAACGTGTTGATTCCGAGTAGACGTTCGAAAGTGTTATTAGGAAGTTTTGAACTAATGTGGACCTAAATGCCATAGGGTTTTAGATGTTCTTGCGATTCACAAAAACCAAATAATAAAAAAAGCAAGGGCAGGAGAATTTTTGACTCCAATCAATTATTTTTGCCAAAACTTCTATAGGTACTTTGGCCAAATTTTGAATTCCCTTTTAACTCTGTAAATTAACCGTTGGAATGCTAATACCACCGATCGGTGGTTTTACTGTTGTGTAAATTCGCAGGCGACCGATTTTCGTATTTATGCAATTATGCAATTATATGGTGTAACTATCCTTCATTGAATATATTAGTATGCGTGCACTAACACCCCCTACAAAACGAATTCTCGAGGGTTTGCTTTCTAAGGGTTAACAACGTTGACTCGGGTTGACAACGTTGACAAGGGTTAACACTCTTTACAAGGCCGCTGATTTTTTTCAGATTATTAGGAGGCACATTTTCTCTCTTAACGAAGTTTTAAGTAAAAATGGCAGATTAAGGCCACGAATAATTATTTCATCGCCTTCTTCTTATTCTGATACAACGCTGAATGCGTGACTAATCGGACTGCTCAGGTCTGGAATAGCTGAGTAGTAGTTTCGATCTCCGCAGAACGAATTTACCTTAACCTTTCAAAGCCCTATTGGCCATATTTGATGAGCAGAATAACAGGCCGTTCACACTCTTACGAGTTTTACGAATCGGTTTTCTGATAAGCTTTAGTCGTATACGGTAAAAAAATCCGCGCGTTCACATTATGCAGTTTGTGAATCAGCTTTTCGGAACGTTTTGTAGAAGATGGACTACAATCAGTGTAAATGAGTAATTCCACGTCAATTTTATCCATCGTGCGGAGCAAAGAACACGTCTGAACACGTCCAAGCGATTGCTGACGTTGCCCGTCTCCCGTCCGTGTCCATGTCCCACCACCTGCTATAAAAAATACGGTTTTCAGTAACTAGACACGGCAGCAAAAATAAACGAATCGGTTTTTTTACCGTATTCGGTTTTAACGTGTAGTGAGAACACACGAATCAGTTTGCATACGCATTGTAAACAGCACAAGAAAAACGTTTCGACAAACCGCATCGTGTGTACACATTGTATCAGTTGTTTTTACAAGACAGGTCTCGGTCTTGTAAGGGGTAATTAGGGAAAAATAACTACTGGAGTGGTTATTTAGGATGTATAATTATATAAGTTACAGTTTACTAGTATAATCATAATATTTTATACTCGTATACCCCGAAAATAGTATGCATTATCATGCGGAGTGAGAACTATGAGTAAATTACACATGCACTCCGCATACAAGCAATCAGCACATGCACCAAAGTGCCATTTATTACGCTACAAAAATATATTACGGGCATGAGCCTGTGTTCGTGTGAAATCATTAGCAAATGCAGTACCTTGTTTGTGATTGCTGTGATATACATACACAGTGAAATAAATTGGTCGCTTGCGATCTCTATACTGGGGGATTGTGACCTCGAAAAATGTGGTTTAACTTATTTATATGAATGATGAGCCTTGTGCTTTTAAATTAGCCCATCATCCGATAGATCTAAGGAAGTTTAAATGTGATCGTGATCGTTTAGGGCAGCGGTTCTCAAAGTGGGGTCCGCGGTCCCCTAGGGGACCGCGAATCGGTTCGGTAGCACCGCGACAAACGAACGCATATTTATTTATATTATAGAACTGACTAAACTCCGTCGTTACGAAAACTTGTCAACTTTAAAAATGAAGCTTAAACTATGTATTGTGAAGTTAGAGAATAAGAATATTGCTTCATTTCCACAGCTGAACAAATACATTGATGAAAATGAGATTGACGTCAATGGCGTTATCCTAGAGGTGATGAAACAGCATGTATTCGTTGTTAGCAATTAAATTTCTTACTATTTTCCTGATCTACGAGAATTTGACAAAGACCATCGTTTTATCACTAACTTATTTGAGCTTTCCATTAGTGATCTGCCTTCGTGGGACAATTTCAATCAGGAGCAGTTTATTGATTTAATAAATGATGGAGGTGCAAAACAAGTTTTTCGTTGTTTAGATTGAAATGGTACAGTCTTGTTCTGATGTTGCAAATATAGCTCTAAGAGCCCTGATTCGATTCGCAATCACACCATAAGTGTCAGTCGGCTTTTTCTACTCTATTCACTACACTTTTCTTTTTTATATTAAAGAGTTCCACGAGCTATCAAACAATGTTTAAAGGGACTCCCACGCAGAAAATGTGCTAAGATTGAGAACCGCTTGTTTAGAGGGTAATGGAGGTTTGTGTCCCGTCCCTTCCATGATACAATTTTTAGTCATCATAATATTTCTGTGAATATTATTAATCAATTAAGCGGGTCCGCAATTTAATAACGAATTCTAACAGGGAATTCTCTAATATTATTGTTTCCATCAATAAAATGTCGGTTATGCTAATCACCATCTCTCTACACACATTAAACTTTAGGTGTTGAATTGTCGTTTACAAAACTAGATGCTCCCGATGAAATTTCAAATCTCTTGTATACGTCGAAATCAGCAAAGTTAAATTAGTTTGGGTCGCAGAAACGCTACTCAAAAAGCTGTTTCCTCTAAATAGAGATATTAAATAACCTGTAGGCGAAGTTGACG
Source organism: Micropterix aruncella (assembly GCA_944548615.1). NCBI lineage: Eukaryota > Metazoa > Arthropoda > Insecta > Lepidoptera > Micropterigidae > Micropterix > Micropterix aruncella. The sequence continues at coordinate 29,481,044 of OX155951.1, forward strand.
ACGTGTCTGCTACCTGAGAAAATTAATGCGAGGGGAAAGTCTACTCGGAAACAACACGCTCACGCAAATGTGATTTCATTTAGAGCGGCTGAAATAAACATTACTTTCCAGCAAAATTTACGACGACGTAGTAAAATTTATTTACCTCGCTTACTTTTAAAAGAGATAACTCAGAGCAAATTGCTTCACTTATATTTGACCTCAATGCAGCGTTTATGCTTCAATTAATCGGATATTTTTACATCTTATCTGCTACATGTGCATTTCTTACATGTCAAGCTTTTATCATATATTTATTTATTTTTAATAAACAATATTACAGATAACCAAACCACTATAATTATAAATCAAAGGCATAATAACAGCAGGTTATATAATGTACAACAAACAGATTTAAAACACAAGGAAATTAATAATTTATTAAATATAATTACAAATAATGCGGATTAATATAAAACAACGATTATGTCAGTTTTCAGATAAATTGAGTAAAATTTGAATAAATTGAGTTAAAATTACAAAAAAAAGTACTAAGTGATTTCTGACCAATTTTAGTAAAAAACTGGTAAACTTCAAAGGTTTGTAGATTATTTAGTGTTTTTCAACATTTTGACATCTCTGTAGCGATTATTATGATGTTTGAAAGAAAATACGATTTATGTCTAACTTCGTCCATGGATGTGAGCCAAATTGACTATACATTAAACATTCATCGCCCAGCTCTATTAGAATAGATGATGTTCGGACTGTCGATTGCCCTACCTTCTCAGTGCCCCTGCCTCGGCTCAGCGATATATATATATCCTTCTAGCCGTATTCGGCCATAGCGATTGCATTCTAGATTCTTTTTTTTTTATTTTTTTTTTTTATTTTTTTTTTTATTGTTGGGGGTTTTGCTGGTGAGCCCTCAGGTGACTGATGTAGCCGATCTTGGCTTTGAATGTGCGTGCACATTTGGCGCAAGTCAAGACACCATTGACGTAATTATACTTTATGGCCGCCGGTGGTCGGGCCTTTAGTTCGTCGCGCTTGGCATCTAAGTCGAGCAGCCTCTTCTTTTCAAAATCATCTATATTGCCCTGCACTAGCAGTCTCCATCCTGGGCGATCTTTCGCTTTACTCTCCCACTGAGAGGGTTCAATGTTGCACCTTTTCATATGCCTCTTCTGAGTATCCTTGTATCTGAGTAGCTGGCCGCCTTGTTTCCGCTTGCCGTTCTTTAGTTCAGCGTAAAAGATACGCTTTGCCACTCTCTCATCAGGCATACGTGAGACATGTCCGCACCATCTCAGCTGTCGTCGCATCATGTATGCTTCTATTCCGCTGACTTTAGCGCGTCGAAGAACTTCCGTGTTCCTCACACGGTCCGACCACTTGATGTTCATTAAGTCGCGTAGGCATCGAAGGTGGAATTTGTCAAGTGCGCGAATGTGCTTTCGGTATGGGCACCATGTCTCTGACGAGTAGAGGAGGTTTGGGAGGACGATCGCCATGTAGACAGACACTTTTGTTCCCAGCTTGATGTCGTGTGAGCTGAAGACTTTGCTACGGAGTTTACCGAAAGCTGCAGAAGCAGCTCCTATCCTCCCGTTCAATTCAGAGTCAAGGTCACATTTTGCTGTTATAGTGCTACCAAGGTATTTGAATTTATCCACTTGCTTCAGAGGAGTCTCTCCGAGCTTAATAGATATAGGTTCTTCATTAAGTGTGTTGGCCATCACTTCGGTTTTCTTGACACTGATTTTTAGGCCAAAGTTCTTACATGACACGTCGAGGTTAGTCATTAACCTTTGCAGGCCATCTGGGCTTTCGGCTACGAAGCATAGATCATCGGCATACATTATATCCGTTATCGTGGCGTATGATACTTTTGTGTGGGCTTTAAGTCTTGCCAGATTAAAAAGAGAGCCATCTGTGCGAAAACGAATTCTAACACCTTCTGAGATGTGTTGCAGAGCATCACGGACCACAACTGCAAAATATAAGGCAAACAAGGTAGGCGCAAGCACGCAGCCTTGTTTCACGCCACAGCTTACAGGAAAGAACCCTGTTTGTTCACCGTTGACTGACACACAGCATTCCATGTCATCATGCAGAAGTCGAATCAGTCTGACAAATTTCTCAGTGCATCCAACCTTTTCCAGAATCTTCCACAGGGCTTCACGTGATACGCTGTCAAATGCCTTCTCTAGATCAACAAAACATAGATACAGATTTTGACCCTGTTCTCTGCTTTTTTCCTGTATTTGACGAACGGAGAAGATAGCTTCACAGGTTCCTCGATCTGGACGGAATCCGAACTGGGTTTCTGGTAGAATCCTCTCCGACAGGGTCATCAGTCGGTTTAAAAGTATTCGGGCGAACACTTTACCAGGAGCAGAGAGAAGTGATATTCCGCGGTACGAATTGCAGTCAGAACGGTCGCCTTTGTTCTTGTACAGCGAGCAGATGCGAGAGACTTTAAAGTCTGCTGGTACACGTTCTTCGACCCACATTCGTCCGAACAATGCCCATAGCTTCGTGTGCAGCTCATCGCCTCCATATTTCAGTAGCTCTCCTGGTAAGTTGTCAATGCCAGTCGCCTTCTTATTCTTCTGTTCTTTTAGGGCTGTAACTACCTCTTTCAAAGAGAGTGGGTCGTCTAGCTCAACAGCACTAGGCAGCGCAGGAATTAAGCCGATGTGTTGCATGTCCACAGATCGATCCACGTTGAGCAAGGTGTTAAAGTGATCCGCCCATCTCTTCAGCACATCTTCCTTGCTTTTCAGCAGATGTGAACCATCAGAGGATTTAAGGGGAACGCTACATCGCTGGGTACTACCAATCAGCTTCCGCAGTTCTGAGTAGAAGTCGCCGAGTTGGTTAGTATTGGCTAACCACTGCATGTGTTGGCTCTTTTCTTGCCACCAAGTGTCCTTTGTTTGCCTAGTCAGTCTACGTAGCTCAGTTCCACTTCTTTTTAGCTCGTCTGTGATGTTATGGTGCTGGCGTCCGTGATGTTGCCGACGTAGTAGTTCTCGGTGATTTTTAATTGCCTCTGATAGTATCTCTTCATTTTCGTCGAACCAGTCCTCGTTTCTCCGAGTTTTAATGCCCAGGATCTGAGTACCTGTTTCTAGTACATGAGAAGAGAGAAGGTTCCAGTTGGCTTGAAAATCACCGTCTTCAACGTTAAGTGTACTCAGCGCTAGGTTCATTGCAGAGACGTATCTTTGCTGCGTTTCTTTATTTTCTAGGTGTTGTAGGTTTAGGCTAACACCTTTAACTCTCTCGGTCCTACGCGGTGGGTGTAGGCGAAGTTGCAGCTTGGTAATGACGAGTCTGTGGTCCGTCCAGCAGTCCGCCCCACGCATGACGCGAGTGACGTGCACCTGAGAGATGTCTCTTTGGCGGACTATAGCATAGTCAATCAGATGCCAATGCTTGGATCTTGGATGCATCCAGGTGGTTTTATATTTCGGTGGTAGTCTGAACATAGTGTTAGTTATTGCTAGTCCAAATAACGAGCACAGACTGAGCAAAAGCTGGCCATTGCTGTTCATATTGCCGATTCCATGCCTTCCAAGAACTTTAGGCCACGCTTCGTAGTCTTGTCCAACTCGCGCATTAAAGTCGCCTAGAAGTAAAACTTGTTCTTTGGGTCGTATCTGAGACAAATGTTGAGTTACTTCTTCATAGAACTTCTCCTTGACATCGTCGTCCTTGTCCAGAGTTGGCGCGTACAAGCTAATCACGTTGAGGAAGTTTTTATTGCTTAAATGAAGGCGCAGTGAGGTAACGCGGTCTGAGATGTGAACAGGACATTCCTCCAACTTGTTTGCGATGCTGTTTTTGACCGCGAATCCAACGCCAGATCGTCTGGGCTCCGACGCGGCAGTGCCCTTCCAAAAGAAGGTATATCCACCGCCGTGCTCCACTAGTTCCCCTTCCTCTGCAAGATGTGTTTCGCTGAGGGCAGCTATGTCAACATTATAGCGACGTAGTTCTCGGGCTACTATAGCGGTTTTTCTTTCAGGGCAAAGGTTGGAATCGCGATCCAAAAGAGTCCGAACGTTCCATGCACCATACGTCATTGTTTTGGATTTAATACTATTTTTTGTGTATTTTCGACTACGAGGAAAAGATGCAGTAGCAGCCGTGGTTACTGCTACCCATTGTCCATCGCCATAGGTCTTTTTAGTCTTTTCATAGTCCATTTTTTCCGGAAGCAGTCAAGTGCGCAGTCTATATTATAGTGCACAGGTGGGCGCGCGACCACGGGTGCACTCTCTCTTCCTCCCTCTTCTGAACCCGATGGAACGGAGACCGTTACAACCGGAGAAAAGTTTGGATGCAAATAATCACTAAATTTATTATTTAAATAAGATTAATTATTGAGAAAATTTCAAAATATGCTGACATTTTAGAATTCAAATTTTATTATATATATAGGCTCAGCGATATCCTCCAGTTCACGTCTATCTCGCGTGCACCGCAGCGTCGACACCCGACGTGTCTAGTCTAAAGTTATAAGTTATCACTCGATCAAAATAAATACTTTTTAATAGCGTACTAATCTACTCTATTAATACCACTACATTGGTGACCCGACAATTGAACAAACAAACTAAAAAAAAATCGGTTGTCTCAAAAGACTTCAAGAGACTTTCCCGGCAAGTAATTCATAAATAAAAGCGTTGAGCGCCTTCTTCCGGTCGACGGATGAAACAGTTTGAGTCCTGTTGTAATTTCCTCGGGCTGTGCGGTTCGTTTCTTGGTTAGTCTCGGGCGGCTTAGCGTTAATATTTGATTAAAATGTATGGCGGATTTTAAATATTACTAGTTCAGCTTATGTATGAGATGTTCCAACCAAAATTTCACAATGTGACTTCGAATACAAGGCATCTGTGTACCAAATTTCAAGTCTGTAAGTCCAATATTTCGAGGATGATATATGACTAGTGCGCCCCCTAGTGAACCGATTTTAACCACAATTATTTCAACTCTTGCCATAACTAAATGATTCCTGGATACCAAGTTTCAGCTCAATTGGATTAAGCATTTGGGCGCTATCGTGGAGGAATACACTCAGACAGGATGCTATCATGGAAGAAGACAAAACAGACACACAGACAGACTTCAATCTGGAAATGGTCTTAATCGTCTCAGGGGGCTCAAAATGGATATTTTCGTTTTCAACTTGATTTTTTTAACGCGTTCACAATAATTTCCCTCCTTGTTGGTTGGGCCCGGTAAAGTAAAAATATCAAGGTCTGTTGCTGACGAAACCAACCCATTGAAGTGGCGAAGTTTATTATGAGTTACATTATCCGAGCCTTAAATAATGTTTAATTTCACCATCTCCAAAGGTCTCCCATCGAGATTGATATTTCTGTCGGAGGCAAATTGAATTGACTTTCAAAATGAAATTATGATATTAAATAAACGCGCTGAAAACTTCGACGACTGCAAATTAGCTTCATTGTGCGCACGAGATACTGCGAGGCCGATTAAAATAATTAAAAAACTTTCCCATCAACCCCTCATTTTTCTAAGCGACTACGGCCTCGGATGCCCGACGACTGCGTTGATGTTTCGCTAAAGTTAACGCAGTCTATCAGCATGAAAGTTTTAATAACTGTAGTATGGTTAAAGCTAATGATAATTATTGAGGGCCTGTGATAGGCAAATCAAGTTTCCGCGAAAGTGATATTAACATTCTTATAGGTGATTCTGCTATATTATTTAATGTAACCAAATACCAAAAATACGATACAATAAATATTTATACCGCAATATAGTCATTGAGTGAGAAATCCATGTAGGAATATTAGTAAACATGGTCAAAGGGGCTTTTCTTCTGAGGATCATAACAATCGCTTCTTCTTCTCCGTCGTTCCCTCATTACCGAGGATCGTGGCCACGAAACAACAGTTTGCCTACGAGGCTCCTCCACTTTGACCTGTCTTCTGCATGGCGGATCGCAGCTTGTATTTACCGTTTTGTAACTTCTTTGATGAGGTCGTTCCATCTGGCCGGTGATTTGCCTCTGCTTCTTCTTCCCTCCACTTGACTCCCAGAAAGCATTTTCTCCAGATTCTCTGGGTTTCTCCTGGCGACATGACCGAAGAACTGCAGGACCCTTCTCATGCATACGGTGGAGAGCCTCACTTGGATGCCGAGTTCTTCCAGGACAGATTTGTTGGTGCGGCGTGCTGTCCATAGGATTCCTAGCATTTTACGCCAACACCACATCTCCAGTGCATCGATTTTGGTGCTTATCCGAGCCTTCAGGGTCCATGTCTCCGATGCACAACAATCGCTATAGATATATAACAGGAAAAAAAATAACCTCAAAGACTTGAAGAGCACTCTAACTAAACGAATTGGAAACAGTTTACTAGTTTTTTTATAACAATTCTTGGTGTACTACGGAGTTCTCTTTTTTCCTAGGATTCTTTGGAAATTTTTATTGAGAAAGTAATGAAATGGGATATATTTGTAACCGCATTAGAGAAAGCATCAGCTTATTGACTTATTAATTGACACTGGGATATGTTATTTTTAAAATCGAAATTATCGTTTTTTCTCTGCGTATTTCTCATAATATATGGAAGATTATTATAGAAAACTGTGGTCACATGAAATAATACGCTATACTATTATATACACTATTCCTAATTTATTTTTAGTTGATACATATATAACTATACCTCTGGTGTTGATTATGTCATTGTGTTGTAATATTTATAGTAACGAAGCATACGAGATGCGGGCATACAGACGCATGATATCGCATGATATCATGATATCTTGGACTTAGAAATTCGCGTATGAGGAAGTTCTACGCCTTGTCGGCCAAAAACGCAAGCTATGTCAGACCATCACACAGCGCAAAGCTGCATGCCTGGGTCACGTGCTTAGGCACGTCAGGTACGAACTCCTTCAACTCCTTGTAATGGGAAAAGTTGCAGGGAAGAGGAGACCAGGCCATAGACAGAAATCTGTGTTGCGGACATCGGTATATTAGCTAGATATGCCCTCTGTCATGGGCGGACCGTGCGTTTGTGGGGCCCTGGGCTAATATTACTTAGGGGCCTAATTAATCAACTAATTGCCATCTTGACAAAAAACTGTTTTCGATAATGATGTTTTCGACAATATATAAAAAAGAGGACAATACAATATTTTATTTGTTTAATATGACAGACACACAAACACAACTGACACACACACAAACATTTAACTTTTCACTAAATAGACAAAACAACATTAATACTAATTGTAATAATATCTTAATTAGTAGCTTAATTAAGCAAGTAGTAATATTATTTGCAAAGCTAGTTAATATAAGTAAAATTTAAACAAACATTCATTACTAGTTACCTATTGACAAGGCACTAGCCTCGATAGAAACTCAACTGCTATACATAGATGTTATTTCTATGAATAAAGATTTAAAAAGAAAGGTATTGCAAAAGAATTTGTCGCTAGCGGTCCGCTCCATCCACCGAGAAATTGATACATGAAGCTTGTTTGCTGCGAATGACTGCGTTTGCGAGAAAATACACTGAAAACAAGCAGCGCGAGTCTCCCGGAATAGATACGAGAATTCGATCTCAGGGTTGCCAACCTTATGACAGGATTTTTGAAAATTTGAGATTTTGTTTTTTAATTCACAATATTGTCCATTAATTTCAATGGAGGCTGGGGCCCTTTATATCTACGGGGCCCTGAATATAGATCTTATATAGATCAAAAAGCCCTTATATAGATCCGCCCCTGCCCTCTGTTACAAATAAGTTGTTTCTATACCCTTTGCTCGTAAATCATGTTTGTTTGTTTGTTTGTTTATACTCTTTATTGTGAAAATGTCACAATGGGCGAGTTTATTGTCATATGACAATCTCTTACAACCAACCCTACTATGACGTGTTATATGTATGTGTGCAACATGTCTGTAAGCGTGTGTCTTCCTGAATATAGATCTTATATAGATCAGAAAGCCCTTATATAGATCCGCCCCTGCCCTCTGTTACAAATAAGTTGTTTCTATACCCTTTGCTCGTAAATCATGTTTGTTTGTTTGTTTGTTTATACTCTTTATTGTGAAAAAGTCACAATGGGCGAGTTTATTGTCATATGACAATCTCTTACAACCAACCCTACTATGACATGTTATATGTATGTGTGCAACATGTCTGTAAGCGTGTGTCTTCTAATTGCATTCCATCGACAGAATCATAAATCATGTGACAGAGAGAGCAATAAATTAAACAGTATGCGAGAAAATAGCCCGCGAATAGGCTTCGCGGCAGCTCTCACACTGGAAACGGTCGGCTGTCTGCCAGCTTACTGCGACAATTACGCGTTATATTAAGCGGCCTCTACCTGTTGTATTACAGCGGTAATTTAATTTGAATTTATCGCGGACCTAGGCGTCCTTTGCCCATAGTGTAACACGGGTTCGGGTGGCCCAAAATCATTTCAAGAGTGGCATGACAAAAAGTCAACATCTACCCCCGCTGCTTAGGAGACAGTATTTCCATAGTCTCCAGACTCCTTCAGCAATTAGTCAGAGTGCACAACCGATTGACGTCGCCGAACGGTTCGCAGACCGTCCAGTAGCGCCGCGATGCAATCCCACCAGGAGAAACCGGTCCACCCGCTGTGAGTCCTGAGACGCGAGAGTCTTATCTAACCTTTCGCACTAGGAGGCTACTGAATAGGAGCTGAATCCTGAGTTAAGCCGATCCGAGAACTAAAAGGATCTTATGGCCCAAGCTGCACGAAACCATTCGCTACCTAGTGTCCATGGACAACTAGAGCTATCGACTACAACGGTCAACCCCGTCACTTCAGGATGTTTTAACGATATTGATCGTTCTGTCTCCCGTGAGGTGAGCGCAGAAGACTTAGGACGAAACAGTCCACCGTCAAGTTCCGCCACATGCCCTTAAGAAGTTAACGCTTTACCACAAGATAGCCAGGTTAGTCAACCAACAGCCGACACTCGCGCGCTTACTACCAGTTGCAAGCAGATTACTCCGGTCTCCCGAATGGTTACCGGTTCGAGGTCGCTTGCGCAGTCCTCTTCTATACTAAGCGGTGATACGTCGTTTGCCGAATCTATCGCGGATCACGGCGTCCTTTATCCGGCTTTCACCCGGAATCGGGTAGCCGATTGGTCGTTTCAAGAGCAGTCGCCGTAAGGTGAACGACTAACCCCGCTCTATAGGAGAAAGTAGTGTTTCCATACTCCCACGGCTGTCAGTCAGAATGCACAATTGATTTGCTGACGCCGCACGGTGCGAAAACCGTCCAGGAGCGTCAGAAGATTGACTCCTGAGGGAAACTGGCCCGCAGACCAGAGTCCTCACCCGGGCTCGCACTTTATACGTGGAGGCCGCCGGATGGGTGTTGACCCGTGAGTTTGACCGACCCTGAATAAATGGGTCTTAGTGGCCAACTGCAACAGGGACATTAGCTCCCTAAAGAGTCCATTAACACTGCGGAATCACGGCACGGCACGGCACGGTTTACGAATTTCAATACTCACACCTTGTTAACGAATTTGTTTACGCGCTTGTTTACGAATTTCAATGCACATATTAGACCCACGGATTTAATTAATTTCATCCCTTCGCCATCGCACCGTGTGGCGCAATTATCGACATTTTAGATAGATAAATTTGTGAAAGCGGCTTCGGCATCCGCCCCCGCTTCGATGTAATCCGCGGTGCGCCGGCAAAGACATGTCGGTAGGATGAGCTTAGCACGCTGTCGTTCAGTTGGGCTCAGTTGCTGAGTTCGTTCGAAGACTATTGTTTATCGGACGCGTTGGCCGCTAGTAATGCTCTCCCCCCCCCCCCCCCCCCGAGGCAACGCTTGGCGACTCTGGCGGTCGCTAGGTTCATCGATGACCACCGATTGTGGTTATCCCACTGGCGTATCAGTCTAACCAATTGTAAATTTTCCGCAATCAAAATGAACTTATATCTTAACCGAGCCCAGGACCTTGTTTATCTTTTTATAACTCTAGATAAGCGATGCTCTAAAAAGTTAGGAGGATTCGCTGTTATGAGTAGCTCGAAATAAATGTCAATAGACATCGTACTCAAAAAAATTTAAATACCGACATAAAAGTGATTGATAGTGAAATGATATTGTTGATATTGTTGTTTAATGATATTGTTGTGTTTAAATTATGAATGTTTAAGTGGAAACATGTAATTAGCTTTAATTTTTTAACTTAATAATTTTGTAACAAATTTATTGTAACAGCTGTATGTTTCCTTAATAATAATAAAATAAAATAGAAATTGAATAGTGAAAGTGATTGAAGTCGGATTGGAATTACACTTGGAAATGTTAAAATGTGTCGCAGTGTCGTGTAATTTCCATTAAAAATCTGTATTTAATATTTATTTCATACTTTTTACCCAAGTGCTATCTTGTTCCGTAGTAAAGATGGGAATTTGCGTCAAGTGTCCTCGAGAAAATCGTGAACATTTAATAAGCAGCGCGGCCGCTCTACGCTGGGGAATGCCTCGCTGAGCACTTGAGAATCGAATCATTGGCGTTCGTTACTCGAGGATCTCTGAGGACGAAGACCGATAACAATTATCCCCTGCGACAAGGCACTTCATTCTACATTATTTCTACCTACATAAAAGAGAAAAACTCAGGCGCTCCCGCGGATTTTCTTTGGTTTACTGCTCGGTGTTTATTGGAAAAGTTTCCCCTGATCTATTTGAAACGACCCACTAAATTGATAGTTTTATATAAGACTCTTTCTTTTCTCGTCTTTTCGGTCGTCACAGCGATCGTTATTTTCAGTATCTACCACGATTTCGTAAATTTTTCATTTCATAAAATATTTATTACAAAATATTGGTAAAAGTTTTTAATTTAACGAGACACCGGCTTAGCTTGAAGGGGGTATTCTGGTCTAGGAATTTAAAATAATCGTGTTTTAAGAATATGTTATCTAAAGCATTTTTCAAAATTCGAAATATTTTCGGAGTTACAGCGACTTTTGTGACGTGGCAAATAAACCGATCGCGCCGGAACGAATCGATCAATAGACCCTTGTACTATAATGTAATCCCCGACTTCATGATTATGAAGCTAGAATAGCTCGTTTAGCTGTAAGATCTTCATAAAATGTTAATTTTGATGCAGAACCAAATGTGAGAATTAAGTACCATTATCTGAGCTACGCTCCCGAAACTTTGTCTCGAACCTTAAACGCTTTTTTTCTCGAAACGACTTTATTCGAACTAGTTTACACGATATCTCAAGTTCTACTTAATAGATTTATTTGTTAATTTGGTGGAAATTATCTTTGTTTATGCCTCTGTATCCGTGACCATGGATTAATTTTTTTTTTTTTAAAAATTGGAAAAATAAAAAGAACAGTGGCAAAAAGATTCTTTTTTCTAATCGTCGCCATTTTACGGAAAAAAGAATATCTTTCTTTCCATGGTCCGGGTCATAGCGACGTCCTTACTAATCAAGATTTTATTGTTTTTCTTTGCTTCATAACACTACAAGGGTTCGAAACAAGTCCACCAGAACGCACCTTTCTTTTAGACCCCACTTTACTAGCCTTTAACTCTTTGAATGTTTGTTTTTTTTGTATTCTTGAAACGTCAATGAACATTTTGTGTTTTTTTTAATCCTCTGAAAAACACCTAAAATGTAGGCATCTAGACCAGAATACCCCCTTTAGTTTGAAGTTTAAAATTTTAGCAAACTATTTAAACAAATAGAAAAATGAAAATACTCTCAAAAAATGTGAACTTATTATGGAATACTTTTCAAACATACGAAATTCAGCTTTTAATTAATAATCGCTAATAACGTAACTGATTACAGTTCCTGGGAATGCCTTGTTATACAACTAGTGCCATAAGGTACAAACATATATTTTTTGTATTTCTTCTCATATCCCATTTAGTAAAAATAATGCACAAGAGGTAGGGTTACTGATTTTGATATTTTTATGTCATAAAGGTCTTTCTTTATAAAATAAACCTAATTTCAGGGCCGAGCAACGTTCATATACAAAATTGTTATGTTACTTTCCCGGCCCGCCAACAGACGAGAAGTAAAAGTATTGTGAACGCGCTTCTGTGTGTGTCCGTTGGTATGTGTGTATTCCACCACAATAGCGCCCAAACGCTTAATCCGATTGAGCTGAAATTTGGCACGCAGGCAAGAGTTAAAAAGGTTGTAAATGAAATCGGTCTACCAGAGGGCGCACTAGTCATGTAAACCTCAAAATATTGGACTTAGAGACTTGAAATTTTGTACACAAATGTCTTGTTAGGGCGAAATCACATTTTGGTTGAAATAACTCAAATATATACCTACTACACTCATAATATTTAAATTACGCCATACATTTTAATCACGCCATCTGTTGGCGCTTGGCCCAACTCCGTCCTTAGCCGAGAAACGAACTGCGCCCCTTGAGATGGTTGCAACGAAAACTATTGTTTTTATTTGTCGTCTATTTTCGCATATTTATTTATTTATCGTCTATAGTTTTTATATATCATCGATTTTATTTATGAAATTAATATTCAGATGAAATCAGTTCTTGGCTACTTGCCGGGAAAGTCTTGAGGTGACACAAACGATTTTTTCTTTACGAAATGTATAGCAACTTTTAAATAACCATTTTTTTAAATATTATTGCGGAACGGTACTTTTATTTATGTTCTCATAAACAGATACACATTTAAACACCGCTACACATTTTACCATTTCCAAGTGTAATTTCAATCCGAATTCCAATGATTTGTCAATGCATCCGATAATTTCATATCAATTCTGAACTAGCATATTATTGAATATGTATCTGTAACATAAAAGCGAATCTCTCATAAAAAAGGGTCGGTTGAAAAAATGAATCACGGACAGCTTGGTACGGTCATTGTTCTAATTCTATTTTGTTTTCTGTTCGATTCTATAGTCAGTTTTGGCAAACTTTTTGCAGTGGCAACATGCAGGTGGCGCTGATAGAATTGACGGCGAAGCTATTAGCAGTTTATTTGGTCATCTATAATATTGATAATATTTTTTTATATAAAGGACTGATTGATTATAAAAACCCAATAATTTAAGCAATGATAACAATAAGGATATTAAAATATTAGTGCCATCTATCGCATTTTATATAGTCTGATTACTTGACAGAAATAATACGGAGAGACAGAATGCCAGCTATTAGTCTATCTGAACTTCAAGTGCGTAATTATTACGTATTGGAACCTATATACCAAATTAAAATATGATATCTTTATGTAAATAATATTAAAATAATAGGAGCTATGATTCAAAAATACGTTTGTTATTATATCATTATTTTATTTCGACATAGGATATAGGATAGGCGCGTAAAGAGCGCTACCTATAGTGCGCCGACATATATCCATACCACGAACGTCTCTATATTGATAAGAGAACATCTACACGTTCCGTTTTGTAGTAAAATCGTAGCTGCCAAATCGTAGTACGGCATTGAGCAATCTAATGCGCTAATACGCTATATAATCAATGGTATAGTGTACCTGGAAAAAGGACACGTTATGTAATTAAGTTCTCAAAAATAGAACTTAGATGGTGAATATAAGATATATAAATTAATAGTTTAAAAAAAAACACTAAAAACACGCTTTGCGGCCAACTATACGACGACGCGGCCAACTATACGTGCAAACTATACGACACCATTACTTGTAGTACTTTCCACGACTTTCGCGGCCAACTATACGACACCATTACTTGTAGTACTTTGGACGCACCATTACATCTACATTACTTGGTATGCGCACCATTACTTCGCACCAACCAAAGTTCATTCCAAGACTTTTCTAACAAGTCCAAACACAGCTATGATACGATGTTCCATCATGAAGTTCCAGTTAATATCTTCCGACTCCATCAGATCAGTTCGACAGTACCATATTATTGTATTGCCATTAGAACTACATACAGCTGCCAATTTTCATGACGCTACGATCCTTGGAAGGTGGTTAAATTAGTTACCTTAGATTCCATTACATAGTTACATTCAGGTCGACCTAATAAAAGCGTGTTAATAAATGAACTTAGCTGTAGAATATACATATTAAATATAGAAATACCTTATATATCATAAGATTATAAAAATTACAAATAATAATTACTTTGAAAACAAAGTTGATTTGTTGAAAGGCACGCGGCTATAAAACTATTGTCTAATGTAAAAGACATAGCAATTAAAAGTACCCAAAATCACATAGTATTCCCACTAGAACATATTATTAGAAATTGAAAACGATAAAACAGCTCTATAATTCAGACAAACATGTGCATAAGTATGTTTCATAGGAACGTTCCCCTCTCAGCCTACATTTACTCATCCACTTCGCGTACTTCCGTGAACCACCCCACAGATATGGATTAGGCGTTTCATTTGAAATTCATATTATACCCATCCGGTCTCGTAAATAACGCGCATTTGTGTACCTACGTTTCGTTTGCTTTGTCTCCTATTTCCCCTGGACAAAGAGTTTGACCGTTCGCAGCGTGCTCCAGAATTCCGAAACTTTGTTGCTAGAATTTAATTTCACCAGCTCCCTTGTTTTTCGTCACATTGGTCGTGTTAATTGTCATTAATGAGAGGCACTTAGTTTACTGAACAATTCTCTTTCGATGAACAGCAATAATAGGGTTGTATTTATTCAAGATTATAAATGGATTCTTGCGTTTATTTTTTACAAAACCAGGGGATGTTTTCAAGGAACAAATAAGTTATATGGTTATGTTTACGTATTCGTTACGTCATACTCCCGTTATTTCTTTCATTTTATCGATGCTTTTATTGATCACTGATGAGAGACGCCACAATGAAAAAATAGCTAAAACAGTTTCAGAAATTCACTAAAAATGAAGAATTAAAAAAAAAACACTAAAACATAGAGTTGTCAACTACAACGGGCGAACTCGTCACCTCAGGAAGTTTCAACGATTAGTCGTTGTCTCTCCCGTGAAGTGAACGCAGAAGACTTGGACAAAACAGTCCACCGTCAAGCTCCGCCACATGTCAGTAAGAGGCCAACACCTTAACCGCGAGATAACTAGGTGTGTTACCCAGCGGGCTTACACTCACGTCCTTACTTCCAATTGCGACCAGATTACTCCGGTCTCTCAATTGTTACGAGTTCGAGGTCGCTTGCGCGGTCCTCTCCCTTACGAAGCGGTGAAACGGTGTATACCGAATCTATCGCGGACCACGGCATCCTTTGCCCGGCTGTTCACCCAGGATCGGGTAGCCGATGGTCGTTTTAAGAGCAGTCGCCGTAAGGTCCGCAACCACCCCCGCTCTATAGGAAACAGTACTGCTTCCAGACTCCCCCGACTGTTAGTCAGAGTGCACAGTCTATTGGTTTACGCCGCACGGTGTGAGACCACCCAGGAGCGCCAGAAGGTTGATTCCTAGGGGAAACTAGCCCTAAGGCCAGAGCCCTGCCCGGGGTCGCACTTCATGCGTGGAGGCGGCCGGATGGGTGTTGACCCGTGAGCGTGACCAACCCTGAACAGAATGGGTCTTCGTGGCCAACTCAGCAAGGGCCCATTAGCTCCCACTAAAACATATAGATATTACAAAAAAACTACACAACTTGGTTATCGAATCATGACAGACTAACCATACATCAAATGCTAGAAATAATAGACTAATAAAACTTAGGTGCACAAATTATTAACATATTTTTGAACATGTATGTTGAGTATATTTTAACATTGAACTAACTACCAAAAATTATTTGACTTTGACAATGAATTGTACTTTTTTGACTAGGTATTTTTATATTAAATCCTATATTACTTAACATATATTAAATATTAATGTCTGTTTCTTTCTTTTCTCACATATAACTTTATTAATAGTATTTAATCGAATTTTATATTATATTTATTGCCGATTATATAATGGAATTGCCTTTTATTTATTATATTATCTCTTAATATTTTTTTTTATTTCATTCTGAAGACCACATTGTAGGGCAATTTAGTGTTATTAGCATTTTACTAAAACTTGTACATGTGTAAGCAATCAAGCAAACTTGATTGTAATGTTATAGACCCATCCTAGAACGAGCTAGTCCCAGTTGGGTGACAGAAACAAATAAGCAAAAGGTTAAGGTTTTGCCATTCGGTTCCTGTTATTTTTGTAAGCTAATCAATGTTTTATAGTAATTAATTCTTAAATAAATAAATAAACAAATAAATAAATAATAAAAGTTACTTCTAATTTGGAAAATTAGTTCAAAGGTATATTATAAAGTAAAATTACTAGTGTTTGAGGACCGCGGTCTCACCAATCAATTAATTGGGCTCGAACACGCAGAACGCACTTATAAACAATTTTTTAACATCAGTTATTATCAGTAATTTAACGTACATATACTCATACAATAAATGTACACATTTAACGCATCATTTTGATATATCGATTTCCATCTGACATACCAAATTTACCAATTTAAATTTCCTAAATAAAATCTTCATCTAAGCACAGCGCCAACCGTTTTACCAGACAATTTATTTCTTACTTTATCCTTAGTAATATTTTGTGGTAGAAAACGCTTTTTCACTCGTAGGTTATTTTTCGTCACCTGGTCCTTTTTATTTTTTAGCGAAGACTAAATTGACCTATATAGAAATTCATTATTATATAAAGAAATTACAGTCTTCTTTAGTTGACTGATTTTAGCAAAATGTAGTTCAAGGACATTCTATTTCCGGCGAAGGCTATGTAAAAGTTAAACGTATTGGTGAACCATTAAAGCTAAACAGCCTGACCGGACTGTGCCTAGCCGATGACAAGGGTTTTCAGAGGTTTTTCAACGCGTTTGTATCAATTTACAGCGACGTATTCAGTACGGTTATGCCGTATCCACCTACGATTACATCGCAATATCTGCCTACGAGTATTCTCATTTCAATGCGATAGGTGCCAAATTCAGGTTACGCTCGACTGTCTTTATCGCAAACCTTATTACTCCCACTACGGAACTATTCAGATTGCTGCTGCTGCGTTATCCGCGACATTCTTCTTGATAAGTTGGAGCGGCGCCAGAATGTCCGGCACTCCGTGGGCTTAGAAAATTACGGCGATGCTTCGAAGTTTCTGGTCAAGTTGGAGTAGTCCAGGATTTATTAATACATACACTATAATATTGCAACAATGCTTTTGCAGCCAATGATATGTTGGGAGTTGTAAGAGTTTTGCAAGAGTTTTGTGGATTATTTTTATATATTATTAATATTTTAGGAGGTTGTGGTTAAATCTTTTGAAAGAATTCGTTTATCGGGGGCCGTCGAAGTGGTTCCAAGATTTTCGTTTTTCCGTTTTGTTGACTTGTGAGCTATTTGTATTATAAATCAAAAGAAGATGAATACAGCTTGTTATTTTTTCATATTCCTTGTTATTTTCCTGAAGCATAAATACACTCGATGCTTACTTTCCCTTTAAAAGAAGTCTTCGTCGGCAGAATGCCGTCCGAATCGAAAGCACTGCCAATTTGAAACAACTTTTGAAATGTTGGCATCAGGATCAAGTATATTTGTAGGTAATTTGGTCTAAATTAGTCGGGTAATTTCTGAAATGCAATAGTAGGGAACATTCAGGTAGCAACGTCCAAAATAATATGAAATAACGATGTATACATTCTTAGTACGACCTCAAATGCACGTTCACACGGAAAATGACAATTATAGTTTCCAGTATTTTATTGTCGTAAATTGAATTATTTCACACGGTATTTATTTCTCAGTATTCGTATTGACGTTGAAATGTTTATGACGTTGAAATATTCAACATACTCAACTGGTAAGTCGCTCTCTTCTTTCTATACTATTAAAACATTTCAAATATTCACATTGTGTCTTTATCCTCTGTATATGTACTTCCTCGAGGTACAAGGATAACATAATATAGTACTCTGGTTTCGTGAGCCAAGAATTACGACCACGACCAGATCTCGACAGAATCTCAAAACGTGGAGATCCGGTGGAACTAGAATATGATGCTATCCCCAATTAGTGGGATGTCTTGTTTCAATTTTGAATATGCATATATCGGCTTGCCTGCCTAAGTGTGCCTGTTTGCGTGTTTTTACCCATTGAATCTCAGAAAATATCCGACTTGTTTAGACCAATTTACCTACAAATATACTTGATCCTGGTGCCGACACTTCAAAAGTTAATGGGAGATATCCGCCTTTTGTTGCAAATTGACGGTCTTTTAAAAAATAAAAATATCATAAATCCGCTAATACAGCTCCTAGAAACATAATCAAATATTTACTTAGCATTTTGAGGATATTGCCTACAGCGTTACGTAACTTTTCGACATCTTCAGCGATGTTTGAATTAAAAATGTTGTAATCTGAAAATTTAGTATCCTAAATGATTGCGCTTATTATAACCAATACCTAGAACAGCGATGCATTGTATGTCGCTTCATCAAGACGACGTTTGGGAAAGTATATTATGATACCGTATTTCAACAAGATTAGAAAAAAACGGATTATCTAAGTATTACGCAAACCATCGAAATACTTACATACGTCCTATTCCATTATCTCCGAGGTTAATCGTTTTGATCATTTCTGGTCTTAAGATAGTTCTCAGCCTTTGTACGATTATTTCTGCTCAGTCACCGGCATCCCGTGCCAGTCCCTACCAAAGGATGACAGTCCGCGCCCCCCCTCTCTTCTTTCCCAACCAACCTCTCTCTTACCGCTTTGGCTTTCCAACCTGTCCATCAGCGCTAATGCGTTTTCGATCTAAGCGGGATTGAGAATGCCGAAGCCGATACAGTTCGCTTTTCACTTTTATGTCCTTCTTGTATATTTATTTCCGCCTCGAATCCGAGTTTCACCCCGCGAGGGAGAGGCAAAACAGTGAAATGAATCTGTTTGTTAAAGAAATTGAGTTCTGTTTTTCGACGAAATATAATCACCTTATACCTAGCCGGCGTGGCGCCGCGGATTATTTTATTTCTTAAGGCAAACAGCAAAGGAATATGATTGAATGATATGAAATATAAAAACAGGCAAATCACACAAATCCTACCATTTTCATAATAATTATGCATAAAGGTAATATATGTGTGTGAAACATGGTTTTAGAGGAAATTGATGCATGGACAGCATTGTACAAATGTTTATGTAGATTTATGTAAATTAGGTTATTAGTGAATGGCTTATGTTTACATATACGTACTCGTATACATGTCTACTTGCGCAGCTAGGCAAATTTGACTAGTGGTAAATATGGGCATTATTAAATTTGACTTACTAAAGTAACATTTAATACAATGATATAAACAGAGAATTAGGATTTTACAAGAACGTCTTACAGAAAATAAAATAGGCAGTCGGCAGACAGAAATGCTTAACATTTCTTGATCGCCGAAATCGGTTTAGCGAGAATAGTCTATTTATACCGAACCTACGGGTATTGCTGTTAGTGAGTCCCTTAATTTGATCAGAGATTTATCAACTACACTAAACTCATTTTCGTTACTCGCCGAGAATGTGCTTCGTGGTGGTTGTATAGAATATTTTCTTTTTAGTGAATTCGTATACAGAGTTTGGCTGCTCTAGGTATATTAGATTCTCGATATAAATTTACGTGAGTTTATATGGATTTGCTGTTGCTGTTCGCTCCGTCCCTTTCTTGACATCTTCATGACGTGTATCGAACGCATCGTATTGTAAATTTGCTGGCGTTACGACGAAACGTAAACCCGTCTTTGCCACTATTTGTCCCACTGTACGCGAATCGTCGAGCTTGGTCGAACCGCTGCAGCGTTGTATAACCGTCCTCTTTCATTGTACCGCTGCATCCCTTAAGGCCCTGCGATCCGTGCGGCCGCCTTAAATTCCTGTTTGTCATCTGCGAGGGCCGAATGGTTCTATGCAGCTCGGGCCTAATGGCCAGCTTGTGTTTGTTTGGCCGGGCCAACTCATGGTTCAATTCCCGACCAGTAGCCTTCTCCTAGGACTTGCCCTAGAAGAGCCGCATGTGGAACAGGAAGTTGTTGAAACGGGCAGCCACCTGGCGGCTATCGAAATAATTACAAAAATTCCCTCCGAAAACCCTCGTGCGTGGATTTGCCCCGTGCGGAGCTTTACCCCCTCCTACCCTATGCGAATTAAGTCAACGGCTGCACGATTTGAGGTGCTCCTTAAGACTCCTTAAGACGTCGCTCGCTTCGAATTCAAATTTGTTCTAAGAGAAGCTACTGTCTGTATACTCGTATATTCCACTCGTAAGAAAGAACTGCTTTCAAGCAGCATAAATGCATTCGGTGCTTACTTTCTCATTATAAGAGGAGAATCCTCCGTCCGCAGAATGTCGTCCGTATCGTAGACACTGTAATTGATGAGCGTGCGTCGGGTATTCAAGGTGTTGTTAGCGAACGTTCGAGCTGGGCGGCGCAACTGCCGCGATTGATGTTTTATTCATCGCAGTCTTGGGCGGCCGTGTCGGCTAGGGCGGGGGCGGGCCGACCGTCGCAGGGCGGGCGGCAACCGTCTCGGAAGTTTTATAATCGCGGCCGCGGACGGCGCCAGATGGACCGTGGATGATAAGTGAATTGCATTATTCACAATACACCAACCTTCGTTGGCTTATTTTACAAGACGAACTATGACGTAACGTAGCTCGGTAAACTAAACCAACGTGTCTGGAAATCGCATGATCTGAAACTGAAAATAAAGCCTGCCGTCTACAAAGCGATTGTCCTACCCATATTGCTAAATGCCTCCGAAACGTGGTGCCTCTACAGGAAAGAGATAAATAAATTAGACGTCTTCCACATGGGTGCTAATGGGCCCTTGATGAGTTGGCCACGAAGACCCATTCTGTTCAGGGTTGGTCACACTCACGGATCAACACCCATCCGGCGGCATCCACAAATGAAGTGCGAGCCCGGGCAGGACTCTGGCCTTAGTGCTAGTTTCCTCTAGGAATCAATCTTATGGCGCTTCTGGACGGTCTGCGCCCCGTGCGGCGTAAGACAATCGATTGTGCACTCTGACTAACAGTCGGGGGAGTCTGGAAGTAGTACTGTTTCCTATAGAGCGGGGGTGGTTGCGGACCTTACGGGGACTGCTTTTGAAACGACCATCGGCTACCCGATCCTGGGTGAACAGCCGGGCAAAGGATGCCGTGGTCCGCGATAGATTCGGTATACACCGTTTCACCGCTCGGTAAGGGAGAGGACCGCGCAAGCGACCTCGAACTCGTAATCAATCGAGAGACCGGAGTAATCTGGTCGCAATTGTAAGTAAGGGCGTGAGCATAAGCCCGCTGGGTAACACACCTGGTTATCTCGCGCCTCGCGCCTCGGCGTTGGCCTCTTACGGGCATGTGGCGGAGCTTGACGGTGGACTGTTTTGTCCAAGTCTTCTGCGCTCATTTCACGGGAGATACAACGACTAATCGTTAAAACTTCCTGAAATGACGGGTTCGCCCCTTGTAGTTGACAACTCTATTTGTCTTCCACGTGAGGTGCCTTCTAAACATCTTAAGGATGACATGGGAAGACCGTGTGTCAAACACAGAAGTGTTACGACGGACGAAAATGCAGGGCATAAAAGCTATGCTCATGAAAGCTCAGCTGAGGGGGTGTGAGTATGTAGTGCATATGAAAGACAACCGCCTCCCGAAAGCCGTGTTTTATGCCCAACTCTCGAAAGGCGCACACAAAGTCGGCGGACAGCATCCACGCTATAAAGATGTCTTGAAAAAATCACCTAACCGCCAGTGCTATTCCACCTGAGAGCTGGGAGAGAGCTGCCGACAAACGCAGCGAGTGGCGCTTCACGGTTACCACAAAAGTTAGAAACAAACTGGGCTTAACGAGTCACTTCCGCGCGCATCTCCGAAGAAGTCCTGTTAACCAAGAGGTCGCCGTCGTCAGATCACGATGAGGAGGACATCATCAAGTCAACGTAGCCCAATATATCGAATTCGAGAATTTAATCCTTTTCGTATTGGACAATTCTATAAAATAGGATATTATAGCAAACTTAACCTCTAGGAATCTATTACCACCGGTGGTTTTTCTGTTGTGACAATTTGCGGGCAGCCTTTTTCCGTATTTATGCGGTAAAAGTCGCCTTCATTGAATAAGTCGCCATTATATATTAGTATGCGCGCACTAACACCTTCCACAAAAAAAATCAAGGCTTGAAAACATGCCGTTGTGAGTTTCATTCCTATGCTAGGTAATATAAAGGTATTAGGAGAAATGGCGTTGTTCGTAGTGTATATCAAAACTCCCGATCCTGCCAATCAAACGAGCGTATCTTGATGGTAAAAAGATTTTTACTTTCGCGGCCCATCAATCAACGAGAAGGGAAAGTATTGTGAACGCGAAAAAAAAATCGTGTAATGTGTTCAGGGTTCATCTGTTTCCGTTTCTTTATTCCACCATAACTTTTAAACGCTTGATTCAGATTCAGAAATCTATAGTGTTGTTGGAATCGTTATGTCATTCCAAGTGTCATAGGGTACCTTAACTGTCCAAATATCAAGCAAGTAGTTGTTTAAATGTCCAAGTGTCAATACATTACCATAATTATATCGTGTTTAGTTTTAAATGAAAGGTCTGATTGAGTATATTTCGGAAATATACATGCATCTCTATCCCTTTCAGACCCGGCCCACACATATGTGTGGGTGATCATGAGTTCCTAATCCACACAAATGTGTGGGTACAATTTATACGATAGCTACATAATTTATATTATATATTATCTATAAAGTAACCCGCACAACTGTGTGGTTACCTTTACTCGAATTTCTGTACAATTTCAAAAAAAGATCACAAAAGACTTTTTTATTCAGAATATCTCAGGTCCTAAAGGGATAAGAAATCGAAGATTGTCTCGGTTGTTTGATATTATAAATAGGATAAAACGAATTTACCGCCTGAAGTTTGTACCACCCGACGTTTCGGCGACGTTACAGCCGCCGTTAACTGAAAGAGCTGTCATGCGTAGATTATAACGGTGGCGTGGGCGGGGGGGGGGGGGGGGGGGGGAGGGGGGGGGGCAGGTTTGGCGCGCGCAAATTTCTATATAAATAAATATATGAATAAATACATAAACCACAAATATTTCACAAAAAAAGGGAATAAATATAATTATAAATACAACAGTTCACTTTCTGTAACGGCAGTCGTGGTTTTTTATTATTTTTAATATATTTACTTGTTGGATACAATCGAACACGGCTGCGCACTGTATTGCTTGATTACTAAGCGTTGATATCTGATTTATTCCAAATCAGAAATTCCCCCTTCTGCCGCATATTTATACGCACTAAATCACAGGTCGCCGCGCCGGCCGATTGCCTTTCTATTCCAGCCCTCTGCCATCCGAATGTTGCCTTTATCTCCTATCCCCCGCGAATAATTCCTTCCTTGTTCGCCGCAGACAAAGGTGATATATCATATTTTGAGATAAGTTCATTTTAGCCGCGCGGCCCTCTCCCGGCTCGCGGACACATTTGGCCGTGGTCCAGTTCGGCAGCCGGGGACTTGTTGGTCGAAGCCAGGTCTCGTCCGCGACGGATGTGCACGCGAATCGCAGATATATCGCGCAGGAAATCGTATATTCTTAAGCACATGTCTGGCCGCCGCAGTGCTTGCTTCGCGATTTCCACGTAAACAGCGTTACGTCACTATTGCGATGCTTTGTCGAAGCCAAGGCGGGTTGAGCGCACGAGCCAAATTTTGAGACGGGTGTAATTTTTTCCCGACGATAAATTCTTATTGCAGTTGCATCATATCATTGAGCCGGGTGATGCATTTTAGGTGAAAGCTACAAAGCAACTAGCAAACATATCAGGTCAGTCTACATATACGTTTTTTTTACATCAAAACCAGTCTTTCTACAATTGTGGCAAGATGAAGCTACGTGTAAGATGCTGAGATACTGTAGATAATAGAGAAAAATAAATCATTCTTTAAAATATTAAAGTGTGTTTTATATACGTTAAAAAAAAATCTTAAAAATGCGTGAGAATTTAGGGACTGACCTGATATTTTAAAAATTAAATTAATGGGCGTCCGTAGCCCCGTTGACACTGGTTCTCCTCGTTGTTACCGAAGTTAATCAGCGGCGGGCGCGGTCAATAATGGGATGGGTGACCACCTGAGTGTTTGACTGCGTGATGCTACAAATGTCCACCTAGAAGATGGTGCCAATAGGCAACAAGGTGGGTTCCACAAAAAGGCATATGCCTTGAGGGTAAAAAAAAGTCGATGATTAGCCAAGAGCATACGTCAATACACACTATGCTAGATATTATAGTGTAAACTAATTATTAAATGACAGTTTCTCAAAGATTATCATTGATTTTCTTTTATTATCTTCGAATTTTCATTATTTTGACGAATTTTCATTATCTATAATTAATTTTATTTTTTATATTTGAGATTATTTTTGTTATTAATTTGACTATTTAAAATCGAGTATTTTCTTTACCCCGATCATTTAATAAAAACTATTATTGTTTTATATTTCTTTGATTTCTATTTATTTTTTGATTTAATTTCTTTTATACGCTAGGTAATTTATTTTATTTATCATTCTCAATTTGCGGTAAAATGTTTTAGAAACGCTAGCCCTGGAACGGGTTTATCTCGGTTGGGCTGCGTTGGACAGGTATAGCTACGAAGAGTTCACTCAGTTATTGTTTCTCCATTGTTTATCGTCTATATAATGTAGCAATGACAATAGTATTTGTTAGTGACCTAAAAATAAATAAATAAATAAATAAACACATAACAAAAAAAAATGTGTAACTACACATGTTTCAACTGTAAATGTTATACGAATAGTTTGATAAATTTATCGATTGCTCGATATTTCGAGACATCGAAATATCGAGCAATCGATCGAGACATCGAGCAATAGAAAGAGACATCAACCTAATGCAAAATTTTAACAAAAAAAAAATTATTAACTTAGAACGGGCTATCATCATTTAATGCGTATACTAAATTTCGTGTCTGTTCTGTTGACCGCTGGGGAGTTCCCTCATTGGAAGCCAACCCTTGGTGCCGCAGTCATGTCTTACTGAAACTTATAACGGGCTGTCCTATTTGAATGCATATACGAAATTTCGTGTCTGTGCTAATGACCGTTGAGCAGTCCCCTCGTAGGGAGCCAATCCTGGGTGCAGCAGCCCTGTCTTGGTGAAACCTAGAGCGGGCTATCATAACAGAATGCGTATAGAAAATTTCGATTTGACATTGATAAGTCCCCTCTTTGGAAGCCAACCCTGGGTGAAGAAGCAGGTCATGCTTACCATAAAAAATGCATTGTCATCGTAACTGAACCAACATGTAAATTTTCAACTTCATATGATAATATTTGAGGAGCTCCGTAAATTCTTCATGGATCCCATCATCAGAACAGGATTTTGATAAAAATAGGACCAATCTGCAAGTATACCCTTTCGAATGAAAAAATATTTTTCCTAATCGGTTTATAAATTACGGACTTCTGAGGTAACAAACATTGAAAAAAAAGATACAACCGAATTGATAACCTCCTTTTTTGAAGTCGGTTAAAAAAAAAGTCAAAATCGCTTTATGATTTTTAGATTACGATTTTTTAAATAACATATCCCAGTGTGTTAATTTGTAAGACAGTAAATGGATGAAACCTGTAGAAATGTTAAAATGCTAAGATTGCATTATTTTTTCAGTATACATATTTAATACAAACCGTGCAAATAAAAATAAAATCGGTTTTTAGAAAAATAATTTTAAATACAAGCTGGAACACGATGAAAAAGTCTTGTGATTGCAGTTCTATTTAATTTTTATTATTTATTTTTTCATTTTATTTTATACCAAACTTACAGATAGTAAATATATGATAATACTATCTTAAAAACATATTTAAACGAAACAAATTTACTATCCTATGAATAGTTTGCAATGCTTGCATTACACATTAACATAGAAATAACATGAACACGTTGATAGTAGATAAAGAAATATAATAAAGCTAATAATAATATGAGTAAGAAAAGAAATAATTAAATAATTAAATAAGTTGTTATTAATGTTATTTGGATAGGGCAAAATGGAATAAACTTTCTTATCTTATGAAAAATATATAAATAGTCAAAAATCAATAAAAACTAGTCAAAATGGCTTTATGAATTTTAGTTTGCGATTTTTGAAAAAACATTCCTGTGTATTCCTAAGTCAGCAAGTGGATGAAAACTCTAGGAGAGTTAAAAAGTTCAGATTTCATTAGTTTTACAATAAAATTAAAAATCGTATATTTTTCAAGTTAATTCTAATGAAAAGCTCGAACACGATGAGAGGGTTTAAATTCGTTATAAATGTTCTGCGACTTATTCATCTTTGGTATTAAGTAAGTTACGTTTGTCGAGGAATGTTTTGGGTAAGAATATGGTGCCCGTAATAGCATTTTTGAAATTTTATCCGCCTAATTCTCATCGTAAGTAAGAGTTTAACTAAATCTACTTATCCGAATACATTTATGCTCTATAATTCAAAATATTTCAATGATTGTAATTGTACGAAAAATTATTTTTCGGGTTTATACACGACCTATGGTTGGTTTTAGAATGCTATGGTTTATAACATATATAAACAAATGTATTGGCATTTGCGCGTGCAGAAAATACGATTATACCTGCAATAATAATATTAGCTAGTACATACCTCACTTTTAATAATAAATTATCATACTGAAAAGCACATCTATGAAGCTATAAATCCATCAGTTCCCGGGCTTGATTGTGAATTTATTGTATTACTATCGTCGCATGATTTTATTATCCTTTGTCAATATTAATTGGCAGTTCTGTCCATTTTAATAAATTTATGATAATATCCAATAAAGCGACAGTTATTATTCTGGTCCGCGGAAAAATACAGGCTATCCCACTTAAAAAGGACAGATTTATTATGCTACTTCATTTATATTTTATATTCGTGATGATGAATTATAATATAATATCAGATTTTCTGGGCTTTGACGACAGTGACGTGAAAATCAAATTTAACATCGATTTTTACTGATGTCGACATGGAATTCTTTAGTACACCGATTTCGAATTGAATATTTGTAACCTACACAATTTTCTAGACCATTCTATGTTGTCTGATAAACTTTTGACTATTATTACCCTAAATGGGGAGTGTGCTCGCGTACTCATCGCCTTTCACTCGCTTAAATTTCCCATTTCTCGTTCTTAAAGGCATATCACTGTATAACTTTATTATGAGGCTGTCGTACTTGACTCGTCCGGGTGGGAGTTTGCTCTATGTTAGCAAATCTCGGTCACAGAGTTCGACTTCGCCTGTTTGAATACCCGAAATGGGAACGAATTGTGCTCGGTGTGTTTCATCTCGAAGTTAATTTCGAAACTTCACACAAATATAACTAGAAGCAAACTACAGGGATGAGGAAGGTGATATAATATCATACGTGTTAAGACGAAGTAAAACAAATAATAATTGTTATTATATTATATATAATTGTGAATAGAAGAATGTGAATATGTGAAAGATCATACTGGACATATGAGAAAGGTGCCTTTTGGAAATCGTAACAAAATGAAATTATATCCCGAGATTATATCGTCGACGTTCATCTTAAGCTCTTTTGTATTTTTATCCTAATTACTTATTTATTTGCAAAATAATTTGGTGGCTTTCTCTTTCTAGCATAATGACAAGCTTAGATGTGTGAGAGAGATGAGTCATATATCCTGTATTATACGCTGCTGATGGATTATTAACATTATCAGTTGAATCCGTCGGGTTTTTATATATTCTAAACGCCAAAAATATATAATATAATTTTTGAACGAAATCCACGACAAATTTATAATTAAACCTAAATATGATTGACTAAGTCGTCGCAAAGTCATAAAATTTGGGTCGCCGAAAGCTACTTTATCGTATTTTTTTTTATAAACAAATAGTACTTTAGCTTTAATATATTCCAAACGTATAGGAAAAGTAATAAAATGAGTCATTATGAACAGCCTAAAAAGCTCAACCAAAGTTCCGCGGTTGGTAACATTCTCAAAATGGTAAAACGCTAGTGTTAGTGACGTGTTCTCTTTCTAGCATTATACATGTGGCATAGGTGCATGAAAGGGACAAATGGTTCTGTATTTATGCCGCGCCCGCTTCTCTGTTACCTTAGCCAACATTGCCAATTTAGACATTCAGCGATTAAAATGAATGATTTTTTGACAGAACTAATACAAAAAGTGAAGATTGGAAACATTGGACTGGCGCTGGATAGTAGCTTCGGGCCAAGGGACTATCTGGGTAATAGCTTTTATTATAGGTCAGCTAGTCACATCAAAAAGTTATTCGGTGATCAAATTGAGTTGTCAACTACAACGGGCGAACCCGTCAATTCAGAAAGTTTTAACGATATGTGATCGTTCTGTCTCCCGCGAGGTGAGCGTAGAAGACTTTGGGACAGTATAAACCTACTGTGCAGCATTGCCACGAACCCGCTAGAGTCCGACGCCTTACGACGAGGCACTAAGAAGGTAACCCAGTGGGGCCAATTCGCCCCCTGGCTACCAGTTTAGGCAGGATATCTCCGTCTGGAATTAACTTTCAGGATACCTCCTTCCTTCCTACTGGTTACTGGACCGAAGTCGATTACGCGGCCTCTACCTGCCGTATATTCATCGGTGATTCAGTTTGAATCTATCGCGAACCAATGGCATCATTTGCCCGGCTATAAATTCAGGATCAGGTAGCCAATCAGTCATTTTAAGAGAGTAACGCCGGGATGCAATTCCACCGGGAGAAAACGGTCCACCAGCCGTGAGGCCTGAGACGCGCGAATCTTACCTAGGGTAGACTTATGCACAAGGAGGGTTCTGAATAGGAACTGAATCATGAGTTGAGCCGAGAACAAAATGGATCTTGTGGCCCAAGCTGCACGATAACGTTCGCTATTTGGTTGTCAGTCAGGTCGCATGGCGAGCGGCGTACGGGTCAACAGCATTTGCTGTATTGGCGAAGCATTCATAAAAGAACCCATAAAAAGGACCGCCTAAACGCAGGATCCATAAAAGCCCTACATAAGTCAGGATAAACCTCGTTAAATCGCGCGCACGGCGTACGCATTGATCGCAATTGTAGTGGGAGTGGCACGGAGATGGAAGTGCGCGCTACCCTCTCGGGATATTCAGTTACGGCGACAATGCGTGAAATGTATTCATTCAGGGCGGCGAAGGATGCTTGGCAAACACGAGCTCCATCCTAGAGATGGGGCGCGGCAGAATTCGACGCTAATGTTGTCTTCTTTTCAATTTCCCCATGACGAGACGGCACGCGACAAAACATCAAATACGCATCGGAAATTGTATATATTTGCAAACTAGCCTATTTAAGGGAAATATTATCGATGATACTGATACATTGTACGTCACTAGCGGCGAAGCATTGATCCGGCGAGTGTTGGACTCCGGATGGTGAACTGATTTACTGGGATGTTTTTAGAAGCTTATCGTGTGTGTGGTTGTGTGTCATTACTGAATCTAATATTGTTGCTAAAATCGTTAATAGAAGGCGTTAATGTTAATACACAGAGTAATACAAATTATAATAACAAAAAACCCGCAGCAACTTACTACATACTTTACTCTTTGACAGTACAATTTATCTGTTTTACTTTCCTGGCAAAGAAAGTAGTGTGGACGCACTTCTGTATGTCTGTGTGTCTGTCTGTGTGTATTCCTCTACAATAGCGCCGAAACTTTTCATTCGATTGAGCTGAAATTCGGCATGCAGTCATCATTTGGTCATTGCAAGAGAAGACATGATTATGATTGAAATCGGTCATCCAGGAGAGGGGGCGCGATAGTCAAACATATTGGACTTAAAGACTTGAAATTCCGTGCACAGATGCTTCGTAGGGTCGAAACTACATTGTTAAATTTGATTCGATATAATGATTCGATATATTAACTTCAAGGTTAATTTTAAGTAAGCTACATCAGTGTACATCACAGAATATTTACTATTTATATTTTATTGTTATTTTTTTAAAGAAAGACGATGCTGCTGGCGAACCCGCCATCCCAGGATGTAATAAAGATTGTTGTCATATTTTCACCCTGAAATAAGTCGCAAAGACTTTGGGACATAACATTCTACTGATCTAGGTTACGCTACTGCCCAGCAGAGGTCTACCTCAAACACCGAGGGTACTGGCAAGCCAGTAGGGCTTCCTCGCGAGGGCACTGCTAAGCCAGTAGGGCTTCCTCGCGCTCTGCCTAATAGTTTTTGATAGTTTTTTCTTCCACTGGTTATAGCTAGCTAAGGTCCGACTGGTTATAGCTATAGCAATTACAACCCGCGGTATTCTTTGCCCGCTTTCAGAATTTACTGTCAGATGCCGAATTCATGCAAATATACTTATCCAATTTGCGTACGCCGCGCTTAACGCATGAGATATGATAGATAATATTGTCGTTTGAACAGCATGTTATATGTAGTTTTTCTACCTTGTGTGTCTAAAATGACGTAGGTAAAAGGGCGCCGGGTCGAGACTATTAGCGTAGCGTTCGTAAGGCTTGGGGATAAGAAAGGCGACCGCCCTGGCCGCCCTCGGACGACCGGTCCTGTGAAAAATGGCAGAAATGTCGTTTGATTATTCCCTCCTTGTCTCGTTCGCGTTTATTGTTTCCCTTGGCCGCGTCGCGCCCTGTTCCGGTCGGAGGGCTTTTCACGCCTGGCGTACGTCCGCGAACCATACTACCATCATATCTATGTAAAACAAGGAGAGGATAGGCTGAATGGTATAAAATATATAAATACTTTATTAAATTGCGGCAACTCCACCATTCACATCAAAACATTATTAATAAGTTAACCCTTTTCACTCGAGGCCTTTTTCGCATCTAAGAAAATATATTTTAATACCATAAAAATACTTATAACATATTATGAAACAACTACTAATATACTAAAAAAATACTACTTCAATAAAAAAAATACTACTAAAATCTAATGGGGTGTTTACACTCTCGCGCGAGGCGCGAGGCGATACGCAAAACCATGTGGTAAACAAACGGAACAGAGGCAAAGCTTCTAGCAAGTAGGTAAACATTTTGTACGCTCCTTAGAAGCTTTGCCTCTGTTCCATTTGTTTACTGATATGGTTTTGCGTCTCGCCTCGCGCCTCGCGCGAGAGTGTAAACGCCCTATAATGGGGATGACCCAACTATCATGTTGAAAAATACCGTTTTTATACCACGAAAAATAATACCAAAAAAGTACATAAATACTACAAAAATACCAGTGGACGCAATAAACTCCCCGGGCGCCGTAGCGGCGCCGCTCGAGTGCAAAGGGTTAATTGTAAAAACACATTTTTAAAAACAAGCTTTTATTAAAATTCTCTGTCCAGCAAGCAGTCATGTCATAGTGGAACTTAGAACGGGCTATCATAATTGAATGCTATACAGAATTTCGTGTTTGTGCTGCTGACCGTTGACGAGTCCCCTCGTTGGAAGCCAACCTTGGATGAAGCAGCCCTGCCGCGGTGAAACATAGAACGGGCAATCATAATTGATTGCGTATACAAAATTTTGTTTCTGTGCTGTTGAGCGTTGAGAAGTCCCCTTGTCGGGAGCCAACCCTGTGTGCAGTAGCTATGTCACGGTGAAATTTAGAACGGGCTATCCATAATTGAATGCGTATACAAAATTGTGTTATATCTTTGCTGTTGACCGTGGAAGTGTATCCTCGTCGGGAGCCGATCCTGGGTGTAGAATCAGGTCATGCTCACCATAAAAATGCATTATCATCGGAACTGAACCAACATGTAAAATTTCAACTTTATAGGATAAGAGGAAGTGGTTCTAATTCAGCTTGCAAGATTTGACCTAAACAAACTAACAAACATTGCAATGTAAATAAAAGCGTGCAAAAATGATTCATACAGTAATGATTCTTGGAAGATATATTTTAAAATAGCTATAATTATCAGTACGCTGCGTAACTCTGCATATGAATCTAAACAAAATTAAAAAAAAATTTGATAAGATTTTTTCTGATATTTTGAATATTACGATATTTTAATTGTATTTGAGTTATTCTTTATAAAAACGGATGAGTCTAAAGTCATCTATGTTTTTTTTTGGATTCAGGCCTTTGTTTAGTTTTACATACAAAGTTATCTCTTGAAAGTTTAACCAGTCTTGAAGACAATTATGGCGAGGACGAAGAAAAAACACAGACGAAGAAGGCGGCCAAAGTATGAAATACTACTTTTAAATTATGCTTTTACAGCAAATGGATGTAATAAGAATAAAAGCCAGCTACTTAAAAGCACTCACACATTTTTATATCTAAATGTAAAATACCCATGTACAAGACACCAGTCTTTATAGGCTGTCGTAAATGACAATATGGTAGAAAATAAAGAAAAATGTGCGTGCCAGGTCCGACGCGCGACTGGAGTTTACTCTTTAAGTGCGATTGTCATTGATTACGGTATATACGGTGATTTACGGTATATAAATATAAATATCAATATAAAAGATATAAATAAAAACTCCAATTAACTCCAAAAAAGATTTTTTTAATTGTATGTCTTTTGTATATGGCTACATCATACCTATTATAACATTATAATTTCATGCTTTATTATTCAATTCGATTCGAACATGCTGTCGCCATCTATTGAGCGGCCTTGGAAATACGTCGGTAAAACAGCCACCTGTCCCACATCTTATCTGACATTTCTATTTGTACGTCATTTCTACATTAGTCCTTCTAGAAACCGGTATCAGTTGGTTAAAAAACACAGCTCTCTATTTCTTTCTCGCGTGCTTGCGAAACAGACGCACGCAGTCGTCACTGCGTAATTTTCGATCCAAGACTCCGGTCAATTTCGATCTTTACTGACATTAAACGTAACGCTTTTTGATAACGCTAGATTTTACTATCCCATCAAATGGTGGTACGGCATTCTTTTAATAAAATCGATTCTTAAGGAGTAAACTCCAATAAACTCCAATAATAAAAAATGATATACCCACTCAACTATTGACGATTGGGGGCTGTGTCCTAGATGTAGCGTAGCCTGTTCAAAAAGTATCAACCATTTTTTTTCCTGGAGCACGGGTAGCGTGCTTCGGTTCTTGGTGATCTATAGGGAACATGTGCATGCGCGATTATTTGAAAAGTCGGTCTAGTGTTTATTTCTGTTGTTAACCCTCCAACCGCGGGAGACGCTCACCGAGAGTTCGGCTATTTCCATACGATTATGTACGCTATTATCGCGTTGCATATATTTTCTGTATCTCCGCTATTTCCCCGTTGAATCAATTTCTGTTGCTCTGTTAAATCGATAGTCGCATTTTTCACGTTCTTGAGTCGCAGGGCTAACGGGGACGAACAAGTTACGACCTGTATCGTAGAATATAGACCAAATCAATCGGAAAAGCACCCGCGGTTGGAGGGTTAATACGATATACAAGGGCTCATCTACGCTTTTCTTGACAATGCGCTTCCTTTGGGCTTCACGCCGCTCGAAACTGGATGCTGCCTCTCCCGACCGATCGGAACACGTATCTTTTTTCTTGTCGTTTTTCTTTGTTATCCACTTGAACGTATCCCTATGTACCCCTGAGTGGGGGGTAGAATTCCGCGCACGAAATTTGGAAACATTACTATTTTTTGTCACGACGAGAAGCTATCGACATGGTTTCTTTACGTATGAATTCATCGGATGGTTAAATTTAAAAAATAGCTGATGTGGAAATCACATTATCTTACCACTCTACGAAAAACTTCACGGAGAAAAAACTGCTAGTTCACAATACATACTATTTTTAGTTTTGAATACCTTATACTTTTCTCATCGGAGATCATTTTATTCAATTCTTTAATTACCGACCCTTCTACAACATAATACAGGATGCGTCAGTAAGAATTCCCCGATTTGAGAAGCTAATAAATACTGAACTAATAAATATACATTTGTTTTAATCCTAGGTAGTACACGTAATTCAGTTTTAAAACTATGAGTCTTAGAAATCACATCAAATAGTTGAAAAACTTATTAGGCAGCTCATCATAGTTTTCCGTGGTGTTGCGGGACATTTTGGACGAAATGCAGCAACTTCCTGGGTTATCGCTTCCTTGAAGCTTCCAAAGTTTGGAAAGATATTTGAATTGTCACCACGGATAAAATAATTACTGGTCAAATCTGGCGAACGCGGTGCATGCCGAATAATATACTCTGCAGCGTTATTGACAAACCTTCCGTTTTAATAAACTACTCAACAATAAGTAATAATGTCAACTAAAAACAGCATGATCACAGTTGCCTAA
Source organism: Micropterix aruncella (assembly GCA_944548615.1). Lineage (NCBI taxonomy): Eukaryota > Metazoa > Arthropoda > Insecta > Lepidoptera > Micropterigidae > Micropterix > Micropterix aruncella. The sequence continues at coordinate 29,515,470 of OX155951.1, forward strand.
CGACATACTCTCTACTGCTGTATCTCCACCCTACACTGAGAAAAATGTAACGATGTAATACACGGAAATACGCATGTTTTATTAAAGATTACGTATATAATTCGGACTGTGGTTCATGCGTATGAATTAACATGACGCGTAACGGTGTTGGCGTGACGGTAGTAGCCATGTCATAATATTAAAACATAATGTTACTTCATTACGTCGTGACCTAGGGATCTCGCTTCTAACATGACAGCATGTAGTAGTATACGTGCGGTTATAGTCGACACATGAATCATGTTGAAACTACAGTATACTGTTATTTCCGTATTAACCGCAAGAAAAATATTGATACATAAAGGTAATGGAGTTTCAATAAAATTCCTTGTAATTCAACAAAATTACGATTGAAACATCGTTATTCTGTATAAAACCGTAATAACAAAATGTTAACGTAAGAATCAATGCAATATTTTTCTCAGTTACCATTCTAAAATTGTGTACCTAGGTGTTTCTGTCGCATCCTGTATTATACAGTCGTCTATATTATAGTTCTTGTTTCTCTTTGTTTCAGGTAAGCGTTATGAATATCGTTCGATGCTTTATGAAATTAATTCTCATCGGCGCGCAGCAGCCGAAGTAGAAAAGTAAGGAGTGATTTTTCTTTAAGTCAAAAACGGCAACAAAACGTCGTCAAGCACTTTCAATCTACCGCGCTGCCACAGCTCCCGAGGGAGTTAAATCTGCGCAACAATGACATTCATCCCGAATCAATTTAATCCCGTCGAAGAGATGTAAGTACTTATCCTCCCGACTTGGGGCTTTGCGAGCAATCTACGGGAATATTAAATATCGTATCTTTTTGCGGATTTTATATATCGTCGGTGTCTTACTAAATCCACCAATGTGCTAGAATGGGTGTTTTAAGAATATAGTCGCACTCAGAAATAAGTAAATACTCGAATCTATATAAAAAAGAATAAAAAACACGACTGCCGTTTTAGAAAGTCAACTACTGTATTTATAATTAATTTTTATTATGGTTCTTTTATGACATATTTGTGGTTTATATAATTATCTATAAATATAGATGTATATTTCCGGAATATGCTCAATCAAACCTTTTATTTGACACTAAACACGATATATTTATGTTAATTTATTGACATTTAGACAAGTATTTTTTAACTTTGAACAGTTTAAGTACCCTATGACACTCGGAATAACAAAACGATTCTAACGATACGACACACTTTTAAATCGGTTAAAGCGTTTAGAAGTTGTGATGGAATAAAGGAACGGAAAATATACACAGATGAATCCTGAACACATAACACTCCTTTTTTGGGCAGTCGTGTAAAAATAACGGACAATATGCTACATTGGCTATACGCCAAAATCACCAATTTGGCACATTGATTATTTCTGCTTATAACATTATTTGCATAGCTCTCTTTAAGAGTCAATTGTTACGGGCGAACCTGCCACACCAGGAAATTATAACGACTAATTGACATTCTTTCTCCCATGAGGAAAACGCAAAGACTCAGAGAACAAACACAATACACAGTTTAATTACGCCAGCAGCCAGTAAGAGTTCAACACCTTGCCGCAAAGCATTGGGACGTGCCACCCAGCGGGCTTTTTCGCACCCTTATTACCAAATTTTGATGAATTTTTCCATCCTTCAGTGGTCACAGAATCGAAGTCGCTTGCGCGGCCTCTATCTGACGTTAGCAGTAATTCATAGCTTGAATTTATCGCGGATCCGCGGCGCCCTTTGCCTGTCAAGCTCACTAGGAATCAGGTGGCCAACGGATTATTATAAGGATGAGTGACACCAGGTCGTCACGTGTAAACATATGTTTAAAAAAAAATCATCTTTAACCAATGCCGCTTACTGCCAATTAAGAAATTGAACTGCACGTCGAGTACCACAACAGCAGTACTTGAAAAATGTTATTGCACAAAAACTGTGGATTTGATAATATATCCGAGTTAAGCGTGAAAAGTTACTCTACAAATCCAGTAAAAACTGTCACGTGGCAAAAATGTCTTAATTAGTGTTATTTCTTTCACCGTAGTTGAAATCTGAAAGAAATTTTCGTTGAATTAAATTTTAAAACGCGATTATCCGAAAAGTATGTTTTTGCACGTTTAATAGCGGTATTCTAGCCAATCCAGAAACGATACGAAAAGCGATTGTGGTCTGCTTACTGCGAAGGTGTGATCAGCATCCTGGAAAAAGGCCATTCATCCGAAATGCAATTGGCGATATTCAAAAGAAATTGTACGAGTCAGAACGGCCGAAGTCAACGGTAACGCCGAGACTAGACCATTCCGTTTAACGGGGCAGTAGTGAAGATTAACACGGTGAGACAAGGAGCGACACTGGGAAACTTTTCCATTTGGGGAAAAGGGGCCGGCTCAATACGGCCCGAAGCGAAAAAGGGCAGAAAAAATGTCTAAACAGCGGCAACACAAGAATGGGAATAGCGGCGCCCGGTAACCCGAATAGCGGCAAAAAGTACATCATCAAGTTTTACGCTTATGGCGAGGTCCCTCATGGCGAGGCCCAGATTAATGCCCGTGAAATATGGTCCGAGTTAAAAGGATGGCGATATACTTGCCGCCGCGCCTCTGCGCGCTGACGCCTAAAAGAATAACCTGCCCCGTGATGTGGGTTTAACGCGGTTTAAAATGATAATTAATTCCGATAACGAATGTTTGCGTTTGTACCGAAATTCTATTAGCGGAGATTAGAAGCGGGGTGAAGCGTAGCTCGCTGCTATGACAACGACACATAAAAAGCAGATAGACAAAATTTCATAAAGAACACAGTAGGGTTTTCATTTTATCAACAAAAAAGATTCCATTTTACTATAATGGTCGCGTTAGCTTAGCAGATATTTTCAGATGCGACGCGTTAGTTTAGCAGATGTGACTATTTAGTAGATGGAGTTACAGTAGTAACATTATTGTAACACTTTGTGAAATATACATACAGTATGCGAACTATCGGGGTTGGCTAACGTTAAAAATAATTAACCCTTCGAGTAGCGGCATAATTTCATGGCAGACCGCGGCAATTTATTGGAATTTCTTGCAATATCGCCACGCTCGACAAAAAGTACTATAACTATGGAACTACTATAGCAATTATTAAAAAAATAACTGTGCAATGATCGCATTGAAATTTCGTATATAGAATATTGAAATCTCATTTTGTAAACGGTTAGATATTATGAATAAATATGAGAAATTCTAAAAAGTGAATAAAACTCGGCATTTCTAACTTGTACTTGTCTTACGGAAAAATACGGAACCCTATTTAGAAATTGTAAATACTATCGTGATCTTTATTAGAATCTCTATCAAAGATAATATTTTGTTTTGCTTATTTACATACAAAAATATTTAGATATTAGCTTATAAATTCTAATAAAAAATTTGACGATTGGTCGAAAAAAAATGATAGTGTTTGACAATGGAATTTCATCAGAAATATACGCGAAATGACGCGCGAAATTATTCTAGCGGCCGTCTATGTATCTATGTAGTCAACGTCGTTACGTAGTCAACGGTGTTCTGATGTGCAACCAAATTTGGTTGTTACGTAGTCGAAGGGAAATGGATTTTATTGCGTGCGTTGGTGGTACCCGACGTGTTATATATTAGTAGCCGTTGTTACACAATTTACATAGTCGATTGTTATGACTGTGCAAAAGTTTCTAAATAATATCACTGTCTTATAAAGTCTTTTTACATACTTTCCACCAACCAGACTGTCGATGGAGGAAGTGCGTGACAGGAATTACTCAACATTGCTATTTTATGCGAAAAAATACTATAAATCCGATTTCTGAAAGTCAGTTAACTTACAACACGACCCATGTTAACACGTTGAACGCTATGACAGACACCATGTATCCGACAGCATACTTTCTCCCGGGGACGCACCAATAAATCTAGAATCGTCCAAAAATCGTTGAGGTGCTTTTTCGCAAAAAAATCAGTAAATTACTCAAAAATAATGGGTGAATTACGGAAAAAGCGATTTACTCATTATTTTCCGAGATGTCAAATGGCAGACACCAGTGTCCGTCTCGGCCTGTGAGAATGTCCAACCGTCTTTCCTTTTTTGTGCCAAGTGGTCAGGTTGTACTGTGGGGCCGCGCGGGTCACTTGCCTTAGTAATAAATTAATAGTTTAAAAAAAACACTAAAAACACGCTTTTGGACTATGATACGATATTCACATGCACACGGCTATGATACGATATTCCATCGTGGAATGCCAGTGCCTATCTTCCGGCTTCATAATCAGACCTTGAAACCTAATCGTGGTCAAAGTTCATTCCAAGACTTTAGTAACAAGTCCAAACACAGCTATGATACGATGTTCCATCATGATCATGTTCAGTTCCAGTTCATATCCTCCTACTCCATCATCAGATTAGTTCGACAGTACCATATTATTGTATTGTCATCAGAACTACATACAGCTGCCAATTTTCATGACGCTACGATCCTTGGAAGATGGTTAAATTAGTTACCTTAGATTCCATTACATAGTCACATACAGGTCGACCTAATAAAAGCGTGTTAAAAACAGTCGAAGTGCTGTCCGTTGGCCGCCTACAGGCTTTTAAAGTGATCAAGGGTTGTGATCGCGTCAGACACATGGTGTCCGACGCGGCCCCCTGTACCCGATATACTCGCAGTCACAATGTGTCCGCCGCAGCCCACTGGGCTAAACATGGTTTTTAGTTTGGCGTTCAACGTGTTAAGGAACATATAGCACCGGGGTCCCATCTCCCCTACACCACCCGGCGCAGTCTTAATAGACTGCCAACCCTCAGTCTCAACAGACTGAGGGTTGGTCTGACAAGATGCCGGGCTAATCTCCTTCGCTGGGGCTACACAGAGAACCCTATATGCATATGTGGAGCGCTGCAGGATGAAGACCAACTTCGATCCTGTTATTATCAGAAACATATCAGAAAACCAAACACAACCGTTACCACACGGGAAGTATCTATCTAATTTGTAGATATATACTTTGTAGATATATAATTTGTAGACGTTGTCATCTGTCATTTCAATCATTGAGAGACATCTAAAATAGCCAGGACCGGTTAAAAAAAAAGTAATATGGTCATTATTTTTCCATTCAAGCATGTAATCATTAGTGCCAAATATAAATAAATTCAAGCCTACCTTATTCGGTTAGGTATCGTAATTGAATATCGTTTGCCACCAGTTAATTTGATGGAAAAAGAAATGGAATTTGAATTGCAATAATTTATATTCTTGGAAAAATGTTATGATTTATCTTCATCGCTAAAGCTAGCTTTATATAGGTAGGGATTTATATAGAGGTTGGGATTTATATAAGATTTATAGGTCCTAAATATAGGGGCATAGTATTGATTTTCCAGCTGCAGGAAGTTGAGTCACGTTAATAATTCTCTCTCCTTAGTCCCCGGAGAGGGTATGTTCCTCATTACTAGTGGCCTGTCGTCGTCAAGGCGACGCCATCAAAGGCCTTAAGATGTCTATTAAGAGGAAAGTTAACTATTAAGAGGATAGTTAACTATTAAGAGGAAAGTATGGGGAATAATGGGGTTTCTGCCATTTTTAGTTAAAATGGTTTATTTAGTTAACTTAGTTTACACAGATAATACGCATTAAAAATTGAGATTTTTAGAAACACAATTAAGCAAACTAACGAAGCACAACTGAGCAAACTTTATGATCAGTACCTAATAGTCGTTATGGCGAAAAAAACTTATAATAATATATTTATAAGATAAAGTTATTTAATTGACAAAGTAATTTACAAGAAAGGGGAATTCAAAATTTGCCCAAATATATTTTTTTTTGCAAAAATAATTATTTGGAGTCAAAGAACATGAAATCCTTGAACGCCGTATGTCCTTGTTTTTAGATTAATTTGCTTCTATCTGATCGCTAGAATGTCTAAATCCTTACGGAATATTGGCCCCAATACTTTAAGCTTTCCTTATATATCTTAGAAACAAAGTAATAAAAAACCAACTAACTAGGATTTTATATAACACCAAAAAAAAACAAGTCTAACTTTATATTCGACTCTGGAATGCTTTACTGAATAATGTAAAAAACCACTTTTCATGAGTTTGTAAATTTTTTTTAAATTTTATTTGAATTTTATTTTTTTTTAAATTTTTTTGAACGCATATTTTCTGCATAAATGAAATTTTATGAAAAAATATCGGAAACCTCATTGGGCCCCAGAAACGGTCCCCTTAATAGTTGACTTTGATAATGCCGAGTATTTGCATTCGAAATATCATTTTCTGCAAGTTCATATGATGCACCGCCTACAATTTTCCTGTTGAATTCCCGAGCAGTTGGGTGTGAGTGCATTGTCATGGTACAATTCCGTTGCTTGCGCCAGGCAGACAGAGCCACACAGAATCTCAAATCGTCGCCTCCGAACTGTTATGTTGCGTATCGTGTCTTCATCATACTATACGCATCCATATAATCCAACATATCACAATGAGAAAAATATAACGATGTAATACACGGAAATACGCATGTTTCAACAAAGATAACGTATAGAACTCGGACTGTGGTCCATACGTATGAATTAACATGACGCGTAGCGGTGTTGGCGTGCGGGTGGTTACCGTGCCGTAATGTTAAAACATAATGTTATCTCATTACGTCGCGACCTTAGGATCTCGCTTCTGACATGGCAGCATGTAGTATACGTACGGTTATAGTCGGACACATGAGTCATGCTGAAACTACAGTAAACCGTTATTTCCGTATTAACCGTGCGGAAAATGTTAATAATCGAGTAATGGAGTTTCAACAAAATTTCTTGTAATTCTACAAAATTATGATTGAAACATCGTTATTCTGTATAAAACCGCAATAACAAAATGGCAATGTAAGAATCCATCCAATATTTTTCTCAGTGCAATACAGAATTCCGCGATTTTTTTATTGATCGATTTTAAAGAGTATTCTTGAAATAAACTTTCCTTGTCATTTTTTTAGTCAACTATTGCCCAGGATATCAGCGTGTCAAAAATGGCTTTTTGAATGTCGTTACTTATATTTGCATGATGCGACGCCATTGTAGTGCGATGTCACAATGCACTTACATTTCTACCATCCTGCGGCAGTCGTAAAAATTGGTCAATTTTGTTACAATAATCAGTTTATTTCAAACGATCGGTAGCCCCTTCTCAAAGTCTACATACATCCGTGTTGTCCGTGTTCTCGTAAGTTAATTTGCAAAAAATACATTGCATTTCAGCCACTCAAAATCATTATATTCGCCAGTTTTTTAATACATTTGATTTTTGAAATAACAGAACATGGATTAAGTAATACAACATTTCCTTTTGACAGAAAAGAAAGTCCATTTAAATATGTATCTATTTCAAGTTTCAAAAATGGTATCCATTCTCATTAATACATTTTTTTAAACCCAGAATTTTATCATAAATATTCATTTACATGGAAAACAAGTTAAAACTCATATTAGACTGTTTTGATTTATGCCTTCGTCGGTAAGAAAAAAATGGAAATACTAAAGTTTGAAATAAAAAAACTCTATTATCGCCGTAACCAAAGCCTGATTCAAGAAAAGTTATACATTATTTCTACTCAGTTTGACTGTGGGTACTATAAAAAAATGTCGTTAAAGAAATCTGTTCCGTATAATGCATATAATCACCTATTAACTAGAAGGTTCTTTCTCCGAAGGTTATGAAGGTTAATCTAAAAATGCACTGTAAGTTTTATAAAGTTTTAAATGAAATAATTAAAAAATCTTTTATGGTACTAAATTTCTAAATCTGTCGATTTATTTTGAAAATAAAATATTAAGTATAACAGATAGCCAAGCGGTTATAACAGCAAAGTAATCGTAGACTACCTTGGATTACAGCCAAGCACTGAAAAATCTCAACTCGCATAACAGTCACTTTACGCTGAATGCCTGATGGATTGATAAAAATAAGGAAGCCAACTTCGGTTTAAAAAAAAGTCATGATGTCAGTGATAGCTATCTAAATCTATTAACTACAGTAATGATAGCTATCTGAATACATTAACTACAACAAAATAATGCCAATAAGGCTTATTGATTTTGCAGGCTTAGTAGTCCGTGTCGCAATGTCGTCACTCTGGAATATATTGATCTGTCAAATTTGGCACTTATTATTAGATATTTTAATATATCCAATGGCTCGGCTGGAATCTACATAAATATACGAATTTTACTATATCATATGGATTAAATGCGGGTAAGACCAAATTGCCTACTACGGAGGGATCCAAGACAATCGTTTACCTCGTTGAACAGGTCCATACACATCAAGTAGGTATTTAAGAATATTGGTTACGGAAAAGAAAAAGGCATCGACGGCCAATGTTTATAGCCGGATCGGTCAGGTAACAGTAATATTCACCTCGCTTAAGTGGTGCATATGAAAGCGAATGAATATTACTCTCAAAACCAAAATACGACTATACCGAACATTGGTCCTTTCCATTCTTCTTTATGGATCGAAAACGTGGACGTTACTACAATCGGACCTCAATAAACTCGAGGTATTCCAAATGCGATGCTTGAGGCAGATTCTTCATGTCTCATTCCACAACCGGATTCAAAGCGAGGCCATTAGAGAAGATGCGATCAACAAGCACCGATCGAAGATGAAATACAAAATCAGATAATCACTTGCCAGAATGGAGAATTTAGCGTTCGGTACCGAAATAAACCTAACTAAAGAATTTCGTTGGCGACTTAAAGAATCGACGATTATCGGTTATCGAGGCTCGAGACGTCGCCAAAAATCGTCAAGAATGGAAACGAATCGTGAATGGAGTACGAGATCCAGCGGCACCGACAGCAGCGTATTGCTGCAAGGGCGACCCCTTCCTAATCGCCGGCTACGGATCAGACAAGAAGAAGGCTCGGCTGGGCTATAATCTAGAATCGAATGAACTGAAAGGGCGGTAGTATTTATTATTTTAAAAATCTATAAAGTGTAGGTATCTATGCAAGCATTTAACCCTACAAACACTTCGGAGGGATCAAACTTCTGTGATTCCGACCACACTTCAACGGTTAAGGGTTAAGCGGGGGCGCCTGTCGTATAAAGCTATTTACGAGAGATCTCACCTCGCTCTGGCAAGGGACCGCATTCGCATATTCATAAACCGCAATTCATCTGAACTAATGAGCGCGCATTTCCGCTCCAAGGACGCGTATATGGAATTCCAGTAGAAGTTGGTGCTTGACATGCGGTGAAGTTCTTTAAGTTGGTGTTATTGGCTCTGTTTAATGGTTGGTGGGGGTAAAGGGGTAGTGGAAGGGACGAGAAGAGGGGAGGGAGGGAGTCGGGTGGTCGCGCACCGAATGAGAGCATACCCGACATTGTTGTCCGCCCTACAACTGTCAGGGCGGGTGGATTCCTGCACTGGAATGTCTTGGCAATATTACGCGGTCTGCGCGACGCTCTTCGACATACCAAATACATTTGTTTTGTTTGCTGTGCATGCGAAACGAACCTGCGCACCAACCATCGATTGCCACCACCCACCTCGATTTATTGTCCTTCGCGAAATGCATCTGTATCACGTGCCGGTAAATATACGACGAGCTGTAAAATATCATATGACTCTCTCATATAGCATATTGACCTATTATATTTTCTGAAACTGCTCACGATCAACATACTCTAGGTTCGATGACGATAGCTGAAACGATGTATTTTTTTTTTCATTATTTTTTTAAATATTGAATCCGTATGCATGGTGAATTGATTAGTTAAGACGATCATTGACAAACAAGGAGCAAATATTATATGAAATGATAATTTTTCATATAAATTATAGCTTAGATGACAGTCCCGTTGACAGCTGCTAATTTCTCGCACCAGAGTGAGCCAGCGAGCTTGTCCCAGCGTTGCTATATGTAGAATAAAAATCCTATTTAATCGATTTTTTTAGCAGTTGCAAGATATACGATCGAAAGATCTACCAACTAGATTGTAAATCCCACAAAATTAGGTATGTACCATTTTATTTCTTTAAAAATTCTAAAACAAGTTGATATATGTAGGCAATATATAATGTCTGTAATATAATTGGTAAATATAAAACTTTCTTCATTCACACCTCCTAAAAATAAATGGAGATCACGCTGGGCATCTTCTGTCCAACTTTGTTCTCGTGACACTTGTTTCTGTCTGACTTGTTTCTGATCTAACGTATGCACGCGATCTAACGAAGGCGAGCTTGTTGCTTTACGGCAATTTCTATAACCTAACCTATAAATTAACTTTATCCCTTTCAGGCCCAAAACTTTTTTTCTAAACCATGTTTTTCATGCACAGCAAAGGAAGGGGTGCTTATAAGGTTACGGCGCAAAAATTATGTTCTATTGCATCGCGCAATTCACGCACAATCGTTTGGCGCGGATCTCGCCTCACAAAATTGATTCGACGAGGGATTTTTTAAATGAATGTGCACACATGATCAATGATGTCCACTATCATGTTGGACGGGCCGTAAAAGGTTATATTAGAAGTTTTGCGCTGGCTCCATAAAATAAAAAAATAAATGTTAAATAAATAAAAGAAAAACTGTTAATAACAAAAGTAAACAGATAAAAAAAATCAATAAACACCCCCATGAAAGGAAAGGGACGAAGGGAGGTAAGCGAGGCGAGGAGGAGGTTTGGTTATAGTTTTCGGTTGATGTGCTCCTTACGCCTGGATTTGAACTTGGGGATGCTGGGGGTTGTTCTGACATTATTCGGTAAAGCATTACGGAGTCTAATATAAAGTGACTTTGTTTTTTTTTGCTATTATGCAGTATATGCTATTAAGCAATATTTTTTCTATTGCGCTATTATGAAATAGCGCGCATTCCTTCGCTCTTATATTATTTTCATGGAAAGCAATAATGATATCTGACAAAGTGCTCACAGGCTGCGGCGGGCTTCCCTCTTTCTCGCCCGCCGGGAAACTGCATTGCCAAAACGTGTGCGCTACTTTATAATATTGTGCGACCGAGACGGAAAACTTTGTTACTTATTTCAATTTCATAATGGCCATCGCGGAAAGGCGTTTTCATGCCACCCAACACCCCCGCCGCCTTCGCTGGAAATAAGTTCAGGTAACGCTCAAGTATGCGACGATTTCAGTTTCATTTCGAACTTCAAAAATGGTCAATTTTCACGGATGAGCTATAAAAGAGTAGCCATTAAAAGTTGTTCGTTCTTTTCGCAGTCGACGGAGAGCGGCGCCAACGCGAGCGACCACACTTGCACTAAATTACGAGCTTGAATAATGGGCGCTTTAACGTTGCGCTCTGCGCTGCCACCGCTCGCTCTGTGCCCTCGTGTGCTGCTACTTTCGACCAAATCCCATTAAGCTCTCAAACAACAATATACATAAGTTGAGGTGGAGCTTTCGCTGACTTACACGGTATCATGGCTGAAATGGATCAAGTGGCGTTAATGCAATGACCGTAGGCGCATTAGCAGAACCAAAATATATTACGGACTACACTGAGAAAAAGTAAATACGTTATTGTAAAACGAATAAAAAACACGAATGCCATTACAGAAAGTGAACTATTGTATTTATAATATTTTTATTACGGTTGGTTTATAAATTCTTGATGGTTTAGGTATTTAAAAATATACATAGATGTATATTTCCGGAATGTACTCAATCTGGCCTTTCATTTGACACTAAATACGATATATTTATGTTAATTTATTACCACTTATTTAGACAAGTATTTTTTGACATTTATACAGTTTAGGTACCCTATGAAACTCGGGATGACAACGATTCTAACAAAATCACATACTTTTAAATCGGTTCAAGCGTCTAGAAGGCATGGTGGAATAAAAAATCAGGGTTTCATCAACAATACATACCGTATTTTTTTCCCACTACAATTGCGTAGTTTTATAATTTTCCAAAATGTTGGATTGGAATAAATTCATAAGAACCAAAAACGGTTATTTAAAAATCGGTAATATTTTGTGGAGCGTAATAATTAAACACTTTGTAAAAATAAACCCGCTAGGTCTTCATAAATAAACAGAATAAAACAAAAATGACAAAAATGTTATGAAAAGTAAAATAAAAATATAGTTTTTGATAAAGCGTAGAGACGTAGCGGCGTAGGAGCGTAGAGCCATTGATTTATGAAGAGATATAATTATATTGCAATTACCAATGTCGATTTATATTCTCCTTAATATAGGTAACTTGAGCATCGATCACATAGAACAATTAAAAGTTAAGATTCCAACATACAGAACGATTTATTACAACTTATAAGAAGATATGAGGGGATTAAAACAAACGACTGCACTACGACCACCAGCGTATCCCAGATACCGATTCTCAGATCTAGTTTTTGGGCGCACTATGAGCATAATGCCGTGTTCAATTTTTTTTGCTACTTTTATTTATTTATTTCAGTTTACATATCTTATCTAATTTTACATACGGAAAAAGAGTTACTTTGATACCGAATTGATAACCTCCTCCTTTTCATAATTTATAATAGTCGGTTAAAAATAAATGATACTATATGATGCTAGTAGAATATCGAGTTTTTTCACGTTATGTCGATATTTAAGGAAGATTGTCTAAGTTTGCGGAAGCGATTCTCACTTTCCTTATTATATTTTTTGCCTTATTAAATGGTCGCACCCGGACATGTACTGGCAATATGACGAGAGCGCGGTTTGTAGTCATTGAGAATGAGCGCGCGGCGATATTGCGCGCGACCGCGTCTCGGCGGATGGGGCGGCCGCCCACTATTTCAATTTAAATTCTGGTCCCGCAGAAAATAAAAACGCGTCAAGGCGCCGACCGCCCAAGTCCAGGGCCCGCCCACCGATTTATGCATTCAGCCCAAGTCCCGACCGATGTGTATACATCCCTTCTTATTCGCCGGCGACGGCTTGTGCCATCGTATGATATGGAATTATGGAATAGTTACATTTGCGTTATACCACGGATAAGGCGGGAAACTAGGGGGCTATTGGAAAAATCAAATATTAAAAAAAAAAATACGTGTGGCACTCGGGGCTGCCACGGTAAAGCTATTGCATAGCATTTTTAACAACTTATGCAATAATAATTATTTATTTATTTTATTTTTTCTGATATCAGATAACTGCGTTCTATCGGAAAACGTTGAAATTATTCCGAATCATTTGCGGCTGCGGAAGCAAATGATTCGGAATAATTTAAACGTCTTTCGATAGAGCGCCGCGCACGAATTTTTTATTCAATAAAGCAAAAAAACCGAATTATTCGAAAAAAATCGTAGATAAAAAGATAGATAATTAAATTATCTTTAAAATGGTGCAGGTTTCATAATAATACGCCAGATAGTATTTGCGTAGTAGTCGTTTTTGTGTTCGGTTAGACCTAATTTCACAAATTAATTACACTATGTAATATAAACAAAATCTAAAATATTCAAAGCTAAGAATATTAGAAAAATGTTCTTGTTTAACATATATTTTTTTCGAATCGTAAGCAGTACTCGTTTAGACGTAATTATCAGTTTAAAATCATTAATTTTCGTTAAGAAATTTCTTCATTCGGTCGCCGCGCTGGCCAGGCCCGCGATAAAAGCTATGCAATAGCTTAAAAATATTCAGTCGTAGAAACCCTATCCATTTTTATAGAAATACATTTAGATTGTAAAATGTTCTTTATCGGATATTTCTGAATTTTAAGAAGAAATTAATGATGGTAACGTTTTTATGGATAAAAAACATATTTTTGACTCTATAATTTTAGACATAACTAGAGCTGTCAACTACAACGGGCGAACCCGTCTCCTCAGAAAATTTTAACGAAATTTGATCGTTCTATGTCCCGTGAGGTGATCGCAAACCATCCAGGAGCGCCGGAAGGTTGACTCCTATGGGAATCTGGCCCGCGCAAGCCAGAGTCCTACCCCGGCTAGCACTTCTGCGTGGAGGCCGACCCGTGAGTTTGGCCTACCCTAAACGCATGGGTCTTAGTGGCCTAACTGCAACGGGACTGGCCCATTACCTCCCAATAATGCTCAACTAGAGTTATCAAAGAGTGAGCGCAGAAGACTTAAGACAAAACAGTCCACCGTCAAGCTCCGTCATATGCCCGTAAGAGGCCAACGCCTTATCGGAGAGATGTTATGTTACCCTGCAGGCAAACATTCACGCCCTTACTTCCAGTTGCGACCAGATTACTCCGGTCTCTCGACTGGTTACGAGTTCGAGGTCGCTTGCGAGGTCATCTCCCTTACATAGCGGTGAAACGGTGTCAACCGAATCTATCGCGGACCACGTCGTCCTTTGTCCGGCTTTCACCCGGAATCTAATACGAAGTTAATCTAATACGATTTTTGTTTATTTGTTTTTTTTTTATTTATTTGAAGCAATTTATAAAAATATATATAATTAACAATTAAAAAATAAAATAAAACGTCAAACTAAAATACGTAATCTACAGAGAAATTAAACTCTTAAAAGATGATGTTTATTGTCCTATGTCGCCCAACTAAGCGAAGCTTGTGCTTGGGCGGGCATTGTATAAACACAAGGTACCTTAATTAATATAAAAAGTAAAAAAAAACAAGAATCACAAGTAAACAAGTAAAATTAAAAAAATAAGGAATACCTCAAAAGGTTTAAAACATGATAGTTAATAAATAATCAGTTTGAAATAATCATAATAAAATAATAATAATAATATGCACATTATATAAAATATTAAATTTAACCAGATATAACAAAAAAAAAATACTTAAAAAAACTAAAATAAAACAGTCATTGTCATACTCAATTCATAATCAAATAGTCTGTTATAAAAATAATTCAAAATGGTAAATGAAATAGTTCTATCAATTGCAAGGTTTAAAATAGTTCAAATAGTCATATAGAAATGTTAAAAAACAAATCGTTAACTATTTTAAAATAGTTTATTGTCTAAAGAAGCATTACCATTACCCTTTAACTCTTTTTGAAGACTTGCTGACTGGGTGACTCTTTTATACAAACAAGGAGGATGTTATACATTTTTGGAAAAATGAACGAGACATTTCTTTGACAAAAGGTATTCTCATGAGAGGCACATTCATGTAATCTCCAGCTCCAATCTCTTAATTTCTAATGTTTGTTGCGACTTTGCTGGTATGGTTTTTGTACGTATATGAATTAAAATATTTTTAGCATATAATAACCTAACGCTTAAAACTTTGAATTCTTTAAATAATAAATTACTCGGAAATGTATAAAGTTTTCTAATGAGTGTTTTTATAACACTTATTAGAAACACTATTTTGCTCATCAGATCTATCAGGTTACACTTTTTCTAGAAATTCTAGGAAAGAAACCGTTTGGAGCTTAAAAGTATCACCTCTAGCTTTTCTTACAGTGATAGTGGCTCCTCGCACTGCCGCCCGCCCTCGGATTTATGCATTCAGTCTGAGTTCCGCCCAATGTGTACATCCTTTCTTATTCGCCGGCGCCGGGGCGCTCGTGCGATGATATGGAATTATGGAAAATAAAACCCTCGGGGATTTCGTCGGCATCGCTAGACCGCCTTCATTTAGAATCTCTAACAGCGTCGTTAGCCCACGATTGCCTCTTTTGCCTTGCCTGCGAGAAATGTGTCAACAGAGACCTCAGACCTATAAGCAAAAAGGCGGGCGATTCGGCGATAGCTGCTACCACTAAGCCACAATTCAAGGCCATGTTAATTTTGGGAAACGTTGTGTTTCCAGCTGGACCGCGTTTTTGTTTTTCGCGATATTTTACCTTTTGCTAGATGGCGCAGCGCACTCAACGCTTGTCGAACTTTTATTTATCAGTCGTTTTTCAAACTTATCAAAAAAAAAAAACAAAAAAAAAACTTTTTTTGTTTTTTATTTTTTTTAAAAATAAAAGTTGTTTATTTGGTCGTACTGATTCATCTACTTCAAGGATTTTACTAATTAAAAGCTCACCCTGTATACATGACATCATCGCCAAAGGGATGATTGAATCAACGCTATTAAAATTAAAAATGACGTCAAGGTCGACAAATACTTGGGAAGATTCAAATAACCATCTTAAAATATATATTCTACAGAAATACCAAGAATTTTCTATCTACTCTTCCGGAAAGCAGTTAATGCTTAGTAGTTATTGAAGATAGAATAGATATAATTAGTTGTATGCCCAGATTGGGTATGCGCTGAGCATGTTCATGTGAATGTGGGCCGTTGTTTACTTCGCACCATTACTTGGTATGACCATTTTTATGTGCTTTCTCATTATGTTTGAAATAAAATAAAATAAAAATAATACACATTTTGAAAAACAAAATGCACATTTTGAGACCAAAAATACAACAGGCGGACTTACTGCTAAAATTGCAATCTCTTACAGCCAACTTTCGTGTAAGTAAAAGAATTTAGATGCCATTAGAGCAAAATAAGCAAAACTTATTAATTAACAAAAAATAATGAAATAACTAGGATTAATCAATATAATTAGGATTTAGATAATGTACGCAAGGAGCGGAGAACAGGAGAGGATGGGATGAGACGTAGGGTAACTAGGAATTTAAAGACTTGTAATGCTTTTTCAGAGACATATGAAATGTAGAAACCGTGGTGCGTTTATGATATTGGACGGGAGCTAGTTCCATAGTCTAGCTGCATGAACGGTGAAGCAATATGTAAAAAGCAAGAATTATGAGTAGTCACAATTTTGCTGTCTCGACTGGAACGAAGTGGAAGACCAAGATTTCCTGTGAGTGAATTTTTCGGTTAGGTAAAAGAGAGCGGAGGTTGTTATTAAAAGAGGAATGAATATGCATATGAAGTTTAATTGCTATGCTTAAATCATGACCTTTGTAAAAGAAAGACGAGAATCATTTTTATGATAATATTAATTTAATATATTATTATTATATACACATATTTATATTTATTTTATTTAAGTATTTATTTTGTAGTTATTATTGCTAATCATTATTTATTATTACCTATTATTGTTATTATTTATACATGTAGACAAGAAATTATTCAAGACAATTTTTTAATCTAATTTAAATCAGAAATTTGGTTTTAGACGATACCTATTGAGACGATACCCCTTAAGAGACACAAAAATGTGCAGGTTCTGCCAAGGGGCCGAGGAAACTCCCCAGCACCTCATGTGCGAGTGTGGCCCGCTGATCCGTAAAAGATATAAAGAGTGTGGCCCGCTGATGCGTAAAAGATAATGACTTGGGTGATCATTACCTCCAAAGGCCTGGTTCGGTTCTTAAATGACACGAGGCTTAGCGCAGAGCTATAGTAGGTTGTGAACACAATAGATCAGCAACGGTCGCAGTGTTACAAGGCTCATAAAGACATTAGAAAAGCCCCACACAACAAAATAAATAATACCTATTTTAATAACCATTTTTATTGGTGTTCTCCTTAGAACAGGCTCTGTCTAGTTAGGAGCGACATAAAACATATATAAATAAAATAAAAATATATAATATATAAATAAAAAAATGACTTAAAAGGGTTAAAAAAGGTCCATCCTGCATTAAAAGAGCTTCTTTCGCACCATGACTATCAAAGTTAATGCATATTTTTTCGAAAACCACAGTATTACTCTTTTGATAACTATGAATCAACTCTTTAGAACTTTATCATCTTACTGTAATTCAAACGTAGACTTCGTGACACTCTTTGGCAGTCTCTGACTCACCCCAGTCTCTGACTACCCTTTCATATAAAATATTCGCATTTTTCAGCAATGCACTTCCTCCACCCTACGTTTATATTGTGTATTAGAGTACATCGGTTTCGCGCACACTAGTAAGTGTGCATTATAATAGTGCGGTATTTCTTCGGGTGGCATCATTGCATGCAGCGTGCGCTGTCACCATATTATCTGCATATCTCCAACATCTGCTCGTGCAATTACCTCCGCGAAGGAAAGCTCCCTTCTTATGAAAATTTCCCGCCGGCAGATGTCTGAGATGAGACCCAAGCGAGCGCGTATGCCTGAGCTCAAATTGCACGAATGCGCACAGTGTAGCCCTCAATGTAATTGGCCGGGTAAAAAATCCTTGCAGCGAGTGTCGTTTTGGTGCCGTGCTTATAGTTGTTTACCTCGTTAGTTATCTAGTTATTCAAGATATGATATTATTATTTATACCGACTCTGAATTACATATGGAATTACAAAATGAATTACAGATTGAGTTGAATGAATTACAGATTTGAAACGTACCTAGTGATGACTCAACAATTGTTTCATTTCACCCTTTTTATCATACGACTGCCCAACAAAAGAGGAGTGAATGTGCTCAGGGTTCGTCTATGTATGTCTTCCGTTTCTTTGTTCCACCATAACTTCTAAACGCATTAACCGATTTAGAAGTGTATGGTATTGTTAGAATTGTTATGTCATCCCGAGTGACATAGAGTACCTTATTTGTCTAAATATCAAGTAAGTAGTTGTCTGAATGTCCAAATGTCAATAAATTAACATAAATATAGCGTGTTTAGTACCAAATGACAGGTCTGATTGAGTACATTCCAGAAAAATACATGTATCTATATGGATAAATACATAAACCACAAATATTTAACAACAAATCGTAATAAAAATTATTATAAATACAATTATTTATTTTCTGTAACGGCAGTTGTTTTTTTTATTCTTTTTGATATATTATCTTGTTTTAAAATGTATTCTACATAAAAATATTTATGATGCTGATTTATCATAAATATCTGCTGACATATGATGCTAATTTATCATAAATAAATATGCTACCAACCTAAACATGAAAAAAAATCCAATCAAGTTTATTCTCTTCAAGACAGAACACAATATTTTTGATATATAATATTATTTAAATCGATTATTAAATCTAATTAACAAAACCAGTGATTAAGGAATAGCTATAGTCTTTTAGTAGATAGCCTCTTAAGGTTAAAACACCCAATGTATAATCAAAATAGAACATACAATTACAAATGTCTCAAATGTTACAAATGTACAAATGTTATACGAATAGTTAGATAAAGGTTAGATAAAGGTACAATTTCATGTCGTAAAAAAATACTTAGTAATCTCGTATATGTTGAGTAATACGCGGAGAGATCTTTATAAAAATGAATGAAAATTTTAGTTTACGTTTTTTTTAATAGCGAAGCCTTGTGTCCATTTATATCTTAATAAGTTGAATCAGTCCTCGAAAAGGGTTGGCATTTTTCTTAACATTTTATAGTTTTTCAGTAAATTTCAAAAAAAAAGCAGTAGAAAAAAACCGAAATATTGAAATTTTGCTGAATTTTAGAGAAAACCCAGTACAATCTGAAAAGTTTTTAAATCTTTTGAAAGATTGTTCGACTTGTTCACTTTACGACTAAATGAGTTACGTTTGGCGACAAATATTTTGAGCGGGTGGGAATATGATTCCAGCAAAAACATTTTAGATTTTATTACTGATTTATACTACGTAATTCTCGTAGTATTTAGGAGTTTAACAAAACGAGGCTAGAATGTACTTTACAGAGATCTGTTTTTACCCACGCGCATATAATTTATATTTTTTTTCTGTAATTGTGATCCTACGAAGGGGTGTTTTTCGAGAATACATGGTGTAGAACCCAACTTTTATTTAATCTTTCCAATTGCCTATTCATACAATATATAATTATAGTATATACTGGCCATATTGTATGAGTTGCAAGTATTAAATAAACGTTCAGTCGTAAAAACCATTAAAGCTTGTGACTAAATAGACATGCTATCAATTTAACAGACGGTTTACCTTATTTTCTCACATTTGAAATGCCTAGTTTTGAAGAAAGATAGAAAATCTCAGCCCCGACCCAGACCGGGAATAAAGACGCTATTAGGTAAATATACTTCGCCTACAAGGCAGACGAGACAAACCTTGAGCAAACGTTGTGAGACATTCATGATTGTACACGCGAGTGACATATTCAGAGCTGCAGTATCTAAAATAAGAAGCTGCAGACGTAGAAGATTTATGGCTGCGCATAACATATATTTTCGCCGAAGAAAACGCTGACTGGTAAACGACCCTCCGTTGTTTTGAGCGTGGAAGCGTCCTGAATTTCGGTCCTATGTAAATGCGGTTTCATTGGTGGAGCAGGTGATGGCTGAAAATCACGTGGAATTGCACTGCGCTCATCTGTTGATAGCTTCAATATTTTCGATACTGCTGTAGCGAGAGCGAAAAGGCAGATTCAAGGCAGTATCTACATGTGATTTGTGATTTTGAGGGTAAAATAAATAAAGAAAATAACTCTGTACTTTTCGACAATTGTATTCAGTTTTTTCAGTTATTAAAAAAAATGTGTTTACTTTCTGTATTTATATTTATCACATATGTTTTTTTTGTGCAACGATTATCAAAGTACTTACCGCAATTGTCATTTCTCTCTCTCTCTCTCTCTCTCTCTCTCTCTCTCTCTCTCTCTCCATCCATCTCTCTCTTCCTCTCTCTCTCTCTCATCCTCTGTCTATTATAATATGTCAAAGGAGATACTACATTTATTAGCACTTGTTTTTTCTCATCACATCACATCATACCGAATCGAAGTCTGAAATTTTCGGACGAGTCATTGTGAATATAAATTCGCATCGTTTTGTCTCTGTCTCTGTCTCTCCGTTTTTTGTCTGTGTCGTTGTCTCTTGGTCTCTGTCCTCTGTCTCTATCTTTATCTCTAAAGACAGTCTCTCTGTGTCTCTGTCTATGTCCTCTATCTCTGTCCTTAGAGATAAAGTGAGAGACATAGGACAGAGACCGAGAGACGAAGACACAGAGAGACAGAGAGACAGAAAAACGGAAAGACAGAAAGACAGAGAGACAGAGACAGAGACAAAACGATGCAAGTTTGTATTCACTCGTGCGAAAATTCCAGACATGGATCGTGCGAAAATTCCAGATATCGAGACATATACAGAGATGTCTCTGTCTCTTTGTCTCTGTGTATCTGAATCTATCGCTGTCACTGTGGCTGTCGCTCTCACTGTCTCTGGGTTTGTCTCCGTCTCCGTCTTGTTTTGTTGGCGATTATGAGTGTCAATGTCTCCGATCGATTACACCGACTGTTGCGGCTTGCGATTCAATTTTGCTCCATGACTCGACATTGCTGTTAGTGTAATCGCATGTCTCCTTCCCCTCTCCCTAACTCCGCCCCCCCCCCCACCCTTACCAAATTGCTTCCGTAATTTTTAACCCGCCACTCGTTCGTAATTATGTACGCTTTCAAGCCGCCATCGCGTCAACCGGCGCCATGCTGTTTCGTAAAAGAAAAAGGACGATAGGCCACACGTACAATTGGTGGTACACGTCGGTGGTATTGGCATTCCGGCGGTTAACGCTCATACATCAAACCATCGCTAAAATTTTTAAAATTATTTAAAATGTCATTTTAACGATGTATCGTGCCAAAAAACAAGTTGCTTTTTTTGGAACGCAACAAGTAATAACATATAATAATTCATGATATTATCGAGAGTCTTTAATGTCTCTAATGTTTTATATTAGTAAATTTTCCAACGCGATTATCTAGGAAGTGTTTTTTGCACAATGGTTGTTATGGCCACCAACGTTATGTGCATAGCAATATATAATTAAATAGGGATCAAAGAACAGGAATGCCATATAACCAAACAGCAGGAATGTAATTTATTTTTGAAAACGAAAACTATCGCGGTTGTTTGACATTTAGGATAAAAATTAATTTACCGCGTTAAGTTTAAAACACCCGACGTTTCGGCGATGTTTCAACCGCCGTTGTCTAGAGTAGACTATCTACCCTAGACAACGGCGGTTGCAACGTCGCCGAAACGTCGGGTATTACAAACTTCACGCGGTAAATTCGTTTTTATCTTATCTGTAATTAATTTTATTTGTTTATTTATTTATTGTAGTATTGTAAATTTATTTTGTCAGTATATAATTTCAGAACTTGGACCCTACAAGGCTGCGTTCTAATCTCGTTTGAAGCGCGTATACGCGCGTCGTATGCACGTTTAAAATACGCCATGTGCTTAGGCTCTTAGGTACTACGCACAGAAATATTTTTAAAATTGAGTCAATACCAGAAAATAAATACATTGCATAGTCCTGTATCAACGTCAGCTAACTAGACCGGGTTTTGTTCAAAGGTAAACATTTCATTTTGTAGGTGCTTGCTCAATAATCTATACTAATCTATACTAATATTATAAAGAGTTAAAGATTGTGAAGTTGTAGGAAGTAATCTTTGGATCTACTGAACCGATTTTGAAAATTCTTTTACCAATAGAAAGCCACGTTATTTGTGAGTATCATAGGCTATATATTAATTTGAAAAATAAAGACTTTTTCGTGGTAGTCGAATTTCCAAAGTAAGTCGGAAAAAACGGTCGAACGAAAACGTTTCTAACTAACGCTGCCTTAACGATGAGAGATATATGATTAAGTTCTAGAGAAGTGCTTGATAGAGCTTGATAATGCCTACAAAAAAGTCAGCGACAGCATATGTCTAAATTTTATAATTAACTCACAAAAAGATTTTTTTTATATTAAAAAAATAATTTAAATCGTTAGGTCATGTTTATTGGTAATATTATCAACAATTATGAACTCATATCAAAATAAGAAAATTTATCGTCTCAAGTGTTTAAAACAAAAGACTTTTCCATTTTACTGCATATAATTTCACTTTTACTGCATAAATGGTTAAAGAGATAAGACACTCACAAATAAGACACTCACAAGAAGACACTCACAAATAACGGTAATATAATCAAATTGGCATGCAAATACATACATACATATGCAGTAAAAATATAATCCTTCTTTTGGCAGTCAGGAAATAAATCATAGCACTCAGTAGTAACCAAACCACACTCATAATTTCATCACAAGTAAAAAGTTTTACCGCCCAACGAAGTGGGCACGGGTTAGCTACATAGTATATTATAGAAATGGCATATATCTTTTTTTCAATGAGTTTACAATTATTATATTGTAAATTAAATTAATCATTAAATCATTTCATACTGGTGTCTATGAATGATATATGGAACGATAATAATGACTTTATTGAGAACTGTAAGTAGGTCATACAAAATGGATAGGTACTATTTTATGTGCTATACAGTTTACATATAAGGCGTACAATATTTATTTTACTATAATTGAATATATTTTCACTTCACAAGTTGAAGGAAAATAAATCCGAAAAGTATTAAGGTTTAGACACATTAACAAAAATAACAATTAGAACTATTATCTAGAAATTACTATGGTAAATGTCCATTACTATTAATATATATTGACTAAAATAACAGTTTGTGTTTAAATTAAAATGTCATCGTGGAATTATTAGGTTATCTACGGTTTGTCAGATTTAGAGCCAGAATGAAATATAAATGTTTAAAATTTAAAATGTTTGATAATTACAATAAGAATACGTTATAATATTTATTTTTCAATATCGTTTAAAAGTCATTCACGCTGTTATAACATTTATTTTTGAGCCAGTGCTTTAATGTCTGTTTGAATCCTGGTTGTTGCATACAGGCATCTATGAATTGCATTGTTCTTATAACACGCCTAAACCCGTAATTACATATGCATCAATCTTGACACTGAAGGGATATTCTAAGGGCTTATCTACTAGTTTTCTTCACCAACACACTGGACCGGCCGCTTATTATATAGCGAAAAAGAAAAGCCGCCCTCATTCGTTCATTTTTCAGCGATCCGTGGCTCGGCCGCCCAGCAATGAGTCTCGCCTTTTCGGCTCGATTTCAGCTTCAGTCGGCAAAGATTTACCACTAATTACTTGCCGCTGTAATGAAATATGCTTTCATTATTTATTCAGCGACATTACAGGCGCCTTTCTTTATTTCTCCCGCTCCCTGAATATAATGAGCGACAGCAGGTTTCTTTTTGATAAGTTTAATGCCACCTTGATTTTCACATAAAAACCTTATAAATTGAAATGAATGAGATCAAAAATATTATATCTTCTTTAAAATCCACGGCGATAATGTTTATTACACGACTGTCTAACAAAAATAAGTGTAATGTATTCAGGGTTCATCTATGTATGTTTAACTTTTCTTTATTCCACTATAACTTCTAAACGCTTTAACCGATTTAGAAGTGTGTTATATAGTTAGAATCGTTATGTCATCCCGAGTGGCATAGGGTACCTTAAATGTCCAAATATCAAGTAAGTAGTTGTCTAAATGTCGAAATATCAATTAATTAACATAAATATATCGTGTTTAGTGTCAAATGAAAGGTCTGATTGATTAAATTCCCGAAATATGCATGTGTCTATATGGGTAAATACATAAACCACAAATACTTCATAAAAAATCGTAATAAAAAGAATTCTAAATGGCAGTCGTGTTTGTTTTATTCTTTTTATTATTTTTATACTTGTTAAAGTATGACGTTATATATAAGTATAACTAAAAAACAACTTATATAACGTATAAGTATAAGTAAAAAATAGCAGAAAGTTTACAGAAAGTTTTACAAATATTATGAGAATTGAGACGTTATTTTCTTGAGATTGTCTGTTGTGCAAATATTGAGCGCTGGAGAGGTGTCGTTGCCTCGGACGAAGGTTTCGGGCGAATATTGTCACTTTATCCCAAAGAATACATTTAATATCTTTTCCCGTGCGAATCCGTAGAGGGCAGCTTGTTATTTAAATATATTCTCATGTATTAAATAGTGTCAATACATTACTCGTATGAAAGTACCTTTTTGAATGGACGGCGAAGAAGAGTCGTTATACCATTTCTAGCTTGATTGATAACTAGCTCTTAATTTTGGGCACACACGAGACACGCCTGTATGCTTTTGGAAGAAAACATAATTATAAATATAATAGAATTACTATGACACTTTTATAATTGCTGACTTGCCATTGTGTTTTATATATTTAAATGTATCTACATCTAGTTCTTCTTTTTTTACTAACAAAAACTTGCGTCATAAATGCGTACTACCACTTAAATGTTCTACTTATTATCAGCGCAGATTTACCCACTTAATTAGTATTTTAAAAATCACTACCATACACTAACATATTTGAATTTGAACTCTCGAGTCTTTATTAAATATCACCCTCGTTTATGTAGTCAGCCCGTAGAACAGAAAATACAATGACTAAAATGGCTTCATGGAGATTTTTGTAGGCTTTCCGCAGAGTCTTTCCTCGAGGGACAATCGTCTCGTAAAAA
This sequence comes from Micropterix aruncella, assembly GCA_944548615.1. NCBI lineage: Eukaryota > Metazoa > Arthropoda > Insecta > Lepidoptera > Micropterigidae > Micropterix > Micropterix aruncella. The sequence continues at coordinate 29,540,774 of OX155951.1, forward strand.
GAAATAGTTATATCCTCAAGTGCAACCATTCTGAAAGGGTTCAGCGGATGGCTTTTACGAATCGGGGGTAGTGCCAGAGCGATCGAATGATGATGCTAAGTCCCATAGGCCTATTTTATATAAATAGATAGAAGAATAATCAAGAAATACAACACCAATCGAGCAAAGATACCTAGATGTATAAAATTTAGGCATTACGGTGGGAAAAAATAAATAGCAAATAAATAATTTAGTCTATCTATATAGATGATAACTTCTTCTTCTTCCTAGATCCTGTCCCATTTACTTGGGGTCGGCCTTCCTTATCCTTCTCCTCCACTGAGCTTTATTTTGTACTGTGTCGGCGTCGAGTTAAGTGCTTCTCTCAGGTCTTTTTCAACCGTCATCAATCAGGTAGCGGATGGTCTTCTACGAGCACGTTTCATCGTTGGCAGGTCTATGACAAGCTTCACCATGTGATCATCTGTTATCGCTGGACGTGACCGTCTTTCTTTGACTTTATCAATTATCGGAGCGACTTTAAAACTTCCCCTTAAGTACTCATTTCTGATTTTGTCTAATAGTGTTGACACCCGCTGACCAGCGTAGCATGCGCATTTCTGTTGTATGTAGTTTATTAAGATGTTGTTTGTTAGTCGCCCAACATTCTGTCCATATAAGACAGCAGGTCTAATGGCTGTCTTATACATTTGCCCTTTGATCTTAAGGGGCAATTTTCTGTCTCACATAACGCCTGTTAGTTGTCTGCACTTCATCCATCCTGTTGTAGATCTATGAGTACCATCGTTGTCAATTTTGCCATTATTGCTCAGTATTGATCCCAAATATTTAAATTGCGTCACCGTCGGTGAAGGCGTAATTCCTAAAGAGATCTTGATGTTATTAGGGTTAGTGTTGTCTTCAAAAATGCACGACATGTGCTCTGTCTTCTTTCTACTAATCTTAAGGCCATTTGTTTCAAGTGCCTCAATCCAGGGGTTGAAGTGTTGTTGTAGGTCGTCTATATCGTCCGAGGCCAAAACAACATCATCGGCGTAGAGGCAGGCAGTGACTTTTGACAGTGTTTGACAGAAGAAGTTATATTCCAAGGCAGTGACTTTTGACAGTGTTTTGTGAGGTGGTCCATGGTGGTATTAAATGGCAATGGGCTCAAGGTCGAGCCTTGATGTACCCCGACTTCAATCGCAAACATCTCGCCTCTACCTGCTGGACTAAGTACTTGAGTAGCGATAGTTCTGTACATGTCTTGAATAATGTTAATAATGTAGTCAGGTACTAGTTGCTATCTCTTAATAGATGATAACTAAGAAAACAATATACGGTATATAGATGATACCTAACAAAACAAAAATTATCATCAGAAATCACGGCCCGAAACTTTGGACTCCTTTTTGACTCAAATCTACGGATTCTAATATAATTCCAGAAAAATAGTCGTGTAGAGTTTCTCTTGTTACGAGACATTGCTAAGAATACGGGACTGGCTCAACGTCGATGGTACACTTCCAGCTGTAAATGCATTCATAATCTTGATTTTTGACAATGACGACTGTGTGTACAGCCCGTGTCTGTCTGGAAAAACAAAACGGAGACCACAGAGACTTCAAAACGACTGCGCTAGGTGTCGCTTCGCTATTCCTACTAACAACACGAGGTTCCACATATCGCAAGAGCTTTTCGCCTAAAGAAGTCATCCTCATTCTTTATCTAGCCTCTGTTGTGTTAAAGCTAGTTGGTTTGTGGGAGAAACTTTTATGGTCTCAAGATATACAATCGCATTCTTCTCGTGCAGGTAGCCATCTTGCTATAATAACTTTTATTACTCAATTCTGAATACCTAGCTTTTATTATTCGCCTATTTTATTTATTTCAAATATAGCACAAAATGCGGACATACATAAAAATGGTCATACCACGTAATAGTGCGAAGTAAACGACGGCCCATATTCACATGACCATGCTCAGCGCATACTTAACTAGGCCGAATATAGCCTGTATCTGGGTATACGACTTATTGTCTGACTTGGGTGGAGAAGCATAACTGGCGTAGGTACTTATATACAACATACATATGCACACATAGATACATGTACACATATACACTCATATATAAATGAAACGATCTAAATATATTATAGTATTATTCTTTTGTTTGCATATTAGATTATATAGAATTATATTACATTACATTATGTTATATTACATTATATATAGATTATATTACATTATGTTTAATATCTTATATTACGTAGTGTAATAATAAACTTACGCAGGTATATTATTTTTTAAGACATTATTGGCAGAAGTTCGTTCTCTGTCCTTGAACGACCTATGTCGTCAATAAGCCATTTTTAATTTTTATTGAATAAAATGGTACTTTCTATTTTGTTATGACGTCATCAAGACGGTTCAATATTTTGGGTGCTATATAGTTAAATTGTCTTTGGGCAAATAAAAAATTTACCTTATTTACTTGTATTGTTTCAAAGCATCCGCTTATATCAACATCCATCCATACAATACCGGTTCACTTCAACGTTTTCGCAATGATTTTATATCGCATCAATGCGATCGTTTAATGCTGGAATGATTGATTGCGTTTTGTTTCGACACGTTCGTCGTTCTAAAGGCGATAGGGCTGCTTATAATTTATCATCGCGAACGTGACATTCGCCGATAACGAAAATGTGACCATTTCGATCAGGCGGCCATACACGATTGTCACTTATTTCAAATTAATGATATTGACTCACGTACATGTACAGTACAGTGTTGTACGATGCACTGAATTCAAATGCTGTGTGGCAAGTCAGAAAATTGAAGGACGTGTTCAATTAAAACGATTGCTCAATGACGAAATAGCCCATCATACTGATGCTCCGCAAGCTTCGGATCAGTATAGTAAAACGATGCCTTTATTCCTCGAAAGAGCCTACTTCTGTTTCCATGAAGCACGCAATGACGTACCTACGCCATACCACTTACGGCTAAGCTTCAGATGACTACTTACTCTCTACATAGGAATTCAACATTTTAATAAATTGCCTGATAAATTAAAGGCGATTAAAACATTGATATTTTCAACGGATCTATCGGGGTTTATGCTTAAAATCAATTTATTTGCGCATAATGAATTCTTAAGATACTTGAAAACAACATATTATTACCAATGTAATTTAATGTCTTATTTTTTAATTGTCAATTGTTGTAATAAAGTATTTTTTGTTAATTGAATTAATTTTGAAGTATTTTGCTGTTAATCGTTCTTTGTTTAATTGAGTCATTAATTTAATTTACTTGGTCATTCCTACACATTTCTGAATGTGTAATGGAAATATATAATCTGTATTGTTTATTCTTCATTTGTAAGCTATTCTGAAAACTGAAAAAGAAAATTTCTTATCGTTACGCTATCTAGCTGTAATGATTCAATTTCACGTAATTATAATATTTTTTAAATAGTTTAAATAATGGGATTTCTATAGTGTATGTTTTTTGATTATTTTCGTAATAATTACAATTAAACATTGAACACTTGTTTCTTCTATAGTCAATCCAAGGCTAAACATGGACATGCATTTTTATTTACTAGAATAATCAGTATTTTTTTCTAGAATCTTTGAATTTCATTTTTTCACAACGATAAATTATCAATGTTTCATATTTAATCCACATTTTATTAACAAAAGGTAAAATATATTCTAATATAATAAAACGATCACACTCAATCACATATAACCACCGCCAACTGCACAACGAAAAACAATAACGCGTTTATTACACGGCTTCCGAACAAAAAAGGAGTGTTATGCGGTCAGAGTTCATCTATGTATGTTTTCCGTTTCTTTATTTCACCATAACTTCTAAACGCTCGAACGGATTTGGAAACGTGTGAAATTGTTAGAATCGCTATGCCATCTCGAGTGTCATAGAGCATGTGCGATGCCTCCTTGCTCTCATATAAGGAGAAAGCGGCGTTTTCGATATAATTCGCCGTGCTACGTGTTATGTATGTAGTTGTGTTATGATAGCCATCATTTAATAGTTGTTTTTTTTCTGTTTTTGTTCTTTGCGGCTGACAGGGATAAAACTTGTAGGGCCAGTAACGAATATAAGTTTTTGGAATATTTATTTAGCAAAATAAATTATTCAAAACATACCACTAATGGTTGACTGTAAGATATCGCTATAGCGATAAGTCCGCCATTTGTGCATAAATTGTATTTTTATAAAACCAGTGTAATATTCATTAGGTTATGTTTTTATATCACAATAAAGTTATTCTATTCCATTCTATTCTATATACCTTAACTGTCCAAATACCAAGTGGGTAGTTGTTTAAATGTTCAACAGTCAATAAATTAACATACATATATCGTGTTTAGTATCAAATGAAAGGTCTGTAAGGGCCCTTAAGTACCGTTACATGCGATCAACAAATGCATCGATTTCCAGTGAAATACACTGCCACAATTCAGGTATTATGTTGACTCGTGAGCGATGAATTGGACCACGATGAAACAATACTTTTACTCGGAATATTTCGGATTGCATCATTTCCCGGCCTATATAAACCGGCGAAAAAGCAACCAAAGTATCATTCCTCGAGTGATCACCTCCCCCAAGGTTGCGACGGCATACTCGGTACCCCTCTCACTAGGTCGCTCAACGAGTCCGGCACCTTGGTTTCCTTTCCTTATCTTTTCCAGTCACGAAGCATCAGTCTGCAATCACACAGACTCGAACCGTGCCCAGTACAAGATACTAGGAGCACAAATACAATCCTCATCCATATACCCTCGTAACTGCAGTCGCGCATCAATACATTCACGACAACATAACCTATTCGGGAAGAGTTATGACTGGCAATATCAAACTTTCAATCGAATCATTAAATACCTTCTGCTTCACTCAAAACCGCCTTTCAATACGGAGTTAACTCGTAAGTTGATACCATCACCTCACACCGAACAATCTGGAGTCTAGTGAGGGGTGGTCCCTCACATTGGTGACCCCGACGTGATTGAGTACATTCCGGAAAACTTCTATCAATATGGATATATATGTATATATATATATTTACCCCAAATATTTCATTAAAAACCATAATAAAATTAATTATAAATACTATAGTTCATTTTCTGTAACGGCAGTCGTGTTTTTTATTTTTTTTAAATATATTTACTTGTTTTATAATTTTGATATTGGATGTAGTGCAGCAAACGGTAAAATTTCAGATTTTTACAGACAGCATGAAGGAAATATATTAGTTTTGAAAAATTGTTCTGCTGAGACAGAGACGGGCAGTTTTCCCGGCCGCCTTCCCCACCTAACCGTTTGGATACAGTAGTACTCAATATTAAACGAAGGTTTTTTTCGCTGGGTACTACAAGCACTTGAAAGCACTCCACCGGATATATAACTGGCATTCAATACAAAGTGAAGGTAAAACATAATGCCATTTTTGTCACGTAGAAAACAAACGCTGCAAATTAATGAACGCGATAGTTTCGATAACGCGCATACAGAATACCATTAAATCGTTGAAGAAAAATATATAATATATCTTGGTTTTGCAATTGCTTGTGAAATTTACTTGCGAAATATAAATTCAACTGCTTTTAGCTACTTGCTAGAAGTATGTTTGTGACTTTTTGATATATGAGTCGACTCGACTTTACAGTGATTTAAGCGAATGTAGGTCATATTATACAGTTTGGACTTGTCAGTTACTATGGGAGAGCCCGTCACCACAGGAAGGTATAAAATGATATATAATCATTCTTTCAACCATGAGGTGGACATCGAGACTTTTTAAAAATATAGGGACAAGACAGTCCACCGTCCCGCTACACCAACAAGCCCGTGAGAGACCAACGCCTTACCGCGCTGGGAAGTGAACACAGCGGGCGGCCTTGCGGTCTCACTACTAGATTTCGACGGGTTGCTCCACCACCCGACTGGTCCGAAGTCGCTTGCGCGGTCTCTACCTGATGTTAGAGATAATTCAGTTCAATTTATCGTGGGTCGTGGCGTCCTTTGCCCGTCTTTCAAGCGGGATCGGGTGGCTAACGAGTCGTTTCAAGAGAAGCTGACATCAGGACAACAACCACCCCCGCTGCTTAGGAAACGTATATGATCTTTTCCGGACATCCCCCCCCCCCCCTTGGTTATACGCCTCGAAGGTCTCCCATCACAGGAACTGATCCACCTGCCATGATAGGGAAAACAGAGTCCTTTCCAGGTTCAAACCTCTTTGAGGAGGCTACCGGAAGGTGGGTTGAACCGCGAGTAGAGCCGACCCAAGATAACACAACTGCAGGTAAGCGATATACAAGAGGAATATTTTAAGTCTTAGACTAACTAGCGGCCTTTCACGAAAGAGCCAGCTGGCTTCTTTCCCATGACATAGCTGCCGCTGGCCGGTGCCATGTCTAATTGTAATAGGTATGTCAATGGAGGCATGCCGTCGGGTCAAAGCGACACACAACGCCACATAGCGCACATAGCGCATCGTACGCAATCCGCGATAGACAGGTAAATACATTAAAAAGAATAAAAAACACGACTGCCGTTACAGAAAGTGAACTATCGTATTTATAATTATTTTCATTATGGTTTTTTTATGAAATATCTGCGGTTTATGAATTTATCCATATAGATACATGTATATTTCCGGAATGTTCTCAATCAGACCTTTAATTTGACACTAAACACGATATATTTATGTTAGTTTGTTGACATTTGGACATTTGGATATTTAGTCAATTAATTACTTGATATTTGGACTTCTAACAATACCAAACACTTCTAAATCGACTCAAGAGTTTAGAAGTTATGGTGGAATAAAGAAACGGAAAACATACATAGATGAACCCTGAACACATTACCCTTTTTTTTCGGGCAGTCGTGTATAAATTCAGGCGCGTCATCGCCGCCGCCGCCGGATGCGCGCGGATACCGAAAATTTCTGTGACGTATTCGGATGCATCGCCCGGCATCTATTATGCAAAGCTGCATTTGCGCGGGCGAGTGCATCGTTCGCCGCTGCGATGTGCATTATACAGCGGATGCCAATTTAATTCGCGCCCCAATACCCAGGACGCGCCCCACGCCCTTTCCGCCCTCCGCCCCGCCCTTCTCCCGCCCTAGCGCGCTAACTGCACACGCCTGGTGTTGCCTCACTTCCGGTATTCACGTCATGGCTAAATTTCTTTGTCAAAAAACCTCGGAGATTAATGTATTTATGCAGCTTTGGCCAGCTTGTTTTGTGGCCGGCCCAACTCCTGTAAACATTTTTTTATTTGTCCTAATTTACAAGGCTAGGCTGAAGGTATCTAACATGGACGACGCCAAAACGAGTTTGAGAATTATTATAACATTGAAAAACATATTATTGACACGACGCCAAAACAAGTATTCAGTATTATTTTATTTTTTATTTTATTTTTATTTTTATTTTTCAGAAAACTTACAGCGTTTTATACTTAATACTAACACATAATATATACATCTAAGGCCAATTAAAAGTTTTCACAATTAAATTAAATCTATTGTTACAGCGCAATGAGCAATGATACAAATGCAGGTTCAAGTAAGGGGAAAGGGATAGGGTAAGCTAAGTAAGTAAGTAAGATAAGCCATATTATGAGTTATGTAGATGTATAATATATGATGATATATAACGTATATACATATATACATACATACACGTGCACAAACAATAAATTAATATAAATGATACGATACGGTAATAATAAAATGTAAAAATATAGTTAATATAAATATATATATATATATATATATATATTTTTTTAAATTATTTTCAATAATATATAAAATTAGATTCATGAAAAGTTACTTATCTGGGGTCCTGGTGGACCAGAAACATTTTACCGATAGTTAATGTCCTCTTTAAATACTTAGGGCAGCAGCACCTGTTTCCGCAATTGATAATTTATGATGTTCTTAGTTATTGCAGCCGAATTACTGTATGCCCTTGGATGTAATAAGTATAGGAGGATGGTTTCTGTAACAGAAATGGATGTTAGTAACTTATTTTAGAAGAAATTATATGATTGAGAATATTTCGACACAAGTCGTATTCATCTCCATGACATTTCTCAGAAATGTCATGGAGATGAATACGACTTGTGTCGAAATATTCTCAATCATATAATTTCTTCTAAAATAAGTTACTAACATCCATTTCTGTTACAGAAACCATCCTCCTATACTTATTACATCCAAGGGCATACAGTAATTCGGCTGCAATAACTAAGAACATCATAAATTATCAATTGCGGAAACAGGTGCTGCTGCCCTAAGTATTTAAAGAGGACATTAACTATCGGTAAAATGTTTCTGGTCCACCAGGACCCCAGATAAGTAACTTTTCATGAATCTAATTTTATATATTATTGAAAATAATTTAAAAAAATTTACACCCTTAAAATATCAATATATATATATATATATATATATATATATATATATATATATATATATATATATATATATATATATATATATAATATATATATATATATATATATATATATATATATATATATATATATATATATATATATATATATATAATATACATCACAATGTATTTATAATGTTTAATATACATATGAACTTTATAGAGAATATTATACTGACTAGAAAGCATTGTTATAGTGTAGTGGTGATTGCCACAGCCTACGTACCCAACGGACGAGGAAATACCAATCAAACCCGAAGGCTGTTTATCGTATTTCTAATTTCTTCGAAGCAAGTATTTGAAGATAAATTAAAAATATCCACACATTGAAAGTTGAGGTTATATGATCGAAGTGCTCTATAAAAATACATATTTTGACCATAATTGGTATTGACTCTCGGTAGATAAAATAAATCTCGAGCCCTGGTCTTATTGTTGGGGATTCGGTAGGAGATTCTGCCAACAGAATAGGGACTGTCTATTTTATTATTAATAATATTGTACAGAAAACGTATATCATATTGGAGGCGCCTATCCTCGAGTGAGTCCATGTTATGACGGTTAAGTCTCTCTGATTAATAGTATTAAGTAGGTAATCAAATTATTCATTCAGAATACAGAATACAATACAATAAAAGAATGAATAATCAATTAAAACTAATTGTCTCATATTAGAATACGTCAGTTGCTAGTAATATATTAATATGGATATAAAACTATTAAAGCAGAAATAATATTTTGACAATAGCGTTGACTAAAGTCGGTTTTACACGGCAGAAAAAAAAACAGAACTAATTCCATGTACATATAAAATAAATAAATATTATAAGAATATTAACAGTCATCTTAGGCACTCTATACAAAAAATAATCACACAATAGAAAGTATCAAAACAAAATAAAAAAAAACAACGCATGGTCAGTTATGTTACGTTAAACATTGTAATCTACATATTAAATAATAAATTCATAACATTATTAACAAACAATAAAACGAAAATGAGGTACCTGAAAGTTACATATTAATGTTATTCCCATTTGAAAGAATTGGCTTGCTCAAGAAAATCACCCAGCTTATAGAAAGCATGTGTGGTTTGCAGCTTTTGTTTAATAAATCTTTTAAACGCTTTTGTTTCCATCTTTCTTGTGGAGAGTGGTAGCTGGTAAAAGAGCTTATAGCTCAAATATCCAAAGGACTTTTGTGTTTGCGTAAAGCGATGATTGGCAACACCGCCCGTGCGCTTCTCTGAAAATACCGACACGTTATTTCGCGCTTCTCAAACTACCTTGCGCCTTATTCGACGATGGACTCGTTGCAATACAATATGTATAATTCCTCCATTATACAAATAAAAAAAAAAGTTTTACCTACTTAATTTAATATTAAATCATATTGACACGGCTACCCGCACTATGAAAAACAATATCACAAAAATAACACTTTGAACATTTCTCAGCGGGTGTTTTAAATTTATGTATGTAAACAGAGTTTAGAATAAACCGAGAGTGATGCAACCATTTCTTATACGACTCCCCAACAAAAAAGGACTGTAATGTGTTCAGGGTTCATCTGTGTAAGTTTTCCATTTCTTTATTACACTATAACTTTTAAACGCTCGAACCGATTTAGAGGTATGTGGTATTGTTAAAACCGTTATGTCATCTTGAGTGACATAGGGTACCCTAACTGTCAAAATACCTAGTAAATAGTTGTCTAAATGTCCAAATCTCTAAACGTCAATAAATTAACATAAATATATTGTGTTTCGTGTCCAATTAAAGGTCTGATTGAGTACATTCTAAAAATATGTTTGCTGATACATAGATTACTACATTAGCCATAAATATTTTATCAAAAAACCTAAAAATAATAATTGAAGCACATTGGTTACGATCGTAACCAAAACAAAATATCCGTAAAAGCACCGTGGCTACTTTCGTAAACAAAGTTTGAACTCTCCGCGAAGCGGCATTCATCCTTCTGTCCTGCTTTTTCTCGTACAAATAGCCGTAAGGAACGAGTTGTATCCTTTTCCAACTAACATAAGCATAAACCTAACAAACATTTCATAGACGCGATAGAAAAAAATAAAGCGTGAAAACCGCGATGCTAACAAAATATTGTATTGGCTATAAAATCTTGTGAATAAATATTTTTGTACTATGGATGGTTTGTTTTTGTTTTTGTCTGCTGGATGTTGAATCTATTACCTCATATAAAACATCAAAAACATAGTCTAACCCTTAATTTTTAATTAAAAATCATTGTATACGTTGAGGTCTATTTTTTTCAAAGTTATTGGTTCTGAACTGTTTTATTTATTATCTATGCTCTCACACTCATACAAATGATGTCTCATTCGTAGCGCTTACTCACCATGGACAAAACATATAAACACAAGTATGGTATAATTCTACGGTCATAATTAGCCTCAAGTATCCCGCGCTTCGGCCGCTAAAAACCGATCTGCGCGCAGGTCGTATCAACGGGATAAGGCCGCGCGGGGCTGGTGCCGCAAGCGGTACAGTAGGTCACTTTTTGTAATGGCAGTCGTGTTTTTTTATTCCTTTTAATATATTTACTTATTCGCCGTGTTTGACCATGTTTCTCCAAAGGATGTAATTGTTGCGTTTAATGCTTGCTTAATAATTTTCCATTTTCTATCTAAAATCATAAATACCCTACGACGAAATGGCTTTCGTTTAATAGAATGTTTGCATATACTTGTTTATCCACTGTAAACGTTAGCGATTATTAAAGCGATAACCAAATCGATTATCATCCTCCTGGTCGACTAAATATTAAATGAGACGGACTAAAGGAAGAAAAACTTAACACTCCGGCCTTTTCCTATAAGTCTTAGTTGCCCCAAGCAGTTCTGGTTGCTTCTAAAATAATAAAATCCATCTATGGATTTCAGTCTACTGAACAACGTCTAATTTTCAATTAATTTATGATTTTATGGTCCATTTTCTATTCTCATTGTATTTGTTTTGATCGAACACGTTGTCGCAGATATTTTTTAAAATATCTTGCGTAAGTAATGTTATTCGAATTGCTACAATTTTTATCACACTTCAAACGGTATTTATCACATCCATTCAGTCTAGCACGTTTCGCTCAAAGGGATTCTAGCTAAAGAAATGCCACCTATTTCCTCCCTAGTTACATCCCATCCTATACGATACAGTTTTACAGTTGGATGCACAGATCCAATACAATAAGATATTGGTCACTGGAATGTGTTTGATGTATTATAAATCATCGTTAGGCGATCGTATTGGTAAGAATTTACCATTTTAGTTTTAATATTTTACAATCCGTTCAGATATTGTTTGATATAAGCAAAAAATCTGCCGATGGCGATTGCTATCATAAGAAGAATAAAAGAAAATGGTTTCAAAATACATACATGTTTAGATGTGAAATCGGAGACTATCGCGGTTGTTTCCCATTATAAATAAAATAAAAAACTAAGTTTGTAGCACCCGACGTTTCTATGTCTGCCATAGACAACGGCGTCTGCAATGTCGCCGAAACGTCGGGTGCTACAAACTTTATGCGGTAAATTGTATTGTTCACGACTGCCCAACAAAAAATTTGTAAAATGTGTTCAGGGTCCATCTGTGTATGCTTTCATAATTTCTAAACGCTCGAACCTATTTATAAGTATGTGGTATTGTTACAATCGTTATGTCATTCCGAGTGCCATAGGGCACGTGAACTGGCCAAAGTGCCGAGTGTACCGAGTAAATAATTATCTAAATGTTCAAATGTCCAAATGTCAATAAATTGACATAAATATATCGTGTTTCATGTCAAATAAAATATATCTAGGTACTTTCCGAAAAAATATAAGTATCTATAGAGATAAATACTATAAATTTAAGATAATTAAAAAAAAAATATTTTAAATACATTAGTTCACTTTTTGTAACGGCAGTTGTATTTTTTATTTCTTTTAATATATTTACTTGGTACTAAGAGAAGTTAGCTGAGAAGTCATGCTATGACAGAATGCCTGACATATTTGTATTCCTGGATGAGTCATGATGCTAGTCTGGGTACCGGAAGCGGTTTTGTTGTCTAGGAATTAATATAGTCAATACGTAAAATCAAATACTGAAACAAAAAAAAAATAGAAAAGTAACGCTGAAGAATTATTTGGCGAATTGTGTTTTTTTGTAAATAAATGATTGAGTTTTGAGTTGATCAAAATGATATTTATTACTATTCGTTTTTTTTGGTATACTCGGGAATAAAAATTTGGTGCTGGATCTTGGAACATTTGGCTCGTATTTTGGGTACAATAAATTTCGGGCGATTTGTATGTGTCATCGCTAGCCGAAACATTTCTGTCGTAAATTCGTTGATACCCTCAAGGTTAATCGTAGTTGAGCCCAATTAGAAGCGCTAAACGCGCTAACAAATTTGGGACGCTCATCTGTCGTGCGAATATGTTTTTCGCGAGAATCATTTCGCCTTGCTGGGAGGGTTGAGTCGCTTGTCAGGACAATTAATCTCTTTCCCGTCCGAAGTGCGGACGTTTTATCAACACATCTAAGGCATTTCGTCGTCCGTCTAGCTCGTCTGTCTGTCGGGGATGGGATTGGGAGCAAACGGCAAAGAGTATCCCCCGAGATAAATGTAATTAAATTATGGAATGACATTTTAATCCTATCCGATGTCGAGTACTCCATCCGTGTCTCCGTTGACCGTAATCGCATGCCTGGAGATTACTTTCGAGCTCGGATATAGGTTTCCTGCAAGTCATAATACCGAGTCATAGTAATCAAAATTTTAGTTTACTTTTCACGAAAAGTAGTACATATCTGCAAAGCCCCCTAATATTCTAGCATCAAATATAATAATATATATTACCTAAAGCGTTAAAAAAAGACGACTAATCACTTCAGTGATGCCCTAACCAAATGCATTTTATTCTGTAAAACAATTTGAAATTTGTGGCAGACTGAACAAATAAACGTGATTTGTGGGCATTCGTGTAAAAATGTATTAAAACATGAAAAATACGCCATTGCCGTTGATTTTATTTAATGCCTTATGGTACGAGTATTTTCCAAATTCTTTATTTTTTATTTAAATTGAAATGCGAAACTGTACGCATTCTTATTAATTAATAACGTTTGCATAATCCTCTAAATAGAGAGTTTAATTCTACGCGGACAGGTATGAAGTAGATGAAGTGGAAGTCGAATGTCAGAGACAAATGGCAGCCGCAGCGAGTGGCATGTCATCGGCACGCAGACAGAGCCACCGGGTGATTTAGCGCAACGGCAGCGACTCTCTGGAGCAATCTATAGAGTCGTCACTGGTGGCGTGGCTAATAATGCCACCGGCTTACTTGGCGATCGAGCGAAAGCCAACGGACAGCGCCCGCCGAGCTCAACAGGGAGCAGAGAGGAATTCTGCCCTTGATAGATTATGACATTCTAATTATACGCCACAAGTTCGCTAAATTATAAGGGAGACAATACAATTGCCGTTTACCTTGCCATATAATGTAAATATCCGTACGAAGATGAATAGAGGTGATAGCTTATGATAGATTTAATTAATATGATGCGTATCTCTATTACTGCGTACAATTGTACAAGTTTGTAGCTCAAACCCTACTCGCAATTCGTGAATCTGCAGCGCAGTCGGATGACAAAAATAAGTACGGTAAATTTCTTCCCAAGCACAAGCTCTGCTTAGTTTGGCGACATCGGATAATAAACGTCATTTTATTAGAGTTTAATGTCTTGCTGGGGTTTAATTAATTTGGTATAATATTTTATTTGATGTCTTTTAGTTGTAATTGTATTTTTTTGTAAGTTGCTTTATAAATAAATAAACAAAATAAAAATAATAAGTAAAACTGACTACAGAAAGAATTTTTAAAATCGGATAGCACATTCTTTAGTTACAAAAGTTGCTGGGTAATAACTGTGAAAGGTATTCTAAAAATAACTTTTAAAGGCAAACGGATTCTAAAAATATTTCTTGAAGTCGGTTTACAAAAGCTTATAAGCTTTTAAGGTCGTAACTTTTAGACGAATTAAACCGTTTGACAAATTCTGTACACAGACTGTTTTGTTTGTCAATGGGAAGAGTTTTTGTAGAAGCTGCCATACAAACGGACCCCAGCCAAACGCATGCGTCTAAAAAAATACTTATAGGACGTTTCATGTTATGATTAATTTAGTATTTGTACATTTTTGGTTTACTTTGGAAAACTGACTGCAAATTCTTGGCTTCTTAAATTATGTGTTTGTTTCTACTCTTGATTGTGATATTTCACAATGGGCGGGTTTATTAACATACGACAATTTCTTACAATCAAACCTACTATGAAATGTTTATATATATGTGTACTTGTAAGATGTGTGTAAGCGTGTGTCTTGTTATTCGCATTCGCTCAACATAACTGCAATGAAATTCCGTTAATTTTATCCCAACGGAAAATCGTGACCTAACCGGGAATTAGACTCTGAACTTTACGATGTAAGATCAGGCGACCTAATCACTATGCCACCGTGTTGTGGTTCTTCTCTCATGTTCAAAACAAAAGTATTAGACATCACGGAAATAAAATTAACCTAAATACCTAGGATGTTAAAATGTTTGAATCTAAGCGAGTAGGTACAATATACAAGTAAATGAAGTGCGGCGCTAGATGAGGCCCGTCGAATGTCAGAGACAAATGGCGTCCGCAGCGAGTGGCATGTCATCGGCACGCAGACAGAGCGCATTGCCATGCCATAGAGTGATTTAGCGCAACGGCCGACGCCCTAGCGCATCCTATAGAGTCGTCACTGGTGGCGTGGCTAATAAAGCCACCGGCTTACTTGGCGATCGAACGAAAGCCAACGGACAGCGCACGCTGAGCTCTACAGGGAGGGTTTCTGTCCTTAATTCTATGGCATTCTAGTTATATGCAACGAGGTTGCTAAGTAATAACGTAATCAATACACTTGCCTATAAAGTGAATATACGTCAGTAGATAAATAGATGTGAAAGCTTTTAGATGTCTGTTTATGATACGATGTATTGTGCAAATTTGTAGTTCAAACTCTACTCGTAATTCGTGACTGCAGCGCAGGGGGATGACAAAGACAGTGCGGCCGCATTTAGTGCTGTGTCATCGGCAGCTCGTTTCCGGCTGGCGATTATGAGTATAGCGCTACCACGCCACCTATTTACCCCCCCCCCCCCCCCTCTCCCAAATGGCCTAGCTAATTTTATTCCATCAGATTACTTCGCTATCTAAGTAAAAGCCAACCAATTAACTGGACACAGTCGAACTGTCAACGGATGCGATCGCTGATTGGATGGCTTAATATCCGAACGGAGATCCCATTTAATATCTCCATAGACCATAGCGCAAAGGATTTTTTTTTAAATTCAAGCACCGTAAACCGGATTGCGTCGTTTCCCGCGAAGGGATGGCCGTATTTCCTGAAAGGCGACGTGACGTTTTTTGTTTCTCCTTTAGCAATATCGCGGCGCTTTAATGCTATTAATTAGAATTCGGATTGCATTCTTTCATCGTATTCAAAAGGAGTATGAATTTTAAACTCGCTCCGGTCTCGCCGCTTCTCCCGCGGCACCAAGACGGGATTCATAAATAATTATTTTTCCGTTCTGTGATATTCTATCTCGGAGGAAGTTTTCGTTCGGCCCACTCCGCCTTTTCTCCCTCTCTCTCTCTCCCTCTCTCTGCTAATAAAATTTATATCTGCAGAATAGACTTTTTCGTGTAAATGATGGTTTTACAAAGTGCCGCTATTAGTGCTAAACAAAAGCCTCTGTAAAATATTTTAATTAGGAAGTGAGCGTCGTCGCACGATACAAAGAGAACCGGAGGGGCGGTCTGTTCACCCTTTAAGAAATATAACTCTCTTGACTTGAAATTGGAGCCATTCATGGTATTTCTCAAAATACGATAAAGCTAATTTGAATGCGAGATTCAGACATAATATTGCTCTTGTATTTATACATATTTATCGCTATTGTGGAGGTTTATTTTGGTCATATATTCCGTAATAGTCTACAGCTATAAGCAGGCGGTACCGCTGATGTGTTTGTAAGCTGGGAACACTAGCAGTTGGTGCCAATTATTAGGTAACACGGGTGGATCATTCTAATCACTCTCAGTTTCACCTGGTCGTCGCTGTGTATAGTGATGCGCACTGTACGCCATTCCAAAAGGCAAGTAACGACTAATTATTAGAAAATATTAAAATGTTTTTTTTTTTAATGGAGGATCTCCCTCTCTCTCTCTCTCTCTCATACACACACACACACATATGGAGCCGCATACAACAGTTTGTATAGCATTTTATTACTGACTGTATGTTAACTATGTAGATCGTTTCTGGTTCCCTATAATATTTAATTTTGTTGAGTATATATCCATGTCATAATCTTGTATAAATAATAATGTTACAATAAACATTTTTTTGATATATTTTCTTAATTGGTAATTACACAGAAAAAAAAATTAAGAAACAGGTAACAAAAGCCGATTGAGTTATTCTTAATATTTTATTTCTTTATTCATTATCTTAGTGTTAGTATTGAAAGTAGTCTATTAGTCAGTACTACTCAAACGTCAGTACTACTCAAAAAACAAAGGCTATATATTTCGTATGCCCAGATACAGGCTGTTCGGTCTAGTTGGGCATTCGTCTAGAATGATCGTATGGGATGTATTCATTTTCTTATTACTTATATAAATAATTACAAATCATATCTGTACGATCTCACTGTTAACTCTATACCAAGTTGTAACAAATAAATAAATAGTTTTAAATGACATTGACCTTTAAATGACCAATTAATGGGCCTTCAAATTTATAGCTATTTTGATAGGGAAATTATAGGGAATTATGGAATGTGACGATGTGAATATGGTTTCATTAAGTCATGCACAAGACAGCAGTGCACACACAAGCGCAAATACACACAAGTACAAGTACACACACAAGCACAGGTACGCGTTAAAAACAAGGTAAGCGTATATTAAATTTATCTATTTCTGACAGCGCATTTAAACCAAAAAGTATTATTTTGTATTTTAATTATTTTTTGTTTATTCCGTAGGCGGCGATTGGGGAGGGGGTCGCCCTCGCAGCCAATACGCTGCTGTCGGTGTCGCTGGATCTCGTACTCCATTCACGAATCGCTTCCATTCTTGACGATTTTTTTGCCACGTCTCGAGCATCCCTAGAAAAGTATACGAATGATTTCGTGTTTATATTTATAAAAATCGGGACTAACTAAAATAAACATTATTTATGTGGGCATTAGAAGCTACACTCGCTATTGACGGTAGGTCGCTCGAATATATAAAAAAATAGGAGGGTACATTGAAAAGTGGAGCGAAACTGAGATTTTTCGAATTGGGTACTGCTAGGGACGATGGGCAAAATAAGTGTGAAATTCTTTTTAAAATAAATTGGATAAATAATAGATAGAATCAAATTAGGAAGAATAATGATAACGAGGTTGTCTGACATCCGACGGAATAAAAGCCTATGACTATATTCCCGGAATCGAACAAGAAAAATGTAAATATAAAGAAATCAAACAAATGTTTAACCTAAATGCATCGTTTGTATAATACATCACACAAAAATAATAATTTAACTGAAGAGTTTCAAACATGTTGCGTTTTTTGAGGAAAACATATTTTTCGGATAATTGACGTATAAAGAGAGACGATATTAAGTGCTTATGTTTTTTGCGTTATCCTTAATATATTTCGACTTTGTAACTGCTGTTTACGGCCTTTGACTTTTGGCGAAATTGAAAGAATGGAAACTTTAATTAAATTTTTAAAAAGTGGCAATTAAGAATTCAAAGAGGGGAAAATATGCCTTCGCGATTATTACCTCGGCGCGCAGGAAAAAAAGGAAGCGTTTTTCCGGCGTATTTCAAGAATCTGTAGGGGAGTAAAAACGTGTTTTAGCGATCGCGTATAAATGAGTCTTACCTCAGGAGATCTGTAAAAGTACAGTTCACTGAATTTACTCGTTACTTTTCACGGTAATATAATTTATTATATTATTTTTCAAGAGCGTTCAGCTGTTTCAAACTTATTAAACTGGCCTAAGCCCGGAGGCATCCACCACCGAGCGGGGCTGAAATAACAAAGAACGGTATTTGCGCGTTTTGAATATAATCTGGTTTTTTACCATAGACCAGCGAGTTGATTGGGTTTACTCGTCTGTGATTAAATTATTTAATTATAAAGTCCGATGTACACGAAATTAATATTCCGCAGACAATCGTAATCGTTTGTATATTTATACCATATACAGCGCGGGAAGTACCGGTTTCCTACTCTTACGCATGTTAGCAATATGACGTCATTCACAGATCGTTGTCGACATAAGTTGTTGTAATGAATTCGTATAATACGTTGATAATAACATTTTAATTTTTGTTATTTTTATCAAGTTTTTTTATACGTTTTTTTAATATTTGAATCAAAACCTAATATCTAATCCTAATATTTTAGTTATACAACTATGTGACAATAACTATTCAATACTTCCATGTCACATAATATAACAATACAATACTTCCATGTGACAATAACAATTCAATACTTCCATGTGACATAATATAGCAATACAATATTTCCATGTGACAATAACAATTCAACACTTTCATGTGACATAATATAACAAAATCGAAGACTATCGCGGTTGTTTGACATTATAAATAGAATAGAAAACGAATTTACCGCGTGAAATTTGTAGGACCCGACGTTTCGGTGACGTTGCAGCCGCCGTTGACAACGGCGGCTGCAACGTCACCGAAACGTCGGGTCCTACAAATTTCACGCGGTAAATTCGTTTTCTATCCTATTTATAATAATATAACAATACAATACTTCCATGTGACGATAACAATTCAATACTTCCGTGTGACATAATATAACAATACAATACTTCCATGTGACAATAACAAATATTTCAATTAAATATTCTACAAATGATACCTTGTACTTTAAATACTTTCTTACGAATAAGCATTCTTCTTTTGATTGGCAATATAATGAAGGTTTTAATCATATCACGATTGTAAATGTGATTAATGGTAATAATAATGTAATATATCATTAGTAACACATCATATTATCAAAGTAATACAAGAAGATATAATAATATCTACTATGTATTACTTTTTAAGACAATAAAAAATGATTGTATTTGATTAGGTTACTATAGTTCCTCCAGTCCTACTTTGATTCGCAGTATCGTTTATTTCTGACTTAATTAAGAGAGTCGCTTTCGATTTGGCTTCTCCTTGTTCGTATTCTGAGCTTTACAAAGCGCTGTCGGTTTTACAGCCTCGAATCTGAATATTATCGATCAGCAGCAGCAACTGCGGGCGAACGAATACAGTCAGAGTCGACGACAAACTGCTTGAGGCGGCGTTTATCGCTCGAATATTGCCCCGGAGCCGGGTAACGTAATTTCAGACTTAGCCTCCGCCGAACCGCCTCGCCTCTTACACATTGTATCCAAAACGTCATAGTCGAACTCCTCCTCCGGCCTTGTTTGGGCGATGTGACATCTCCCTCGCGGATTGCTTTTCCCGGCGCCACGCTACGTGCCCGCACTCGTGTATCCGCCAGACTGGTAAATGGGCCTCAAGCTTCCACTGCATGCATGCCATTTAAAGAAAACTGAAATACGTATCCGCGTACTTCGTAGATATGTCCATACGCGGTGCATGGGGCGAGTCTGGCAATTTTTGAAGATGAGATTTCTCCGTGCGGTCGCGCGCTCGGCTAACTGTGCTAAACTCTCGTAGATATTGCTCATTACATTCCCTTCCTTATTAAATTGAAATTGTCAATTCCGATGCCGGAGCGAGATCCGGAGAATACGCGGATCAGTGCTGTCGCTCAAATTACTTTTATTAGCTCGGAGGCGTTCATTGTTAGGCGGCTCCTTCTCTTCGGGTACGGAATATTAAGTTGGGGCGGCGCATCTAATGTAGTTTATAATGTCATGAACACTCAATCAGCTGATGCAAAACTACCGCACTAAATATTTAACGCTGCGAGCTTGATCGTTCACACCGACTTGTGACTGATCCTTCATTCTCATCGGACTTCAAAGTCAAAATCATAGCTCAGCTCAAAATCAATCATAGCTGGACCTTCATAGCTCTCGTTACCTTCGGGCGCTCCTGGACGGTTTGCGCACCGTGCGACGTCAGCCAATCGATCGTGCATTCCGACTAACAGCCGGGGGAGTCTGGAAACAGTACTGTTTCCTATAGAGCGGGGGTAGTTGTTAACCTTACGGCAACTGCTCTTGACCAATCTGCTAACTGATACCGGATGAACAGCCGTGCCAAGGATGCCGCGGTCCGCGATAGATTTGGTAGACACCGTATCACCGCTACCTAAGGGTGAGGACCGCGCAAGCGACTTCGAACCTGTAACCAGTCGGGAGATCAGAGTAATCTGGTTGCAACTGGAAGTAAGGACGCGGGCTTACTAGTTTATTTAACCTGGTTATCTTACGGTAAGGCGTTGGCTTCTTACGGGCGAGTGGGGTAACTAGACAGTGGACTGTTTTCGTACCAAGTCTTCTACGCTCTCCGCACGGGAGATTGAACGATCTAATATCGTTAACATTTCCTGAGGTGACGGGTTCACCCGTTGTGATTGATAGGTCTAGCTCTCGCTACCGCCAAACAACGTAACAGCTGCTATAGAAATTGCCGCCGTTCTGAAAGTTTGTAACCTCAGCGAAAACGTATGCAGTTTAAAAAAAAATGCTGGTGATGGAGATCTTCACAGAGGCTCAGTAAACGAACCTTAAATGCGTGCAGAAGTCCATCGAGTTATGCATTAAGGGAATTTAGAACTTCGGCTACAAAATAAATGCTTTCGAGACAAATTAACCGAAATCGAGATCTTCGAAAAGGAGTTGTATTTATTTGCATTGCTGTCTCGATTTGATTAAACGCGACCAAAAATAAAATACAGGAAATGAATAAACGCATTGATGACATGAACAGTTAACTAATAATGCAGCTACAGAGGCAGATAACGAAGGTGTTAACAATACTGTTACTAATCTATTTGTTACCAAGCTACAGTGGCCTTTTATAACTTACACTGTTACGTTAGTGGACGAGACAAAATCAGCCAAAATCGACAGAGGAGTTGTCCTTATTAGCATTACTTCCTCCACTCTTCAGACGGACTCGATTGAACGCGACCAAAAATAAAACTAGATCCAAACTACCTTCGTTAAATTTAACAGCAAATATGACAAGATGTGCAGTTTAAAAATGTCATTACATATTATGTGAATCAAGAAAAAAGTCGACCTGTTCAACTCGCAAATTATTTATTTGGGTACGGTTATTAAGTATCGTTCTTCAAATGTTCCATTACTTTTTACGATTTTTTTCGATCAAAAAATGATTTTCATGACCAGTTTCTAACACAAAATATTTTCATAACCGCTTTACAATAATTTCTTTATTTTCATATATGTTTATTTGATTAATTTAATTTAATGTTTATGTTATTTTATTTTACAATGTTTATCTTAGTTTATCTTAATGTTAAGACTGCCGGTGTACATGCGATTTTGTTACAATAATGAGTTTAAACAAACCGGTGGACGCGGATGAACGTCCAAAAGATCGCTCTCACGATAGAATTCCCGCCCAAGGCCGACGAAATTGAATTCGTATCGCGTATCTGCTAAGTCGACCAAAACGAAGCGTTTTCTGAAGTCAATTCATAAAGGACCACTCATGCCAAAACCAAACTTATTACAATCTTTGGTTAGGTAAAATAAAAAAATAAAAATAAATGGTACGTTTTTTATTTATAAATATAATAGACTAGCTGCGCCCCACGGTTTCACCCGCGTGGTGATGAAAAATTGTGATAATGATGACAGAAAACTATATATCTTTATAAATTATAGCCTATGTGTTATTCTGATGTGTAAGCTATATTATTGTAAAGTTTCATCAAAATCCATTTAGTAGTTTTTGCGTGAAAGAGTAACAAACATCCATACATACATTCTTACAAACTTTCGCGTTTATAATAGTAGTATGTGTGGTTATATACCTACATATATAGCTATATTTTTTGTGTCTATTTATATATTTGTATATGTATGTGTATGTATGTATGTACGAGTATATGTCTAAATAATGTAAATATGTATTTGTTGTATTTATGTATTATTTTATTTTATTTTATTTTATTTGGTACCCAAACAGAATATTGACAACACATACAGTGACATATATTTACTACAGTTACATGACTACATCAATATCCTTTTGATATGAGTACACAATTAGCACAATGCATGAACAATTGTTGAATTTTTAAAAAAATACGTATAAAAAAAGGAAAAAAACAAAAAATACCAGAATTACAGTATTTTAAAGAGGGACGCTTTGAAGGAGCATAAACTATCATGAAATATATCGATGCTATTGTCAAGATGAAATTTGTTATACAGACGACATATACGTGGGATTACGTTATTTACTCCGGTATAGTTTTTTGCTAAAGGTGTTTTAAATAAGTCTGGGTATCGAAGACTTCTTTTAGTAATGTTAAATTGTATTTTTTCTATAAAAGAGGTATCGATTTTATTATTTAAAATTTTGTACAGGATTAAAAAATATATCAAAAAAGTATGCGTAATCATATGTACAGTTGTAAATTTTCTTGAAGGCAATTATTGGTGTTGGGTAATCATTTCTTTTTAATTAAAGTGTGAGTGTATTGCTGAATAATAAATAATATATTGTGTGTGTGTATGTAAGTATTATACAAGTGTGAATATTTACACATTTTTTCATATCGAATTTAATCTTAAGCAAAATATTAGGGAGTTAGGTATGCGATGTGCCAACAACTTTAGAATTAAATTGTTTCTCCTGCACGATTTATATTAATGTTTACCAATAAATATCATTGCTCTTTTACTGTAAATTTTATTGTTCCTAATAAATAAATAAATTGTGATGAAACTAAAACTGGCAAAGTCCAGGACGAATTCCTAGATGCATCTAAACGACGCGAAGCTATAATCTCATCAGACGTTAGCATACTGGGAGAGTCGAGATAATTACTAAAAAGACCTTTGGTACGTATAAAAAATCCTAACATACCAAATGCCTCACATTTTAATAAATAGCCTTTGATTTCTCCAACCTTAACTGTCAAAATTCTATACTTTGCATATGTTCCTCACCTTGAATATGCGTCTCACTTATTTGGCAATCCATTACTGGCTAAACCCCAGCATTCATCAACTTTCATATTCACATCTTTCGCAGTGCAGGCAGCCCGACTCTGGAATTTCGTGCCTTAGCCCATAAGGCTACTTGAAGACCTGAGTCGGTTTAAAAAATCTCTAAAGAGACATTTATTCAACTCATGAATACCCACCGTCCCCCTTCCCGTCACCTTTTCTTGCCCTTATATTCCATTCCTCTCTTCGATATCGAGTTGACACACGTTTTATTTTATTTGTGATGATTATTGTAAGTGTATTCATTTATGACTTCCACTACATTTTAAAATTATTTCTTTTATAAATCAATCAACCACATAAACCTTTAGTCACAATAATCTTGGCGGTATGGTCGATAGATTTTGCCACTTGACACTGTGTTGTACTCTATTGTGGGTGCAATAAAGTTTTTCAAACAAACAAACAAACAAACTTAGTCCCCTTGAATTAAACTTCTATTTTGGAAAGTATTCTTCTAAGGTCAGCGTTTCTTTCTGTCGCATATTACTTTCAAACAATTCACCACGACGTCCTCCAATCTTCTTCGCACAGCAGTAAAAATATCAATTCCTTATTGCTCCATTCCCAACTCGAAAGCATCGACCCCAATCCTCTTCTTTCACTATTACGAAAGAAAAAACAATACACAGCTAGGGAATAAAACTCCGCAGTAATCTTTAGTGGAACGCAGAATGAGACCGGTGCGTATCCCTCCCTACCAATAGCCGATCCTCATAAAATGGACTTTCAAGCGAGCCGAATGGCAAGTTTCAAAGGCTAATCCATGTCAAGGGTCGAGATCTTCCATGCTAGCTGCAACCTATGAGGTAGACTATACTAATTAATTATGAATGCAGGAAATGCAAATTAATTTGCAGGAAATGCAAATTTCTTAATTCTAAATTAAGATCGCATCTCCCCTAACAGAAACTATTGCAATATTAACAAAATTCCGTAGCTGACTTCAGTGTAGTAATCGCTCGATGAACAATGTCGCTGATAAAGGAGAACATACATATCTATACTAATATTATAAAGAGGTAACGTTTGTGAGTTTGTGAGGTTGTAGGGAGTAATCTCTGGATCTACTGAACCGATTTTGAAAATTCCTTCACCAATAGAAAGCCACGTTATTTGTGAATGTCATATGCTATATATTAATCCGAAAAATGAAAAGACTTTTTCGTGGTAGTCAGATTTGCAAAGTAAGTCGGAGAAAAAACGTTCGAACGAAAACGTTTCTTACGAACGCTGCCTTAACGATGAGAGATATATGATTGAGTTATAGAGAAAATTGTAGAGATTGATAATGCCCACAAAAAAATACGCCATGTACTTAGGCTCTTAGGTACTATGCACAAAAATATTTTTAAAATTGAGTCAATACCAGAAAATAAATACATTGCATAGTCCTGTATCAACGTCACCTAACTAGACCGGGTTCTGTTCAAAGGTAAACATTGTGAAGTTGTAGGAAGTAATCTTTGGATCTACTCAACCGATTTTGAAAATTCTTTTACCAATAGAAAGCCACGTTATTTGTGAGTGTCATAGGCTATATATTAAATTGAAAATTCTTTTACCAATAGAAAGCCGCGTTATTTGTGAGTGTCATAGGCGATATATTAATTTGAAAAAAAAAAGACTTTTTCGTGGTAGTCGGATTTCCAAAGTAAGTCGGAAAAAACGGTCGAACGAAAACGTTTCTAACTAACGCTGCCTTAACGATGAGAGATATATGATTAAGTTCTAGAGAAGTGCTTGATAGAGCTTGATATTGCCTACAAAAAAGTCAGCGACAGCATATGTCTAAATTTTATATTTAAGTCACAAAAAGATTTTTTTTATATTTAAAAATAATTTAAATCGTTAGGTCATGTTTGTTGGTTATATTATCAAAAAATATGAATTCATATCAACATATGTAAGTAAATTTATCGTCTCAAGTGTTTAAAATAAAAGACTTTTCCATTTTACTGCATAAAATTTCACTTTTACTGCATAAATGGTTAAAGAGATAAGACACCCACAAATAAGACACTCATAAGAAGACACTCACAAATAACGGTAATATAATCAAATTGGCATGCAAATACATACATACATATGCAGTAAAAATATAACCCTCCTTTTGGCAGTCAGGAAATAAATCATAGCACTCAGTACTAACCGAACCACACTCATAATTTCATCACAAGTAAAAATGTTTACCGCCCAACGATGTAGGCACAGGTCACCTAGTCTATTAATAAGGAGGTGCACAATGAAATGCTAACAACGCGCATCGCGGACATCAAAACATCAAAATGGAAAATATATATATGCGTTAGGTTTGAAATATATTAATTTATAACAATCTTACCTTTCAATTATTTTTTACATACCATATGATATGTATGCTAGTATGGTTAAGGTATCAGTATTAGTATCAATTTATTCATTTAGAATATACAATAAAAGCATGTCGTAATAATCATCTAAAGCTAGCTATCGTATATTAGAATTTGTCAGTTTATATATTGACATAAAATGAATTAAATAGAATATACATTTCATTTTAACAATATTAATATTAAACGACATTAAAACGAATTTCTAATAGAATGTATCAACCTACAACAACTCATTGGATGTACTTTAAAGCGAGCCCAATGGCAAGATTCAAAGGCAAATCCATGTCAAGGTTCAAGATTTTTCAAGCTAGCTGCAACCTATGAGGTAGGCTATACTAATTAGTTATGAATGTGTAACGGCCCTTAAGTATCGTTACATGCAATCAACAAATGCATTGATTTCCAGTGAAATGCACTGACACAGATTCAGCTATTATTCTACCTCGTGAAGCGATGAATCAGCACGATGAAACAATACTTTTACTCGGAATATTTTGGATTGCAACATTTCTCGGCCTATATAAACCGGCGAAAAAGCAACCAAAGTATCATTCCTCGAGTGATCACGTCCACAAGATAGCGACGGCACACTTCGGTACCCCGGCTTCTTGGTTACCTTTTCCTTCCTTTCCATTATCGAGGCGAGAAGCATCAGTCTGCATACCCACAGATTTGAGCCGTGCCCAGTACGAGATACTAGGAGCACAAGTAAAATCCTTCTCCATACACCCTCGTAGCTTCAGGCAGATAGCCACTACATTCACGCGCATATACATATATCCCATTCGAGAAGCGTCACAAACTGGCAATATCTAACGCTCAATAAAAACCTTCTGATATACTTAAAATCGACTTTTAATACGGAGATAACCCGCAATTTGACATCACCACCTCACACCGAATAATTTGGAGTCTAGTGAGGGTTGGTCCCTCACAAATGCATTTGCAGGAGGTACGTCTACCGATACTCAGGGCGTGTTAAATACATCGGTCTTTGACGGACGCGTTCAGTCCCGCGCCGCAATTTAATCAACTCCTGTTACACCCCCATGGGAGCTAATGGGTCTTGTTGCAGTTAGGCCACTAAACCACATGTGTATAATATCGGCCAAACGCACACCCATCCGGCAGCCTCCCCGCAAAAGTGCGAGCCCAGGTAGGACCCTGGCCTGCAGGCCAGTTTCTCTAGAAATCGCTCTTCGGGCGCTCTCCTGATCGGTTTGCGCACCGTGCGGCGTCAGCCAATCGACTGTGCATTCCGACTGATAGTCGGGGGAGTCTGGAAACGGCTTTGTTTCCTATAGACCGGGGGCGGTTGTCCACCTAGAGGTAGCCGCTCTTGAAACGACCATTCTACTACCCAATACCGGGTAAAAGCCGGGCAAAGGCTGCCGTGGTCCGCGATAGAATCGGTATACACCGATCACCGCTACACTAGGGAGTGGATCGCGCAAGCTACTTCGAACCTGAACCAATCGGGAGGCCGGAGAAATCTGGCAATAACTGGTAGCGAGGGAGGTTGGTCTGCCCGCTGGTTTAACTACGCGGTAGCGGCAATACTTCGTACTTGTTTTTTTTTGGGCCAACGTTTCAAATCAAAGTGTAGCATTTGGAGAGGAATTCAGACCGCTCTCGTGATTGTTCCGCCCGGTACAACGCAATCCCATAAACCGCCGATGAAAATTTACTTCTATCGAGAATTTTTGAGTGGATTGTTGAGACAATAAACAAAGCGTGGGAATTTTTGTCGGTCGTGTTAAAGAATTAATAGACTTTATTTTGTGTAAACACTGTTTGTTTGAGACGGTCGGGCAGGTTTTTGGGGGGCTTATCCGTACGTCAAACTGAATAAGAAAAGTGATATTTTTCTTTTTTTTGCCACGGGAGATTTATGTGAATTGAAAATTCAGTTAAAAATTTAGATAAAATTTATAATGTATTTATTTAATATCTAATATAATATATAATAAAATAAAGTCTATAAGACAGTAGAGTTGAAAACTATTTACAAGAAAGATATTTGGACTTTATAAATAGGATAGAAAACGAATTTACCGCGTGAAATTTGTAGGACCCGACGTTTCGGTGACGTTGCAGCCGCCGTTTTCAAGGGTAAACTGCCCTTGAAAACGGCGGCTGCAACGTCACCGAAACGTCGGGTCCTACAAATTTCACGCGGTAAATTCGTTTTCTATCCTATTTATAATGTCAAACAACCGCGATAGTCTTCGATTTCATATATTTGGACTTGGCGGTGGTTATCGAGAAAAAAACATTTTAGTTCAATTTCAGTATATATTTTTTTCTCAGTGATATGTAGGTGCCCAAATACAAAAAAAAGTTGTATCAACTCAGTTAATCTTATTTAATCAAAAAAAAATACAGTGAAAAAAAAAACAAAAAATATAATAAAAAGAAAAACTATACAGGTATTTTGTTCAGTTTGATGTACAATTCTTTTCTGCCCCGAACATACCAGATATATGTGTGTGATGTTTTGTTTTATTTTGAAATTCTCTGACGACAATGTATTAAGGGTTGTGAGCACCTGCCTTTATTCATTACTGAACGTACTAATCGCTCTAACTAACTCAACGACTGTATACGATAAAACATACTCGACATATCGCTTTATTACATACAGACCCAGAGAAACATAATACGCCCACACTAATGTAGTTATCCCAGTGTTCGATTGTTAATTCTAAATTGAGATCGCATTTCCCCTAGCAGGAACTATTGCAATATTAACCAACTTCCGTAGCTAACTTCCAGAGTAGTTATCGCTCGATGAACAACGTCGCTAATAAAGGAGAACATACAAA
The DNA here is from genome assembly GCA_944548615.1 of Micropterix aruncella. Classification (NCBI taxonomy): domain Eukaryota; kingdom Metazoa; phylum Arthropoda; class Insecta; order Lepidoptera; family Micropterigidae; genus Micropterix; species Micropterix aruncella. Next base: position 29,569,794 of record OX155951.1, read on the forward strand.
TGTATCTATTAATAAAGAGGTTCACAATTCAATGCTAACATCGCTCATCGCTGACAGCAAAACATCAAAATGACAAATCTATCTACGTTAGTTTTGATTTACTAGGTCTGTCCAGTAAATAAGGGAAGTGATTTTTTAAATATTTTATCTTCCAAAATTTAGGGTAGTTCAATCTTATCTTTTTCAATATACTACCCATTTGTAGCAATGCACTCGTCCTACCTCCGTTTCCATTGTTCAAAACATTTCTGGAAGTCTTCAGGAGTCAGGCTCTTTAGCTGCTTCGTCGTTTCTTGTTTTATAGTCTCCGCGTCGTTCCAGTGCACCCCCCGCATGATATTTTTACATTTAGAGAATTAAAAGAAGACTTAGGAGGCTAAATCTGGTGAATAGGGAGGGTGATCAATCACCGTAATCTCATTACGGGCCAAAAACTGGTGGGCAATCAGTGATGAATGTCAGCAAGTTTTGGTCAATTTTTGCACAACATTTTCTCAACTCCAAACGTTTTGTTAAAATCGTGTGCACACATGGCATGATTTGCTTAAATATATCCAAACAGATGATCGACGATCGGAAAGCACAAGAGACCGCACATGTTTCGACAGAAATTTGATGTTGACTCGTTGTTCGTCAATCTCCATTGTCGGCAAGAGTATAAAACACGAGCCACAAAAAAACCCGGTTCGAGCGGTACGAATGCCCCGATGGTTTAGTGATTACTGACGCTTCAGTGGCTCACACTGCAATCAAGTAGCCAATGGTCACACACGAACTTCAAATCAAGGCCACCCGAGCAAGGCAGTTCGCGTATTTAAAGGACTGACCTCGTATTTCAAAATATTTCAAAATAATTTATAACAATGTTACCTTTTAACTATTTTTTTATCAAACCTTATTAGAAATATGCTAGCACCGGCGCACAGTGGGTTCGAATTAGTATCAGTATCAGTATCGATTTATTCATTCAGACTATACAATATAATCATGTCGTAATAATCATTTAAATATAGTTATCGTATATTAGAATTCTTACGTTTGACTAATATATTGACAAAAATAAATCAAATAGAACATTAATTTCATTTTAACAATATTAATATTAAAGCTCATTAAAATGATTTTTTAGTAGAATGTATCAGCCTACAACAGGAGAAAGTAAAGTTGATTAGAGTACAAATTAGGTAGCTACTAAAATACAGTGATATAACTAATAGATATTGTTACAATGTTATTACTAAAATAATTTAAAAAAGGTATCAGAAAATAAACTTAATACTGTGTTATATTGGTTCCTGACCTATGAAGTTGCTGTTCTATAAAGGAAATTTAAGGCCAAAAATGTTGTATGAAAAAAATATATTTAATTAATAGAAATATTGACCCCTATAATCTATGCAGATTTGTAATTTTAATTGGAGTTGCTTAATTCCTCTGCTGTTAAACTCTCGGGGACATGAACCAATGAAAGCTTTGAAGGCTTTTTTCACCGACTCTTCAAAGTTGTTATTTCCCTTGTAAAAAAATATCTAAATTCTGAAAAAAAAAAATGAAACTATTGGATCAAGGTCTGGCAAGTACGGTGGGTGACCAAGAGTATACAGCTGCAAGTCCCGCAACTTTCCGACTGTTTGCAGTGAAATCTGAGTTTATACGTTGTCATGCAGAAGCAGTGGCTATGAGCGATTGACCAGGTTCGGTTATTTAATCACGAGCTTTTCCATTATTGTTTGCAGTCCTTAACAGTACACATTTACGTTAACTGTATAACCAGACTGCAGGAAGCTGTAATAGAAAACACCTGCACACAATCTCGTATTTGAAAATAATGCAAATTTTCAACTTTACCATGGTTGCACAAACGAAAATATTTCAGCAAAAACAAACGTCGAAAAGACAAATAAACAGCTCATTCTTAAAAAATAATGTCATGGCCTTAAACTAAGTTTTATTTAGATTTTATTGAACATTTATTTGAATTTAAAATTCCATCTCAATTCCAAGTTAACCAAGTTCAAAGTGACCAGTATGAAAAAACATCAATTACATAGATAAGAACCCCATATGAATAGACAGTTTTCTGGGGAACGCTTTGATCACACGCGTTCATGATTTCCTTATGTTAATTGTAGCAGCATACAAATATGGCCAAAATTGGACATTTTATAATATTATTTGTACATGTTGATTTTTTCCAAATTCAATTCGGAAGAATAGCTCCTATTCTTCAACGATGAAAATTTAAATAGCCAAAATTATATTACGCGGCTGAGCAAAGAAGTATGGGCCAACGGCTGCTTTAGCAGACGCAGCATTTCAAATATAGAGAGTAAATAATAATGGGAATTTTTTTTATCGAAAAACAAAAATTATCTCTCTAAGGACGCGTATACGAATCACTCTCCAGCCAATTAGGATATTTTTAATTAGAGGTCTTATCAAACCGCTGCAGGCATCAGACGAATAAGACGGGAGTATTTGAAATTGATACCTAATGACTTAAACCGGCTGACAGTGATATAATTCCAGCAGCTTGCCCAAATTTTGCGATCACCCGAAAATGTTTTGAAATTTAAACCGTAAACACTGTTGTTGTGCCGGAGAAATGGCGCAATGTTTTGTTTATTTCATTGTTTTTTAATAAATAATTCATAGGTTGAATTAAAATTTTAGCTACTGAGAATTAACGAGGACTATATTAGCTAACATTTTATATCTGTTCTATCACAAAAATAATTAGAGGCTATTTTGAAATTCAGTCCCATACTTCCCAGTTTTCAACGTTTTTTGCGATAGATAGGGTCTGTAAAAAATGTTTTACGAAAACAAATGTATGAAACATTCCAAATGTAATAATAATACCAGAAAATTAAAGATCTCAGCATTGTAAATTTTCATTATAAATGTAACTAAAACGGACTTCTTCGGCTGTTTTTTTAACTACACCCTTAAACACGTATAGACTTAAACTAAAAACATGATAATTACAAAACATTGGAATGATGTTGGAAAGCTACAAAGAGCTATAGGAAAATATTTGTTTATACAACTTAATGGTAAGGGATAGTTAAAATTAACAAAAAATACAAGCAAAATATTTAAAAAGCCTTCCAGTGTCTTTAAGCTATGATTTTTTTGTGTAATTTTTATTATTTATACATAATATTATCCTTTCCATGTCACCCTTACATAAAAGCTTCTGTTTTGCCCGACCGGTAACTGGATATAAAACGTACATATTACTCAAAATATGGCATAATTTCATCATCAACATTCTATTAAATTACTTTCTAATAACAAACATAGGCATAGTTTATATATAAATATGAATTATAATAGAAAAGAGAATCTTATATTGATAAATCCTTTCTCACAAAAAATCGGAATTCGAAGTAAGGAGTGCGCAAAACACAAGTTAAATCCGTCTTCAACAGTGCCTTTTCGCAGTCAAATAGAAATTCGACAGTCGACGGCTATTTGTCTATACTATCGGAGAGAAAAGGGGCGCAGGATTTATATTTATTTTAACTTTCCGTTTTGCCCGCCCCCTATTTCAGTTTGCTCTCCCTTATCCTACATGGCACACTAATTCCAAAAAAGGCAAAATACGATAATAATAATTACAGGTAAAATGAAACTGAAAGAAAATGAAAGAAGATATCCAAACGTGTAAAGTATTCGTCAGGGCTGTGTCATTTGTTTACTGCCTACAACTGAATTTATTTTTAGCATGCGCTACAGCGACAATGTATACTTTGATTGAACTCATCCTCAGAGGTCGAACACGCTTTTTTCGTCCATCCCTTCAAATGCATTTTTCATCTAATGTTGGATTCGCAGTCGCCGTTGTCTATTCCGTAGTTTTACATTTTTCTGTCGTTCTTCCACATATTAATACTCTCGCATGTGCACTTCAATAGTTCTTCGTCATTCGTTCATGGAGTTGCCATTTCAGATTTATAGGTTCTCTGGCAAAAATCCTTTTAATTTTATGACTGCCGCCCAGCCTCGCCTCGCCTCGCAGTGACACGACGCGACGCCCGAAGCCAGTTTCAATAAAGTTATCTGACGGTGAAGTTTACTGCGTTCCATCTTTTAAGCATGTCCAACTATTCGTATTCACCGATTCCGCATTCGGCATATTATGCAATCGAATTCTGGAGACTTTCTCGCTGAGGAGGAAGAAGTATGCGAACTTTCAGGGACATAATGAAAGAAAAGGAACTTTAATTATCCGTTGTGTATAAATGCGCGCGGATTTACGCTGTCTTGCAGTATTCAATGTTCGCCAGGAATTTTATAATGTTTTGATTCTCTATTGCCGTAGTCTTCAAGATTGACTGGTATCATAGCTGCTTCAAGAAATAGATAGGGTTTTTGAATTATGAGATCCCTCTGTTAGGCCTTAGGGGATACTAGTCTTGATTCTCACTATCATCTTTCAATTGTAGTTTAAATACTCAACGAAAATTTTTGATTAATTTTTCATGTTGTTTGCTATTATGGATATCTTCCCTATTTTTGATATTCTTCCGTCATAACAAAAAATTCGCATCTGATATACTTGTAAATTCATAACGGAGAATAATACATTAAAGTTGTGATTACTCTGAAGGCTTGTAATATTTTTGATTGAAGTGTTTAATTTGCGTATGTGGGACATGTTATCATGACCATTTACTTTTTATTTATTTCATTCATTATTGGATTCGTTTGATATCCCCTTTCCAATATAGCATAATAAAAACGTAAAGATTAGACAATTCATTCAAAATACGTAATTGGCCAATCACGCCTTTTCAGCGTAGTATTTTATATGACTCAGGCGGGACTGATGTACATTCCTGCGCGCACCTCGCCTCACCACGTCTTCATAAATCGAATACCAAGTAGGAAAAGCGTAAGCGGTTATGTACTTCGTCAATTTAAAGAAGTATTAGCTATAATAAAAAAAATATTAACCATGAAGTAGGTTCAGAGTATTAACCATTTATGTCTTTTCATTTACAAAAACGTGAAATATCTCTTTCAAGAAGGACGAATATGAGTAACTCATCTTCTATCTTCTTTTTCTTCTTATCTTCTTATATGTAAAAATGAATCGCAGTGCGTTAGTCTCGCAAGATCTCGAAAATGACTCGACCGATTTGAATTATTATTTTTTTTGTTTTGTTTGCCTTGATTCAGGGGTGGTTTACAAAAAAAAATATTTAGGAAAAATTAAAAGAAACAACTGAAAATCGAAAAAATCGAAATTGATCATTTTGGGAAAATGACCTACTTTCAATAGATGGCGTTCGCGGCGATCCTATTGTTTAACAGCTGTGCCATCCATAACTGTTATTCATTCCGTGCGATTGTGTAAAATTCAAAAAAGTCGAAAAGTCGAAAAAGTCGAGAAAGTCAAGAGTCGAAAAAGTCAAAAAGTCAAAAAAGGCGAAAAAGTCGAAAAAGTCGGAAAAGTCAAGAGTCGAAAAAGTCAAAAAGTCGAAAAAGCCGAAATAGTCGAAAACGTCGAAAAAGTCGGAAAGTCGAAAAAGCATTTATATATTTCATCATGTAAATTAAATATGTTAAATTTATTTTAATTACAAACGACTTTCATTTTATCACCAAATGAAACTCATCCCGTACCTACATGATGCGGCCATATTATAGATTTCAATGAATTGGATTTGGAAGGTTGATTAGGATCAATAAACGCTAATTTTAGGTGGTACGAAGTTCACCGGGTCATCTAGTATATAATTAAAATTAAAATGATAAAAAAAGTAAAACCAAAAAATGTCAATGACGAGAAAAATTATTAAAATTAATAAAGATGCAGAGGGATAAAAGGACAAGAATGATGAAAGGAAGTTTATGAAAATATTTTTCATTCACGCGCTTTTTCCTTGGTATATCGCTGGAATTAACGTTTATATTACAAAATATAAAAAAATCCAAGTATATATTTAAGTAAAATTTAATAAAAAGTCGGGGCGCCCTTATTTCTTACGTCGGCAGTATTTATAATCTCATTATGTCAAAATGGGGTATTATTATATTAAATGACACGGAGGGAGACAAATGGATGACAGGTAGAAAGCTTATAAAAGACTGGTGAATCCTACGCTGCAACCGGCCGCAAGTTTTTCTCCGAGTGTTAATAAAAAAGTTCCGATAAAACTTCGGATAACGAAATTCCGTACATTAGGTTCAACCATCACAACCAACCCATTCCAAGCCCTGCACATAGTGTTTCAACCGTTGAAAACGATTGTTTGTTTGTTTATCCTCTTTATAGTCTAATTTCACAATGGGAGGGTTTATTGTCATACGACAACCTATTTCAACCCAATCTCCTATGATTTGTTCATATGTATGTGTGCGTATAACATGTGTGTAAGTGTGTCTTGTTATTATTCCCGATCGACAGATTCGAAATGCAATTCCGTTAATTTTATCCCAACGGAAGAATGGTAACCCAGCCGGGAATCGAACCCGCAGCCTTACAAAGTAAGATCAGGCGACCTAACCACTATGCCACCGGGCCTCGAGTAAACGTGTGACAAGTAAGCAATTCAGTCCTAAAAAATCCATGGTGATCTGTGCGAAAGCAATCACAGTCAATTCTGAACGATACAGGACATGATTGAAACCTTTTTTAACACGCTTTTATTAGGTCGACCTGTATGTAACTATGTAATCGAATCTAAGGTAACTAATTTAACCATCTTCCAGGGATCGTAGCGTCGTGAAAATTGGCAGCTGTATGTAGTTCTGATGACAATACAATAATATGGTACTGTCGAACTGATATGATGATGGAGTGGGAAGATATGGACTGGAACTTCATGATGGAACATCGTATCATAGCTGTGTTTGGACTTGTTAGAAAAGTCTTGGAATGAACTTTGACCGCGATTAGGTTTCAAGGTCTGATGATGAAGCCGGAAGATCGGCACTGGCATTCCATGATGGAATATCGTATCATAGTCGTGCTTGTTTTTGTGAGAAAGGTCATGTAATGGACTTTGAACACGATCAGGTTTCAAGGTTATAACAAACCTATTATATATTGACTTGTAAATATTGAGTGTAAACAGTGTAAATATTGACATAGGTGCCTGTATAAAATGTATATAGACCTGTACATGGAGAGTGTAAATAGAATAATATTGATATATCAATATACGATGTATATTGACGTGTTAATAGGGTAGTAGGATGTTAAAGATCCCACCCAAGTCAATGTGAGAAACGTGCTTTTTTCGTGCATTTATCAAATCGTATTTTTAGTGTTTTTTTTTAGACTATTAATTTATTATTGATCCTATTATGAAGATAGATTCCGAATTTAATACAAAAACATGGCTTAAACAAGACGGCGCCACTGGCCATACGGGAGTCGATGAACGTGGATCGATCATTTTTAACAAAAAATCTCATCAAGATTTAAAGACATAACCTGGCAGCCTAGGTCTTCCGATCTCACTGCCTGTATTTTTCCTGTAGAGCTTTCTCGAACCCAAGTCTACGCAATCAATCTACACACAATAGTGTATTTACTACAAATAATATTTTTACTACTATACTCACGATTAGAAGAGTGCGTTTGAATTGACGGTAAGTATTTGGAAGAAACGCTATTCCAAAAATAAAAGCCGCTAAATATCTCAATGTATTGATTTAAATAAATACCTATAATGATTTATGGATCTTTTGTTTATAATCTACTAGTGGAATACTACCCGGCGTTGACCGGGTGGCGTTCATAGTGGCTTCATGGCGATCGGTTGAGCGGTATAGAATTTAATGTGCTGCAGCATCATCTAGTAGCGAGTTTCAACAAAGTGGATAGCGCGAAAATATTATCCCTGCTGAAGTTGTTGCGCTGCAGCGCCACCTAGTAGCGAGTTACAACAAAGCGGATACTAACCTTCTCCGATGTTTTTTTTTAAACCCAAAAACCGTTTATACAGTTGTTTCAAATCAGTTAAAACTGTTTTTGACTGTGTTTTAAAAAAAAGTAATTTGATAATATCCAGTTGGTAGCCCCGGTAGCATAAAGACATGCCCTACATACTACGATCGGTTAAGATTCAGAGAATCTTACTTTCCTACTAAAGAAATGTTACTACCCGAAACGTCCCGTTAACCCTTGAACGATTCCACCTCTTTTGTTTGATGCACCATAAAGATAAATAGTCGTAATGAACGGCGTAAAACGAGAGACGCGTACTATTGTAACCAGGGCTGCCAAATAAAATGAACAAAAATACCGGTAAGCGGCTGTCTTTGATGCCAACTCTGAAAATGTCAGCAACGTCAAAAAGCGCCAAAAAGCACTAAATCTAGCGAAAACTACTAAATATCGGTTTATTTTTGTAGGTCAACAATGCGAAAAAATGGAAGTAAAAATACGTCATTTATCCTCTGGGTCGCCTCTATCACCATTTGATGGTTTTCTATTGTAACAATTCGCGGCGACCGATCTTTGTATTTATGCAGTCATCGTATCTATTTCTCCCTCCACTGATAAAAGTCGCCTGTTATTTAATAAACCCCCTCATATATTAGTAAGCTCGTATCCCTTACAAAAACGAGGATTGTCAACATGACGTCGTGAGTTTCATTCCCATGGCTGGCTTTTGAAGGGTTAACAGAATATTTATAATTACATTAATTACATGTACGTATCTGATACATCTAGTGTGAAGTTGGATTCCGAAAGTTGGTCGGAGGTATGCTCAGCGCTGAATTCGGATAATTTTGTATAGTCACGTAAACAAATTAAATTGTAAGTAGTATACATAAAAATTGTAAATAATCTATTACGCTTTATGCCAAGCATTCATGACATATGATATACTTGGATGGGGAGCTTGCGGAAAAATCATACTCCAGAATGAATCATGCTAAGAAAGCCAAGACGTTAGCTCTTCTGACGACCTGGTTCTTGGGGCACAATCGCTGATTTTATTGCAGCTGTATTGCCTTAAAGCAATACTTCATATAAAAAACAAGTATTCCGGAAAACAGTGAGAGAACTAGTCATTACAAGGAATACTTTCAAGTACAAAAACGTTTAACGTCCGCTAACTTAAATATCGCCTTAATTATGGTTAATTAACCTTGGTAGAAGAGAGACCGAAAACACATTTATGACAATATTATATATTTTTTTATGTACGTATATTTATATTTATTATATTTAAGTATTTAATATCTGCTTATTATTTATTATCACGTATTATTGTTATTTATTATTTATATATAGTTGTGAAATTGTTGTCTACTAAAAGTATATTTTTTAAATCGAATTCAGAAATTTTGTTTACAAGATACTTATTTTAATAACAATTTTTATTGGTGTTCTCCTTAGAACAGGCTATGCCTAGTTAGGACATAAAAATATATAATTTAAATACCTACTATGTAAGTTTTTGATCTTATAATAAATAAATTTTAAATGTACTTTATAATTAGTTCTCAGTTTCAATAAACTTTAAAGATGTTTTTGGAATAAATGAATTGAATTGATTTTTGTCATACCGGACACTGAACATGGGGCTAAAATACCGAGCAGTTCGGTAAGAAACTCAACACCTGGCAACCCTGGCTGTAACTCTGGCAGTTACTACCGGCGCCGAGTAGGGCGGCGTTGTAATTCGGTCCGAGCGGAGACGCCGCCCGCGCCGCCCGCACCGCGCGCGCCTACGACGACGCTAACGGCCACTGCGCTGCGGCTGAAATACCACTGATTACAGTGTACTTAATGTTATTGGTTATAACGACGGCGAACGCTCGTTGCCTCCTCCCATGAAACGGCACTTGTACATTCGCAATTATTCCAGTTCCGACGCCAGCTGACCGCCCGGTTAATCCACTGCGCTGGACGGAGGTGATTACGTCACACAAAGTAGCTCAAACGATATTGTTTGACTTTACAAGGACAACTTCTGTATTCAGGATGTTACATCTTAATCATTTACATATATAATGGTTTACGTTAGTAGCAGTGGCGGTTCCTTCATACAAACCGTAAAGCCCGGCTTTCCTTTGTAACGGACCTTAAGTCCACTACATACGATCAACAAATGCATCGATTTCCAGTGAAATCCACTAACACAATTCAGCTATTATTTTGACTCGTGCAGCTATGAATCAGCTTTGAATCGATGAAACAATACTTTTACTCAGAATATTTCAAATTGCATCATTGCACGGCCTATATAAACCGGCCAAAAAGGAACCAAATTATCAGTCCCCGATTGATCACCTTCCCCCAAGGTTGCGACGGCATATCCGGTACCCCTCTACGAGGTCCCTCAACGGATCCGGCTCCTTGGTTTCCTTTCCTAATTTTCCCTGAGTCTCGAAGCATCAGTCTGTAATCCCACAGTTTCGAGCCCTGCCCAGTACAAGACACTAGGATACAATCCTTATCCACATTCCTACATAACCGCCGTCGCGCAACCCTCGCATCTCGATAAAGTAATCCAGGCACTCGTTAATTCAGTAAGCGTTATAACTGGTAATATTCAATCGATTCAATCAATAAATATCTTCTGCTTCATCAAAACCGCCTTTAAATACGGAGATAACTCGTAAGTTGACACCGCCACCTCACATCTAATAATTTGAAGTCTTGTGAGGAGGGTTTCTTAAAAAGATCGCTAAAATAAATGAATTTGCGAGCGCCTATTGATATCTAGTGGTCACAGATCGCTCCACGCGACAAAACAGGTTATCAACAGTGCAACACTTCGATACAATCTTACCGAGTTGAGTTCAGCTATGCATCTCACTCGCACACATGGGCTTGCAACGGGTCTTTCAAAATCAGTGGTCCTTTCATTCTAACCTGTGGCATATTACGCAAAACAGTATATGTATCTATACGACTTTTGCATTAACGCATAAGCCGGGCTTACGTTAACATGAAGTAGAATGCGAGCGTGTTCCGTATTCAGTTCCGTTTGTTTTGAGCAAGTGACAGATGAGATTTTTTATTGTTAAATTTCAATTGATTTGTGGTTTTTATTGCCTGATAAACAATAGAGGAAATTGTCCCTCGTGGTGAGTTTTGTCTTAACTTGATTTCACTCGCTCAAGCAAATAAAACGGCATTTCTTAAAGCCACCAGGTATGTGACTGCTAATAGGTATATGTTAAATTCTGTCTAGCCGTAGCATGCCTTCAGTGTGCTTTATGCTTTATGAAGCTACGACACAAGCGGTAAATTTCAAACTGAAGATTGAAGAGTAAAAAGGTATCACTTTTTTTTTACTATATAATGCGTAAAAAACACAAAAACGTATGGCGGGCTTGCTCCATTCACCAACCCTGGACACGCCACTGGTTAGTAGTAATTATTACTCAGCATTGCCCGGGTGGCGTTCATGTCGGGTTTATAGCGATCGGTTAAACGATATAGAAGTTGATGTGAAGTTGATATAGAAGTTGAGTTGATAGTGCGAAAATATTTTTTTTGCCCAAATACCAATATTTATCAATTTTTATGGCAATCGGTTGAACGGTATAGAAGTTGATGTGATGCAGCGCCATCTAGTTGCGACGTGTAATAAAGTAGATAGAATAAAAACCTTTTATATAAAAAAATACAATACATGATAATCGGTAAAACGGTGACAAAGTCACAACTAGGGTTGTCAACTACAACGGGCGAGCCGGCCCCCTCAGAAAGTTTTAACGATAGTGATCGTGTGAGGTCACTTAGAGACAATACAACACCGTCTAGCTAAGCCAACATGCTCGACAGAGGTCACCGCCTTACAACGAGACAGATAGACAGATAGAATTAAGCTCAGACAAACAGATAGAATGATTCGCAACCCTATAGAAAAAATGGCAATTCTTCTGTGTGTCGGCGATATGCAAGTGGTGCTGATAGCATTTTCGGCCACACTATTTATTTTATTTATTTATTTATTTGTATCAAACATAATTATATAACACATAAAAAAGGTCATACCAAGTAATGGTGCGAAGAAACAACGGCCCACATTCACATGACCATGCTCAGCGCATACCCAACTAGGCCAAATATAGCCTGTATCTGGGCATACGACTTATTTTTTGACTTAGGTGGAGAAGCCTAACTGACGTCGGTACTCATATAGATACATATACACATACACACATACATATACATACATACACAAATATATAAATATAACGATCTAAATATATTATATTATTATTCTTTTGCATTATATTACAATATAGTACATTTTGTTTAATATCTTATATCATATTATATAGTATAATAGTAAAGTTATGCAGAAATATATATATATATATATATATATATATATATATATATATATATATATATATATATATATATATATATATATATATATATATATATATATATATATATATATATATATATATATATATATATATATATATATATATATATATATATATATATATATATATATATATATATATATATATATATATATATATATTGTTAATATTTGATTGGTTTTTTGTAAAATCTTTTTTTAAAAGAATTCGTTTAAAGGATGACACTTTGATGAAAAAATAAAAATAATAAAAGCCACTTACATAGCTGGAAGGTTTTCCCGGACTATATATATATATATATATATATATATATATATATATATATATATATATATATATATATATATATATATATATATATATATATATATATATATATATATATATATATATATATATATATATATATATATATGATAAGGTTTGTTAAGAAATCCGTTTATAGGATGATGTTTTTATTTAAAATAAAATTAGTAAAAGCTACTTAACCCCTCAAGCACGTAACATCCATTTGGGGACATGTATGGCGGCCGCCTAACAATCCGTAACATCCGATTTTGGATATCGCGCTCGCCGCTGCGAAAAATGCAATTTACGATTCGAATCGTCGTACTTTAATGCTTTCTGACCGCGGGACGACATGGCCAAATAATCTTTCATTCGCCGGCCAACGACGATAACATCGACCGCCGATTTAAAAACTCAGCATTAGACGTCAAAACAGCAGTGTCGATCGGCCCCCCCGCGGCGGCGTATAGGTTCCGCGAAGTGTTTGTTTTGTGAATTGTTTTGTGGATATAAGTGCAGTGTATACCGGATAAAAGTAAGTAATTTCCCTTTTTAAGTAGTTTAGCCATTAGGATTATTCAATTTCCACAATCAATTTGCTGTTTTTCACGAATTTTCGAAGAAAACACTTTGTCAACAATGGCCAACAATGTGAAAAAATGGCCGTTTTTATTTTGTAATGTTTGTGAAATATCCCTATATATCGCGAAACATGACGTAATGTCGCTTTAATTTACTAATAAAATAGGTATTGCTTCATTTACATCCTAAGTTATCACATAATTAGGCGTATTTTGAACATTATATGTTGTTTTTCTAATATGGCTCGCGAAAATGAAACTTGTTTTGATAATTACTATGAGAGAAAAAAGTGCGATTTTCCATAGTTTTTCGATGAAATGTGACTCTTTGGAGTATAGTAATTAGTTATTAGACATATAATAAGTCTATGATAAGACAATATAATTGAAAAAATCTAACGAATTTTATATTATGGGCATTCAAAGTTTATTATTAGGTTCGAACGCGGAAACTCTCAAA